>CM069443.1:57924343-58524343 GCA_035610835.1 Ophiura sarsii | reverse complement strand
AACAACTGAGCCAAGTTTAGCCAAGCCTGTATGTAGAGAAGATACCGCCTCCCCCCCCCCCCCCCCCCCCCCCCCCCCCCCCTTATCCCTATAAAACAAACCCTGATATTGAATATCAGAGTCTGATTGGGGAATAAGGGGGGGGGGATATCCATATTTTCAGCAATATTTGATACAATGTGACCTCAACCTGCACTCCCCCTCCTCCTCCTCTCCACCTACGACCCAGCGCATGCGTTGATGGTTTCCATGACATAATCGACCGAGCCTAAATAGTGAGCGCAATAAACTGAGCGAACATGAAGCTGATAGCCATGGCTTGCCTATGCAGGCTAGCGGTTGATGTGCGAAGGAGGGTCCCTGGATCGATTTCCGGTCGAGGAGCGGCGATTTATTTGTCCATCTTTCATCCGTCACACACAAAATAAATAAATAAATAGAGAGGGATAGGTTTACTTAAATCAAAATCTTTCAGATCTACCTTGTCTCCTTAAACCTTTTTCATATTTACATACTGTAAAGTGCACACCGTATTAAAATTATGATACTGGCAATAATTTGTATCTGTTGCATTTGTAGTGCAAATTCCATATAATGCAGTCGGGTCACTCCTTACAGATGCTTTTTAATTAAATTAATTGACCTCTATTTGGACTTACTCTTGACTCCTTAAAACTGCTTTATTGAAATTAAACTGGCAATCATTTGTATCTGTTGCATTTGTAATACAAGTTCCAGATGTAGTGCTAGTAGTCAGTACAAGGTACAACCAGCCACCATCTAGTATGCAAGGCCATGGAAAAAAATATCTGTCTCGCATATCCCGTGCGCATAAGTACGTGGAGTCACTTTTGCCGCATAACCCTACGCGTTGTCCGAATTTCTTTTTTAAATTGGCTCCAAAATGGGGGGAAAAGAAAGAGAAAAAGTGGGGGGGGGGAAATTCTGCATTTAGCATAGCTATTTTTTTCTAAAAATTAAAATTAAAAAAATTAGAAAAGCATATATCGCATAGCTATTTTCCCAAATGTATGTGAGACAGACCTTTTTGGGGGCCTAATATTTGATGCTGCTTTATATTGTATTCTGAATAACAATATAAAGTGTATACTTTCATAAAATTTAAATCCAATTCAGGCTTGCGCACATTTCACGTTAGGGCAGCCTATGCATGGAATAGCCTACCATCAGCAGTCAAAATTGAACTGGAGAACATGACTGTGCATCAATTTAAGTCTAAAATTAACAAACTTTAATCGTATGCAAAGTACTTCTTAATTCTGTATTTATATTATTTATGTTTGATTCATGTATATATGTGTAAATATTTAAACATTTCTTTGTAAATAATGTAATATTTTCTGTTAATGAGGGCCTGCTTGGAAAGCAGTGCTTGACACTGAAGCTGTTTACCCTCAATAAAGAAAGATTAAATAAATAAATAAATAAATGTACTGTAAAAGTGGAAATGTTCGTGCTACATTTATTTTTGCGCTTTTCGCGCACAAATCAGCAAGCGCGAAAATTAAAACGCGCGAAAATATTCATTTTGTATGTAGGTCTATGTATGGAAGCTCAAAATCGCGAAAATAAAAACAAGCAAAATTGTTCAAAATGTGCAATGCGCGAACATTTACACGCACGAACATTTACACTTTTACAGTAGAACACAATAATATTTCAAAAGTGACAGCACTTGATCAATGTCATAATTGTTGGGTCAGCACTCCCCAAGTTATGGCATCTAAAACTTGAACCTTTTTTATTTCTTTGAAATTGCAGGGTGTTTGACCAATGATAGTATTTTTTTCTGTTAGCAAAATACTACTTTTGCTTAGATAAAGGCAGGTTGGTCACACCAGGGTTTTCTTTAAGCTTTTTCCTGAAGGGGTAAAACAATTTTTTTTTTACCCTATTTTAATGATTTTAAACATGTATCTGAAGAGGTAAAATATTTTCTGAAGGGGTACATTTTATTTTGTTGTCATTCTATAACTTATTAAGTAGGGAAATAAGTAGTCTAACTATATTTTAGTAATAAAACAATTACTATTGAAGTATACATGTTTCCGATCAAGTACCCCCTCTAAATCGACACAAAAATGTCAAAAGATGCATAGTGTGCAGTGGTGTTTTTACCCCACCCTTTATAATTTTTACCCACGCTTTTTATGAAAACACGCTTTATACTGAAAAATTCCAATCCACGCTTTATTTTGGGACCTACATGTATAACGAGTTTGCCGTCGTCCATGGAAAGTGAATTGCAAAGCTTCCGAATTTTGATTGAAATTATGATAATTCGCCAACTTTTAAGGCCAATATAATTTTGGGGACATATCGAATGAGGTTTAGATTAATGTTGCCGAATGAATTATGAAGTTTGGCGTACTTACACCAGGCGTGCCACCTAACTTCTTTTCTGAAGGGTTTTTCGCTGATCAACAAACCAAAGAGTTGATCAAATCGAGCCGACAGTTGAGTTATAATGCCCTCTATAAAAATACGACCGTCACTAAAGCCACGCCGTCAATGCTGATTCTACATGAATTCCCTAATTACATGCGTGAATGACCGCAGTAAAAAAATAACACGTATCAGAACGCACGTGCTGGATCAAGTTTAGAAACACTTACGGTCTAGTAATAAAACAATTGATTATGTTGATTGACGGTGTGACGGTAACATCGATAAATGATAAAAGCTGGATGGCGATCGGTAATCTGAGCGTGTGAATTTGCAATTTTGTGTACGCGCTGCCGTAGGGTTTAGAGCTTTGAGGGAGTACGATGGGTGACTGAACGCGTAAATACCCGCACTTTTACGTGTAAAGAAAACCATGGGTCACACACATCATTACTGAAACTTAAAATAATAAAATATCATAATGAAGCCACAAAATGATGAAATTTGTATTACAATTGTGATGATTATGAGAAGCCATGTCACTATTAAAACATTCGTTGGTATTTGAAACTCACTAATGACATTTTATTAATCATACAACTTTAATTATGTTTGTTTCAAGTATACATCATAGATTATTACACAGGGTTGTATGTAGTTTGCAATTATCATTCAAATTAATCAACTGTTTTGCATGTTATTAAATTCATGATTTGTAGCTTCATCACATGGACCTATAGGCATAGAATACTGTAAAAGTGGACATTTTCGCGCTACATTTATTTTCGCGATTTTCGCGCTAAAATCAGCAAGCGCGAAAATAAAAATGTGTGAATATATTCATTTTATATGTAGGTCTATGTACAGAAGCTCAAAATCGCAAAAATAAAAACAAGCAAAATTGTTCAAAATGTGTGAAGCGCGAAAATTTCCACTTTTACAGTATATATTTGCGTGTTATTATTTTCGCAGTAGCTGGTTCAAGCGCGAAAAGTGCAAAAATAAATGGAGCACGACAATTTCCACTTTTTACAGTAAAACATGCATGCATTCACATAAAGTTTCCCTTTTCCATACCATGTTTACTTTTCCCAAAACAGTCACATCATTTTGGGGGAAAACATCATTTTGGGGAAATGTGTATGTTTTGGAAGAAGTAAACATACTATTGAAAAAGAAAAACTTGCAATGGGTAGCCAAGCGTTTTTTCTTTTGATAAACGTTTCAATTTTTCGATAGGTACATTTATGTGTGGAGTTATGCAAATAAACGCGATCAAATTTTAGGGGGGGGGGCTTACTTTTTTTTTACCCCTTTACCAACCCATAAGATATAGGGCAATTCATTGCATTTAGGCAAAAAATAACTTTTTGTTGTGTTGCCCTCAAGTGCTACAAATTTTGAAGTTGTGTCGGTTGGTCAGTCGAATTTCCATTATTTTTTATTATTTTTTCTTATGTGATGATAGGTAGGAATGGGAAACACTCCTGATATTTTATTTAGCGAGTGTTTACCTCATGTTTGGATAACGATAACAGCTACTGACATTTTGGTATGCGCCAAAGATGATTTCAAAGACACCACCACAATGCATTGCGTATTTGCAAAATGCCTTTAATCTGGTCTCCAATTCGTCTTGGTTCCCATAGACATACGCACAAAATCATGGCATCATAGTGCATTCATCGTTGGAGCTCTTAGATTCTAGTTTACATCAATTAATAAATTAGTTCTTAGTGTTCCTTTGTCTAATATTTCCTGAACTCAGGAGCTCCACAAATGCATCAAGTGGAAAAAGCCTTAGTTGGCTGGTGCTCCTGCAATGCATTGTGGGATATCATTAAAATCTTCTTTGGGTATGCGCTAGGATTATGAATGAACATTTGGCAAGGACTTGCTCTATTGGATATGTGCCATAAATGAATGGCATGCATTACATATTATTAAACCAAATCGAATCCAACAAAATCAATACAAGTTTTTTGATTCTCTACATAGGTTGTAGAGGTCAAATGTAAATCTTCAAATGCCCAAAGTTTCAAGGCACAGGTTTGCAGATATTAACTAGTACTTGTATTACAATCACACATATTCATATAACCCATTGTGTGATGTGTCAAAAGGGGCATATTACTGGAAACAGTTTTGAAATGGAGCCAGCCCATCACCTTTATCCTGATTGAACTAGGCCCCGGATGAAAATGCAATCACAGTTTTCTCGCCTAGGCCCCGGAAGAAAACGCAATCGCAGTTTTCTCGCCATTATTCTCAGGTTTTACCATTTCCCTCGGTTTTCTAAAAGTATGCCAAGCTTTTGAGGAATTGGGGGGTTCGCACAAAACAAAATTTTGGAAATTCTTCCCAAATATAGACCATAACTGTCAAGGAATATCTTGAAATGTCAACTTAAATACTTCGATCGTACCTTGCGAACTTCAGGGAATACCTTTATTGATGTAAACAAAGCGTTAACCTTTTCGACAATCTGCTTTGAACACCTTGATAATGCGCTTTGCTTCTCAACACGTGCGTGCGTGCGAGACACTCTTGGGTCTCCGCAATTGACCTGGACAATTGCAACCAATATCTAGGCCAATATCATAATACATTTGTATGGAGACCCCTACATATACCCATGGTTCCCGTTATGTTATTTTTACCATGTTACGCTATGCGGTAAATTACGGTTTTGGTAAGCACCACCAATTTATTGAGATCGCATATATGGAAATAAGGTGATGCCTGCGCTCGGTTGATGAATGAAAGTTAACTCATTTCTACTATAATATTTTGTTTTCCCCGTCGATACCTACCCACAATCTCTTCACAATCATCATTTTATTTTTACTATATTTATTTTAACATGTGTATACAATGGCTAAACAGCCGACAAATAAGCAACCTACACCCAACATGTGAAATGATCACACAGCAATTCTAAAATCTCAATATTGCCAAAAACTAAATTTCACCTCGTTATATGAGACGGCCCCACAGCTGAACAAAAATTAAATAATGCAATGTCCTACTTCCAATTCGACAACCTCCCTCCCTCCCTATGGAAGCATAAAAGCTGGTGACCGAGGTGTAAATTACATGCATACTTCAAGCGATCTATCTAATTAACATGATCATTGTGCCTCTTTTCTTCGACAAGCCCTCCAAAGGGAATAACGACAATCCAAAACAAAATCTTCATATTGGTGTTTGAAATACCGTAAACATGGACATTTTCGCGCTACATTAATTTTCACGCATTTTTCACGCTCCAACCAGCTACAGCAAAACTAAAAACAAGCAAACAAATTGATTTTGTGTATAAGTCAGTGCAATGAGCTTTGCGAATCGCAAACAAAAAGTGAAGTGGCTGAAAATCAGCAAAGCGCGAAAATTTAATCATGCACACATTAGTACTTTTACAGTATGCAGGAGCACCCGCGCTGATCCCTCTGAGATTATCTATTTGAGCTCGTCTGTACACAAATCGGCATTAATACTTACAACGCGACGGGTGTCTGCAGACGACGGTATCAAAATGTCACAAAATGTTTTAAAAATGTCATCATTATTGAATTTCATAACCAATAAACATATTTGGAATCACCGTGAGAATTAACTTAAAATGAGTACAAACATGCCTAGTTTGGGTTCAGTAATTCATGAGATAAGACTTTAAAAGGTGGGACATTTTCTGACAAATCTGTTATAATGGTCAAACTAATAGCCGCGTGGAAAGTGTTAACTATTAGCATGGACGTACGTATACATACATGTACCTATGTATAAATGTGCATACAGTCTAACACTTCTCTTAAAGGGGCACTAAGAGATATGTTGGAGGATGCGCCCTCAATTATGAATAAAACTGGGATTAGTATATTTTTATAATTGTATTACATGTACATGTATGAACTTACACCTATAAGGATTAAGAAAAATCAGCCCTCTATGTACAAGAAAACGTCGATTTTAAAAATGCTCGTCCCGCGGGATGAGCATTTTACGTCCGACAGTATCCCCCTGCAGTACGTGTGATACATAACGCGAACCATATTTGCATAGAGGGCGTTTTTCAATAAATAGCGATGATATTGTTTTAATCAAGTTTTGCTGTGTTTTTGCTGGTAGAAACAACAGTAATGGCCATTTTTAATGTTCATCTTGAATTCTGAAGTAAAATTTTAAACATTTAAAATTTTCAACACCACTTAATGTGCCTATGACGATGACAACAATGAACTCAAATAGGTGTGGGCAAAGTGCCCTTACAAATAAGATGGTGAAAACAAGTCATGTAATCATAACCTGGTGAACATTTTAGCTTCAGATGTGTTGGGCAAAGTGCCCTATCATATGGTGAAAGCAAGTCATCTATTTATTCATCCATATTTTTGTAAAAACCTAATTAAAATATTAGCTTCAGATTTGGTGGACAAAGTGCCCTATCAAATGATCCTGTAAATGATACGGCCGGTGAAAGCAAGTCATTTAATCATAACCTAATTTGCAAGTTTTAGCTTCATATTTGGTGGGCAAAGTGCTCTTTCAAATGCTAAGGCCAGTGAAAGCAAGTCATTTAATCATAACCTAATTTGCAAGTTTTAGCTTCATATTTGGTGGGCAAAGTGCTCTTTCAAATGCTAAGGCCAGTGAAAGCAAGTCATTTAATCATCCATTATATGTTTGTGAAAACCTGATAAATGCTGAGGAGAAAAAAGATGTTTTAACAATGATGACTCATTTTGACCAAAATTGGTTTGACAAAGTGGTATTGACTACTACAAGGTTTAAATTTTGTATTTTTCTCATGTCTCCTTTGAATCAAATATGTATTTGCAAGCCCATAGCCCTTTGATGTTAATTGAACACACTGTTAACTAGATAATGATACATTTGCAACATGTAAACTTTAAATGAAGACTACTATTAATTCCGGTCTAGGTTGTGGAAATGCTGTTTTTATAATTAATGGGCGGACAAGCTTCCTGCGCATTCTATGTGTATGTCTATGATTACTGATCAGCTTGTGAAACATATAGCAGAATGGCAGTTTCATATTATGATATCACATGGGCCAGCCTTTTGGGTCACATAACCTTTTCCTGTTGTTGACATTGGCCGTTATCAACCTTTACCTTCATTATCACCTTCGTTATCACTAATAACGTATATGCCAAAGTCTAGATTGAGTACAAAGAGAACGGTCACTTCCAAATGCAAAATGAGAGAGGTCAAGGGTAAAACAGATTTTCAGAAACCTTGCATAAATTACAAAGTCTTCATGTATCTTATCTGGAAGATTACTGAACCAATACTAGGCATGTTTGTTCTTTTTCAATGCATTTCTCATGTTGATTCCAAATATGGGGATGTAAATCAATAATTTTGACATTTTCGAAACATTTTGTGAAATTTTGGACCTGCAGACTAGAATTTTAAAAACTTATTTCTGACCACTTCATGTTTACAATGGGGATTACACATTCAAACATGCACTAAAAACATATCAATTAACCCTAACCTCCTACCCACATTTTCCATGGGAATTTTTTTCAACGACAAAAAAGAGTGGCGCCGCCATGGGGCTTGAACCCTTAACCTCTCGGTTGTGAGACGGACGCTCTACCAGTGCGCCACAGGGGCCAACCATACTTGGGCGAGTATATTCGCCGAACTATGTAGCCTGGGCAGCGTCCGAATTAAGGAAAAAGATCTGGTTGCCCGCCGGGCAACCAAGCAGGAAATGATGGTTGCCCGGCAGATTTGTTGGTTGCCCGTTCTGTAAAATATTTAAATGCATGTGTTAAGTGTTTCACTTCTTGTAAAAAAATTGGTTGCCCACCGGGCAACCAAATAAGTACATGTTGGTTGCCCGGTGCTAATTTTGGGTGTCCCGGGCAACCGGGCAACCACTTAACGCGAACGCTGAGCCTGGGGCCATTATTTCATCGAAAAAGTGCGACGCCAGTGTGCACGGTCAGATTTTTCCATGGACATTTGTGGCATAGGGGTGGTTAGGGTTAATAAAACCATAATAAAACCATACAACAACAAAATCTGTTAAAACAGGCAAAATTGATTTGCATATAATTCCAAATAAAGTCTTGTCATTTTGTAATGGTTAAAAGATGTGAATTTTGACAAGAATACATTATTCCTAACCCCCCTGAGTACTAAAAAATACTACTTCTAAGGCTATCTCCAAGCGCATGTGCGGACGGTTTTCAATGAGGTAATCAACCGAGTCTAAATAGTGAGCGCAGTACATGTATATTGCGCGAACGGGTAGTAAATGTAGGTGGGACGACGGGCCGCGGTGAGGAGGGTCCCCAGATCGCTTCCCGGTTGGTCCCAGGCGGTTTTGTTGGCGTTTTCTCGGTTTATCCTTGGTGTAAGACATCACAAAACTAACCTAGCACCAAATCCTCTATTGGGGGATTAAAGGATAATCCGTAATAGGTCTGTCTGGACACTAGTCTAACTTATAAATACATGAAATATCTTACACCAAGGATACACTGTTTTCTCTTCCAAAATTGTAATCCTGGTTAAAACCTCAGTTAAGGGGTTAGGGTTAAGATTCCTGCAATTTTGTTGCAGAGAATATGTGCACAAATGAATTCTAAATCTGAGGTATTTTGTAGAAGAGTTTTCTTTCTCCATTAATCATGTCCGGAGGCACCACTCGTGGATTATAGTTGTAAGAATCTTTGCGAATGCACTCTCATAATCTACGATAACATACATTCTCAAAGACGTAATTTATCTTGAATTGAAATTCTATCTGCATTTTAGGCAATTGTTAATCACAACCTGATCTCTATACCGCCCTCTACTGGTAATCACTACAAAAAGACAGTGAAGAGGTCAGATGTCAAATAGGCTGATGAAGTGCTCAGTGAGCATGAAACGTTACGCGTAAATTGTAAGTATAAGCTTATTATACGTTACACATTGGCTTTGTAAAAAGAAATATCATCCTTTCTACTAATTGTTATCACAATGTGAATATGACATCATGCTACCCAGATTCAAATTGTTGAAATCCCTAAAAACTGTGAATTTGATACCCTTAGCACACACAGGCCTAAGCAAGCCTGCATTATGGATGAAACAAATACCCTTATAAAATCTGCATTTTTTCGTTAATATGGACGGCTTATTGGTCGCTGACAGATTACAGTTGTATACCGAAGTAGCCTCTCAAGTTATCATGCTGCAAATAATTTTATTCAAGTAATGACTATGACATTTAATAGCATTAAAACAGACATCATGAATACATACGTCAATTTGACTATACATGAAAGCCAGAAAGGCATGATTTATCAACAAACTAATTGCTACATTTTCACCTTGGATCAACCACTTATCGTGTGACAGAAGCTCCTTGATGTAAACATATTTCCACAACAAGTTTCTCAATAAAGCATACATAACTATGTCCTATCATATCGTCAGCCTGCTTCGATAATTGCCAAACTCATTTTTTCTAGTTTTTAGAAAACAACAAAAATATGAAAAGTAAGTCAGGCAATTATCGAATCAGACTGACGATATGTTGAATAGCACCATGAACAGTGCAGGTGAATTCCAACAGAAGCAGTAACTGTTGGATAGAATTAGGTTGGGGTTATACCGATGTGGCTTGTTATATATGCCTAATACGAGATAATATGACCCATTTTACATGTATATCATTATTACAAACTGCCTAACACACAATGCTGACTTTTTAGGCAGAATTGAAATTGTGCATTTATCAACACTTTTGATCGGTCAATTCAGAAAATTCAACTATCCTGGGGTATTTATTATAATGGTAAGTTGGTTTCAAATTTTATAAACTCGTCAAGCTACTCCAATCTGAAGGGGTTGCTAGGATAATTTCCTCGACCTGTCAGTTTCTGCGTAATGAGGTGTCAGGTCCAAATGCAATTTGCAACGCAACTAAAGACGTAATTTATAACAAAGTAGGCTCCTCAAGCCAATTGCTTCATAAGCAAGACAACACTTGAACAACCGGCTGGTAAGCGACAAGAAAAACTCTGTTCTATGGGCATGACCGATCCATTTTTATTTATTTTTCGAATTAAAAAAACCATAATTTTTGTATTTTGCTTTGCTGAAAATTCATCAAAATGCCCTGAAATGTTTAAGAAAAACATTAAAACCAGGGATGTAAGTGGCTCCTTGAAAAAAAATGGGATTTAGCACTGTAAACTGCAATTTCTTTGCTATTTTCAACATAAAAGACATGTTAAAAAGCAGTTAATAAATGTGTTTGATAATTTGAAAAACATATACATTGTACATAGGCTTACCTATTCTTAATGTTTTCTGCTGGATTCTTTTTTTCTTTTTTTTTAATTTTTTTCTTTTTTAATTAAAAAAAATCTGGAATTCCGGGAAAATCCGGAAAACTTACATCCTTGTAAAACACCCGACCGACCCTAGCTGAGAGTTGATGGTGCCAAATCAGAAACTTGAGGTGGGGGAGGGGGTGCCGTCGAGTCAGAAACTCAATTTAGAATTCCTCATGACATTATTTACAAGCAAATCTATGATTGTCAAGGGTTACTATATTGGTAAAATAACATACCGGCTGATGAATGGGCCCCAATTTTTTTAATTTTATTTTTTAGAGTTTACACTAATATTTTGTTAACTATGCCCCCTACACTGATTTAAACTGCATTTTTGAATTGCCCTTGTTGAGAGCTTTCCAAAAATGTATACTTTTGCTATCATAGATTGAATACTTTTTCCGTTAGAGTAATTTATATTAATTGGGGTTAATATTTGCGTTTACTGTGTAGCGAATAGGGAAAAAGCCGATGATCATGCGACTTATCCATAATTAATAATTGTTACATAAGGTTGACTAATCTGTTACAACACAGACATAAAGACTATTAAATAACCTTTAAGAACAGACCAAAAACATGTTTGTAGCTCATACAGAGGTGAATTGATTCAAGTTTAAACGCACCGCCTGGCACGCTTTTTTCCCCATAGAGGTTTATGTGTACCACTCCCCCCCCCCCCCCCCCTCCACCACCTCGTCTGTTCCCAACTCAATCAAGCACATCTCCCCCATTTAAGAAGTTTATGCTTCATATTTAGAGGTTATATAATGCAATTATTTAGCTTTCAAATGAGACCAAAACCATGACAATATCTTTTTGCGTGATTTGAGCAGAACACGATTCGGAAAAGCGCAACGACGCCACCTTTTTTGGGTGGCGAGTTCAAAACGTGTGGCCCTTAGAGCCGGCACTAAATTTTGGCTAGTGACCCTGAGCGTAAGACAATATATATTTAACTTCATGCATCAGTAAGGCCACTTAGAAGAAAAAAATCTCTCTGGCACGCTTAAGTATGTGGAGTAACTTTTGCCGCATAACCCTATGCGATGAGCCCAATTTTTGGAGTTTGGGTTTTTGTTAGTTATCTGAAAATATGTGGGACAAAAAAGCTCCGAAAGAGCAAAGAAACAACAAAAAAGGCATCAAAAAATTTTTTTTAAAAAATCAAAAGAATTGCCTCATTTAGCATAGCTATTTTTGTTTACAAAAAATTAAAAGCATTTTGCAGCTATTTTCCCAATGTATGTGAGACAGACCTTCTTTTTTTTAAAGTGAAGGATCAAGTTGAAACTAGACAAGTAGTAACTAAATTAGACCAATCCATTGAAAATATATTCACACCAACATATACACCTTGGCAGGCTTCCCGTTAGCGCGTCATTGCGTCCAGACGCGATTTTGAACATTCTTATGCTTGCTAATATAAAATGTGATATTTCGCCGCCAATTTTCATTTCCGGGTTTATCGGCTGGCGATCCGCCATCTTGGGTTTAAGCTCAACAATAGATGGCACCCTAAAAATCGGCCCATGGACGCGATTTGTTGCCACCGTCCGCAAACTTGCGTCCATATCAGTGGCATGCGCAAAGGGGGGATGGGGGGGCCTAGGCCCCCCCAGTTTGGTCTACAGTCGGGGGAACCTACTGCCAGTCGGGGGAAACTACTGCCAGTTGGGGGGGGGATGGACCGTCGCTAGATTTTTTTGTGTGTGTGGAGGGGGTGTAATCCAAATAGACAAATAGTTGGCAAAATTGTACATGTAGGCGACAAATTTATGCACCAGGTTGGTATAAAAAGGAAATGTTATTGAAAAAAATGATGAAAACGCTCACAATTGTCCAATAGGCCTAGTAGTTGTTTACTTGGCTGTCTTTTTGACTGTGATATTGTGACTGTGCGATTTTTTTACTGTGCGAAATTTTTTGAACCTACCCCCCCACTTACGTGAAAATCACGACACGAGGTGACTGAGAAAAAAATTGGGACTACCTTTGAGAAGAATCTGAGTCGGGGGAATTTCATTTTTTAAAAGTGGGCCCCCCCAGTCACAATATCCTGCGCACGCCACTGGTCCATATGGACGCGCATTTTTCAAACCTTAACGGGAAACCTGCACCGTTAATAAAGTGCATACGGTAACAATCTTAATGTGCAAACTGAAATTCTCTGTGACAAATCAACAACATCACAAGACTTGTAATCATTATGAGCCTGTACTATTCACTTGCAACTTGCAGAGAATCAAATGCACTTTGAATTGAAAACATTGCACCGACCTCTAACAAGTGTGTTTGTGTGTTAAATCATAGATCCTTGAAAAGGATCTATGGCAGGATCTATGGTTAAATCTACATTTATTTATTAAGCAATGGGGCCTATTCATTGTGCATTCTGTACAAAACAAGCAAATTGTCTAGGGCAGTGACAGGCAGTTCAGAGGTATGACGTTGTCGAGGGGCTTAATTGCGATCATGGCAACATTGTTGGTATTAATAATAAATGCAAGAGACGTGTCAAAGCGCAGGACTTGAACAGAATGAATAGAGGAGCATGATATACTGTAAACGTAAAATTTTCGTGGAGGTTTTATTTTGCGCTTGTTGCGCAAAATATATTTCCGCGAAAATTATATCACACGAAAATATTGTTTTCAACAGCCATGCAGTGCATCCAGAAGGTCGCCAGCAAAAAACAACAATTCACGAAATGTCTATGATATCAAAATGCGCGGAAAATATCTTTAAGCGAAAATATTGGCTTTTACAGTATACAGCATTATGTATGTTTATGTACATTTTGCTAAAAAACACCTCAAAAACAAATTGTGATTGTATAATATAGGCCAATATACAATTCCCTATACAAAATGTATGAGTTATAAATTGTTAATGTTAGGTTATTCATGGCACGTGCTGACTGACAGGAGCTCTATCGTTAAATTATATCGTTGAGCTAATTTGATATGTTTTTTGTTTTATGAGAGTAAAATGACACACTGTGAGGAAGAACCACTTGGTTTTCTTCTATTCCACATTTGATTTGGTAAATGTATATTCATTTTTGCAGAATTGTTAATAATTCATAAGGATACAAAAAGCCTCGTGCTGGATTGGATTGTAAGCGGCAAGTACAGGGAGTCAAAGAATATAGCGCTGGGGTATTGATTGTGATGAAATGGAGCGTAAAAGAGTCAACACGTCAATTGTAAATTTGCTTGGTATAAACCATACAGGGTTGAGTCAGTCAGAATGATAATACGGGGTTGAGTCAGGCAGAATAATAATCATATGTGGAGAATGTTTTATAACACGACTTGATTCATACATGTATCCATGAAATATATTGGATACTACTGATGGTAACTGAACCATAATTAGAAATATTAGCTAAATTAGTTGCGTGCCAGTGGTCATGCAAAGAAGTATACCAGCCACACATGTACAAATACAGACAGCATTTTTTCAATGTAAAACATTATAGGCATACTCCCTATATAAAATAATATATGTAAACAAATGTGACTTATAATAACCTATTTTTCCAAAATTGAACACATTCCAAGCTATTATTAAATATTAGAGTCAATTACTGTAAAAAGAGGAAATTTTCGCACCAAAATCAGCAAGTGCGAAAAGAAAAACACTTGAATTATATTCATTTTGTATGTAGGCCTACATGTATGTAAGGAAACTCGCAGAAATATAACAAACAAAATTGTTAAGAATTAGCAAAGCACGAACAATTACATGCACGAACATTTCCACTTCTACAGTATTAATCTATTATCAGCAATAATTATTAAAATATGAAAATACTAATGTTTTAATTGATATTGGACTTTTGGAATTTCTATGTTTTGAATGAGACACTAGGGGTGACCCGTCCAATATGCACATCAATTTTGAGGTGGACCAGAAAATGTATTATAATTTATACTCCAGCTATTTCAAATTTGTGTCTTGCATGACGTGATCAATGATAAGTGTTATTTAATACAAGACAATTGCTGTACAGTTTAATTATTACTCTGAACAGTCTCGCTCTCTTCTACACGTAATGCATTTGCTATTGATTTCCAATTCTAATTTGCCACAAAGCGGTCGCCTTGTTGATATTGGAAGAATACACATGTTTGGAATGCGAGCACATGGGACACCATCCAAGTGGAACTCGCCAAGGGCTCACTCAGACATCTACATTCTGGACTTCAGCTGATGAAGCCCGAGCCCGGTATAATACTCAGTTTTGTGGACACAAATTTGTCCTTTTAAAAAGAAATAGGGGTAGTAAGTATTTTGCAATCTCAGCAAATGAAATTCAAACGTCTGCGGAAGAAAAATGTTTCGCATTAAATCGATGTTTCAATTATTATAGCTCAAATTTTCTAGTTAAAGTTATTGTGATTGGTTGCTGGGGTTGCTGGGTTGTGGGTTAAGGGAACCTCAAATCCATACTGCAATGTTTACCTTGCAGAGACAGATTGATCACACTGAGTCTTGGAGTACATGTGTATTTTAATTTTATTGCGCAAAAGAAGTTGAAGCAAATTTATCCACAAAATTGAGTATAGCCAATGTACACGAAAACAGTGAACTGCATAGATGATAGATTTCAATCGGGTATATTAAAGGTGCATGTTCCGATCACTTTAGATTATTTTTTCACATCAACATATTTTCGCAAAATATGTTCTATTTAATAGTATTTGGACATTATAGGCCAAAATACAGTGAATTACCACCAGAGGTGGTTAACCACCCAGCTAGTTTGTGTACTACTCAATGGGCAAATTTCATGTCACTTTATGCTTCTAAAATAAGGATTCCCACTGTCTTGCATTGGCAAATGATCACAGAACTGGAGCAGGGGGGTCAACAGACTAACATTTTTGGTCCGCCGCCCAGAGAATTGAACTCAACCACTACACCATGGGCGCCAGCCTGGCCAGGCTTAATGTTCAGTGACTATTAACATGTATACCCCGGGGGCATTGCGGCATGGAATAGACCTCATGTGCGTTCGCACACACAGGTTTTGAACCTGACCCGTATAGCTCATTTGGTAAGACTTGCACATAGCAGCCCACCAAGGCTGGAAAAAATGCAAAGTTTCCTTGCAAGGGAAATTCGACGAAGTTGGATTTCCCGGAGGGTAGTAGACCACCTGCTTACCTGTGATTATTGATTATTCCATCTATAGAAACGTTCAGACGAGGTGCGCTAAGCTACAGACTAGCGTGAAATTTGCTAATGTCGAGTATAAACTCTCGGTTAACAGCTGTGTGAATCATGTCATGGTTGACTAACCTCTAGTCTTAAGCTGGAATTTTAACCCTAAAAGATCTAGCGGTTAATTAGTCCTGAAGCACTAACCGCAAGTTAGCAGAGAGTGTGTCTGCCGTGTGAATCCTTCAACTATGTTAACCGCTAGTGAGTTTAGCAGAGGTTCAAGGCGTTACTTCCGGCAATCAGAGAATCACGTAACCTTGAGTTAGACTCGAAGCTACCGCAGTGGCATCGTTAGACTAGAGGCTCAGATTATCGTCTGGACAGGCACTCTGGAGACTGGAGTCTCGACTGGAGTCTCGAGACTAACTAGTCTCGAGACAAGTGCTTATCTGAACAGGCCTCATATTCTATATTTATAAGGCAAATAGCCAACCTTGACCTATGTTATACTCCAAAATGTAGGTCTAGGTTGGTAATGTGTGGTCGAGTGGATAAGGCGCTGGACACATGATACAAAGGTTGTGAGTTTTAGCACCGCTACGGCCAACGTGTTTGAATCCCTGGGCAAGATGCTCAGTTTCTATTGACTCGTCGACCCAAGCGATATTTGGGGAGCTTAGAAATAATAGGCATATACGACGGGTATTAAACAAATTATAAATATTTTTAAACAGGTTCGCCATTGGGGAGCTGTTAGGGTATCAAAATCTAAGTACATGTAGTGCTGATAGGCTTGTGCACTTGTTGACCGGTAGCCGCCTAAGTGTAGCGACCAAAGGATTCTGATATCTAAACTGGCAGCGATAATAATTGGATAAAAGCGCTTTGGGACTGTGCTTGTATTGTAAAAGGCACTATATAAGAACAGTACAATTATTTTATTATTATTATTTTATTGAAGCTCAAATCTCCAGGTGGGGTGGAGGTATACAAATCATTTGCTGCCAAAGAGTTAATTGGAAGACAAATTCTACATAAAATTCAAGTGTGACCTACATGTACATGTATGTAGAAATCAGGACAAACATTAGCATACTATTTTCAACAAGCCAGCCTTAAATTTGTAATATACCATTATATAGTCACAAGCACGACACTGATTTCTAAATTCTAAACGGGTCATAAAATATTAACCCTAACTCTACTACACCAGACAGCAACTGTGCGGAAAAAATGTTTTTATAACCCGGCGTGCAGGTTTTTGGGGTACAAAACGGACCTAGGCTATATAACGGTGCGAATATACTCGCCGAGTGTCGACTGGCAGCGGTGGTGTAGTGGCTAGGATCTAGGTTGGAGTGCTGGAGGTCCGTGGTTCAAATCCCGGGGGGTCGGGGTGACCTTTCTGGTGAATTTTGGGTGTCGGAAAAGAAATCTGTTGCCGTGTGGTGATCTCGAGTTGGGATTTATACAGCAATATTTTATTTTTTTTATTCCAAAATTTTGTAATTTTCATCATAGATAATTGGACCCCTTAGATTTTGCTTTTCAGTGGTCTAAAGAACAAAGTGTGGGGTGAAAAACGTGCGGGAAGCGTGGAAAACACAGGGTAAATGCGCAAAGCGCATGAAAATGTTGGCTTTTATTGTCAAAATTGCCTGAAATTACCTTAATTTGTACTGAATTAGACATTTCTATTACAGTGAGCATTTTATCTTGCATAACATTGGGAGGGATGATTGCAAGGTCACTCCTCATGGTCAAATTACGCATGAGTTTCTCAGTGGCGTAGCTAGGTTTTTTAGATTTGGGGTGGCAAGAAATGAAAGTTAACTGATGCAGGAATAAAGTAATGCGTGCAAAAATATGTTTTACACTAATCTTTTTGCCATGATTGAGGTACATTTTGGCTTAACGTCATTATTCCATTTTGTAACACTGTAACCTTCCCCTTTCTTCTCTTTTCTCCTTTTCCTTTTTTTCCCTCACTTTTCCTTTTCTTTGACTTCCTGATTTGTTCGCTCAATTTTTTGTCAGGGGAGCACTCTGCAGCCCCCCCCCCCCCCCAAATCGCCCTCTGGCTTCGCCAAACCAATCACTAATACCGTTGTGACAAAATCAGTCGACTAGATGCAAGATCGACAACCCATCAGCGATGTAGCACACAGTGTGGTATAGGAAAATAATATTCGAGTAACTTGAATTGGGGAGTCTGACTCAACTGGATCCCTATTCCCTAGTATAACGAAAATTAATCTCTTCAGAAATGTAAACAAGTCAACATCGCATTGTTTTATCGGTACTAGCGCTTGAAAAATTGATCCCCAATAAATGCCCCATTTGAAAAATACAATGCCCTGGAGCGTTTAATGGAGTAAATAATACAGACTTATTCAATTCAAGATTTTCAAGATTTCATCAAGTCTTCAATTTCAAGCCAGGATTTCAGGACTTAAATCTAACCATGATAGTTTAATTCTGCACCTTCACATGACCATTGAATATATTTCAAGCAAAGGCCATGCAATCGATTGAAATTTTTTTTTAGATTTTTAGATTTTTCATTGCAAACGCAGGCTAAAAATCATAACGCGGGCGGGTGACGGGAAACTATGAATCGGAATCGAGTTTCATTGTCCGAACTTCTTTGCAGTTGACTAAATATTATATGCTGACACTGTCAACTCAAAGTGTCTATAATTGGACAAAACGTCTATAATTTGTGGTGCTCAGTGAATGGGGAATAAGCTTTTGTTTACGCTCAATTATAGACGGTTTTTAGACAAGCTACTTAAGAAATAAATTAAATTATAGACGTGTAGCCCAATTGGTGCAAAAATGTAAATCTTTACCATTTGGATTTGGGTGGTAACTGATCCAATATAGTGTCAATAATTGTGTCTATAATTCAGCCTAGTATGGGTACAACAAAGGTTTATCCCCCCATTGATACAGCTCCTCCAAAATTAGACGTTTTGTCCAATTATAGACACTTTGAATTGACAAAATACATTCAAGACATCGATGATTTATTTAATATGTTACCCCATGTTGTAATGGTGGCATATAATTTTTTATTTACGACTAGCGTCTAGCGAATAAAACAGAGGTAACACCGTCGGCCATCTTGAAAAACAAAAATCACATTGAATTTTATCCAAATAATAGATCTATGCATATTGGTCAAGAACCAGGTGAGCACTACATTTTAAGTTAAACCTGTCTTTTACGTCAATGAAAAACAGATTTTAGACATTAATTAGCTTGTTAACTAGTCACATGATAGTCTCACTTTTAAAAGTCACGGTTCTAGGGTACGGGTCTGGTTCCCCTTTACAGATTTGCTTGAACAAGTACCCATTGATATGGTTACTGCAAGGACTAGGTCTGGGTACTGAAAGGACTAGGTCTGACTTGTTCCGGTCCCAACATAATAAAAAATTGAGGTGGTAACATGGTCGTTTTACAGTTTAACTTTTGGTTTGTTTTTTCTGTGAATGGAATTGAAAACTATACTGAAACCTAGTATACTATGCAAGGCCGGTAGATAACAATGGGGAAACGCGATATTTTGACAAACTGGTATAGTTGACACTTCAATAAAGTGTAGTTTCCCGGAATTCACAGAATATTTTGTGAAATAATAAGGTAAGTCATTGTTGAGACCTGATGATATTGATAAGGCTGATGTTGTACTACAATTTTTTACAATGAAACTAGTCCTTTGGTACAGTCATCTATGATGACTGTACTTAATCGGGCAAGTCTGTGTTACGGAAGCAGGCCTCCATTTATTGATTTAGGCCTTACCTTAAAATCCTTCTTTTGTGTTACAGTTGACATTTGTAGTTCCCAAATTTGTCATTACTTGTTCCTGTGGTTGTTCCGTAGTGACTAGGCTTGTGATTCGTGTTCGTGATAGTGGTGGATGATGAAATTATTGGCGAAAATGTCGCCGCAAAATTACGGTCTAGACTCCAAAATCTATGTTGTCGATGACCATGCATTTCCGGCGGATCCGGATACCCAGGTGATTTATGGGTAAATATTATCATTCAACTAGCCTACGTATTCGTCGCCTCTGCATCATCGGCCTCATTATCTTTTGCGCACATCGTCCGTGCGCCATGTTTGGAGACAGAAGGATAGAGTCTAGTGCACTGCAAGCTGTATTTAGCGGTCAAATGCTGCATTCTGGGTAATTACGAGGCAAATCGCAATTTGTTCGTAAATTATTTTAGGGTTTCGTTTTAAAATACATTTCTTCGCTCTTTTTCACGCCAGTGAGTGGATTCAATTTACCACCACAATAGCTGAGTTATTAAAGAACAAGATGACACAGTAAATGTAAGTCAAATCTTAGTATTTAGTATAAATTTGGACATTTAGTCAAGACCTGAATTGATTTACATTGACGTACACGTAGCGTAGCGGTTCCGATGCACTATATAGGGTTACAAATGACCGTCGATAACGACGGCCATGAAAAGACTACAATGAAACATGATTTTTTTTGTGTGTGTAAACATTTATGGTAAAAAAACGGTGCCAAGATCGTGCTGGATCTCTTTCACTTTTAAAGTTTCAGGTCCTCAATTTATCACAGTAAATTCAGTAGCAAATTGAGGACACTGAAGTTAGGTCTGTGACTGAGGATAATAATATTGCCAAAATGATATCACTGAGTGACTGACTGACTGAGTGATGTCAACAATTATATAATAACTAAATAAGACTTAAGAGTGAACGTGCATCAATGCTTCCTGGTGAGTTAGACGATTGATTGATGATATAAAACTAGTACTCTTGTATATTATTATACATCCTATTCCTAGTAGTAGTCTAAGTAGTATTGTACTACTACGGCGTTTACGCTAGTATTTTAGTATAGAATGTAATTAAATCGACCGTGGCCATGTCATTTATTGAATCAATACATTTTACAAGGGCAGGCCTCAAGATTAGTCTTACCTCAAGACGGGGGAGACTCCGAAAGAGGGAATTGCTTGAGCTGAAAGATATGGCACCCCTTCTCTCCAAAACATGCTTTGGTATTGCTCTATCCAGTGGTAAAAACGGTAAATCGTTGCATAAAAACACCGCCATTGTCGTCATTTCACCGTCCGTAGCCGTCCGGCCTTGCTATCATTGCAGTGAATGGGAAAGGCAGTGAATGAAATAAAATAAAATCGCTGCCACTCAATGTATTCGCTGCTTCGCATTCATTAAACATCGTTTAACACGGAATGAATGGGCTTATATGAATTGCCGGGAATAATATGATTAGTTGAAAATAACGGACGGTTGCTGTAACGTCTATTGTCTAAGTAGTGAAAATAAATTTAGGACAAATAAATCTTCATTGAAATATTTTCGTGCCAGTTTTTGTTTAATAAAAGCAATCGACTATCTAGGATTCTAGGGCAGCGGTTAACGTTCCCGGGAGCGGTTCGCAATTTATTTTTTTGTACATGATCCTAGGGAAATTCACTTTATTTCGTTTTAATACGGAATAGCAAAATTCACTGAATAAAATGTTTTTTTGAACAAATCAACTGATTTCAAGATCATGAGGCCTACGAAGAAAAGAGAAAAAAATCGCCAGCAGTTCTTAACCTGGGGCTGAGGGTCGTTTGGAGTTTTCCAGGGGT
Organism: Ophiura sarsii; assembly: GCA_035610835.1. NCBI lineage: Eukaryota > Metazoa > Echinodermata > Ophiuroidea > Amphilepidida > Ophiuridae > Ophiura > Ophiura sarsii. The sequence goes on along the minus strand of CM069443.1, from coordinate 58,502,748 downwards.
AATAAATATAGCTTTTTGGGGAACCATTTTAATATTTCGTTCTAAAAAGACTTAGACAAACCCAAAAGAAACGTTCAAATAAACAATATTGCCATTTCGCATCATAAAACTAAGCAGTTACAGTTTTGATAAACTGGGCTGGGTTTTTTTCAACAACAAAATTGGGGGTGAAAAATACCCCCTTTTTGGTTTTCAATGACTATCCTTTCAAACACCCCTTTTCAAAGACACTTTATACACATTAAATAAATGAAAACAGGCGTTTATGGTCCTGTGTTATAAACTGGTGTAGGCATACCCCAAATGGTGTATTTGAGTTGTTATTTTAGTATTTTACATACCATGTTCTATGATTAAATCCATGCTGTGATGTTTTTATTTGTATATAAAAAGGCCTCATTTGGAAATAGGTTTATATTTTCGTTGGCCAGTTTTTGCAATTGACTATCTTATAGGGTTGGGGTGGGGTGGGGGTGCGGCAGTAAGCCTACTGACATTAGCCTATTCTTTAAAACATGAATTTTATCCCATATCAGCGAATTTTAGTCTCACATTCTCCGTCGGTATTATTGCAACAAACATATGAAGTTTCAAATCATCACTCTATCAAAATTCAAGTTGAGTTTTATATATATAGGCCTACTTGTTTATTTTTAATATTTAGTGTTTTAATGCATTGTTATTGGTATATAAGGCCCCATTTAGAAATAAGTTTCTATGAGCTTAAAGGGTTATCCTTGTGATAATAAAATTCGGGGGGGGGGGGGGGGGGGGCGGTAATATAGTCAGATACTTTTTCAATCGTAGAGATGTGCCGCCAGCAAAATGATAATTGCTCCAAACATTTACCAATTTTCGGGGGAAACGGACCCATAGGGGCCTACATTTTACAGAAAAACCACCAAGACCCAAAACTACCAAGAGTGAGTGCATAAATACTTTGGCTGGAATGTTTTTATTTTAACAGATCAGACAACTGATTTGAATTGTTAAATTTGACACACAATACACTATAAATATTATAATGTGCATAGGTAAGGCGGGGTCTGCCGGGCCCACGTTTGATAAAAAAAAATTAAATGACCCCCCCCCCCCCCTCCCCTCTTTATTTCCCAAAATTGTTGACCCACCCAGAAAAAAAATCCAGCACGCCGCCCCCCCCCCCCCCCCCACCTAAATATTTATGAATGCTCCCTAAACGAACAAAACAACTTGGACGAAGGCGATTATTAAAAGTATATTATGTGCAGACTGATTATGTGAGTTTCAAGGGAACGCCCTCAACATCGAAAAAAAAATTGAAAGTAGATTTTCTTGCAGATTTACATTTCTGATCATAAATCGTACGTACATTCCAAGTTACAGAGCGATACGATTCTTAATTACTTAAAAATCATGGTTTTAGAGTGAAAATAAACTGATAACACGACAGTTTATATTTTCACTCTAAATTCACTCTAAAACCTTGATTTTGAGGTAATTAGGAATCGTATCGCTCTGTCACTTGGAATGTATGTACGATTTATGATCAGAAATGTAAATCTGCAAGAAAATCTACTTTCTAAAAAAAATCATAAATTGAGGGCGCTCTCTGACATAATATGCCTTTAAGCACGAATGCACTCTAACGAATGAATACACGTCAAGAAGTCACGGTATCTAAAAGCTTTCTAATAGTATATCATAACATTATAATATAATAAGTAATTACATACATTTGTCCACTTTGGCCTAAAAAAAGTGTTTGATTGGCCTAACATGACCAAAACAAATAGGGTAGGTCGGTCGGGATTTTTTTTCTTTTCTTTTCTAATCAACTGCTTTGGGGACTTTAAAATAGCCGAAAATGAAAGCAAACAGTAAGAAACTTTTTATAGTATAAAAATTGAACAAAGTAATAAAATACTTTGTTCAATTTATTTTATTTTTATTTTATTTTTATTTATTTTACATTTTTTTTTAAATATTTATTGTTATTTTTATTTTTTCCTCCCTCAAAATAATAACAAAATTATTTAGGGTCGGCGATGTATTTAGGGTCGGTCGGGTTAGGCCAATCAAACCTTTTTTTCGGCCTTAATTGAGCTCACAATTCATGTTTTTAAAACAATGATATGATATGGATGAGGCGTGCCATCATTGTATAGTCAAATTATGTATGCACATTAAGTCCAAGCTTGACGTAATCACTCACAGGTAAGGAGTATAATCGATACTACAATTGGTCATTCTCAGTATTGGAGAGCAGAGGTTGCTTCAATGTAATCCCAGCATGCAGTAGAAAAGCACTGTGCACTGTGCACTGAGCATCTGAGATAATTCAACACCGGATTTCCATTGAAATGTACAGAAATATCATGATCCATTGGAGGAACTAATAATTGAGACTTTTCAATGTATCAATATATGAATTGGGATTCTATTTCTCAATACAATATCAAACAAGTTGAGAAGTCTCATTTATTAGTTCCTCTAATGGACCATGATGTTTCTGTACATTTCAATGCAAATCAGATTTTAAACTGTATACATCATCACAACGCATTTCTACTGCATACTGGGATTACATTGAAGCAACCTCTGATTGGAGAGTGTTTACAAATGAATACGAGTTGTGAAAATTGCGTGAACCTGTTAATACAGGGTGTCCCAAAAGTCTATGCACGTTTTTGAAGAGTCATATCTCATAAAATATAAATCATATAGTATAAATTTAACCATATTTTGATAGACGAGATTTGGGAAATTATTTTGATACCAAACACAACATTATAAAACTGGTTGAAAGTTTTGGCCGTGTGAGACCCACCCATACCAAATACCACACATTGTTGCTAAAACAGGTGCGCAAAAATTAACGGTATGAAAGCAACGTTGCGCATTATAGTCACAGTTCACTGCTTACCTTGCAACATTAATGTTATTATCAAACTCTGTCACTCACAACAAAAATTGGAGTAGTATACAACATTGCACAGCAAAGTCTTCATTCAAGATGGTTTACAGCATAGATAAGCGAATACAAATTGTATGGTTCTACGCTGAAACAAATTCAGTTCAACTTACTCAACAAAGGTTCAGAAAACATTTTGAATTAAACGCGCACCAGGAAGAATATCCATTCTTAAGTTGGTGGAGACATTTTTGAACACAGGAACTGTGCATGATTTGTTTCGATGTGTAGAAAAAGACTGGTAGATCAACAAAGACTGGTAGATTCGCTGTGTGATGTGTGTGCTCACTTTTCTGTTATGTTATTCAATTTTTTAGGTCTGTGTTTTTTTGCATTAGCACACGTCTCGGTATAATGGAAAACATTTAAACTAGATTTCACTATAGAAACAAAAACTATGTGTGATATAGTTTGTTATTATGATGGGATCACTGTAATGTAAAATTTTAAATATTACAATTGACGGATCACTTTCAGTGTAACCAACTCGACCCGTCTTTTTGTTAATCTCAATGTTATAGGTATCATGGATTTATGAACTTTATACCTCCGAAGTATATAATGCTACATTTTTGCAGTAATACATATTTTACTTGAGGTTGGCATTACAAACCAATGTTTGGTATCAAAATTATTTCCCACATCTCCTCTTTCTAAATATGTATTCATATTTTCAATACGACTTATATCTTGTGAAATACAAAGCTTCAAAGTCGTGCATAGACTTTTGGGACACCCTGTAAGTAATTACCTTTAAAGGCATATTAAGTGATCTTTTCTAGATACCGCCCTCTTTTCATTATTTTTTTTAGAAAGTAGATTTTCTTGCAGATTTACATTTCTGATCATAAATCATACATACATTCCAAGTTACAGAGCGATACGATTCCTAATTACCTCAAAATCATGGTTTTAGAGTGAATTTAGAGTAAAAATATAAACTGTCGGAGTTATCCGACAGTTTATTTTCACTCTAAAATCATGATTTTGAAGTAATTAAGAATCATATCGCCCTGTAACTTGGAATGTATGTACGATTTATGATCAGAAATGTAAATCTGCAAGAAAATCTGCTTTCTATTTTTTTTCGATGTTGAGGGCGTTCCCTGGAAAGATCACATAATATACCTTTAAAACAAGTTTCAATTGCGGGGTGCGTGTTGTGTGTTATAGTGAAGGTGACATTTGCGAACAAATGAAACCAAGGGTAGGCCTACTTGACGTTTTGGTGGCCTTATTTAACACATACTTTAGGCCAAAAAAAAATTTTGTTTGATTGTCCTCGTCCGCCCGACCCTCTTAATCATTCCTACTCAAAAACTTTTTTTTTTGATTTTTTTTTTGTTGTTGAAAATTTTTAAATTTTTTTTAAAAATTTCTATTTTTTTTTATTTTTAAAGTCATTTTTTTGCAAATATTAGTCGAAAATTAAAATTTTCATTTTTCATTTTTTTTTTTAAAGTGTTGAGAAAATAAAAATACTCATCAAAATATTAAAGATTTTGTTCCCCGTTTTGGTTACCACAACAAGTACATCTCATTTTACTTTTGGTACCTGAAAAAGGGCAAGTGAGAAAAAATTAAAAAAATTAAAAAAAACTTTTCCCGACCGACCTACCCAACTTTTAAAAGTGACCTATGGACAATCAAACAATTTTTTTTTTTGGCCTTAGAGTAGGCCGGGCCCCTACCAAATGCAATATATCCATGATGTGACCTTGCTAGAAAATAAGTTGATCTCTGCAACGGGAGTACTGAACTTGTACCAGTACAGGTTTGTTTCATTATCTATAATAGATATTTTACCTTTTTAAATTATACTCTGGCGAGAAAAAATACTGTATCAAACATAGTTGAGCGGAGCTTACCCGCAAGCTGTAGGATTTCTATGGTGTCAAAGTAGCACAGCGCCCTCTGTTGCCCACAATATTTATAAGCAAGTCCTCTCAAAATTGTTTGTTGTTTGTTTGTTTACACGGTAGTGTGTATAAACTCATAGTTGTAATCCGCTGCTATAATCTAGCACCCATTCATATTTTACGATAACATTAAATAATGCTTATTTTCAAGTGTATAATGTCAAATAAGGTTCGTTTAATATGTGTAGTAAATAAGTAAGTTTTGGATGAATCCGCACATTTTCCATTAACCCCACATGAGGTCCATCATATCTGAACGTTTAAGATGGATTTGCCAATTTCCACTTTGGCGGTTTTTTTAGATGTAAATACTAAACTACAAAGGGGACATTGTCTTCAAGAAGAATAAGTCATCGGTTTCATATAACTATTATTCTATATTCATAATAGCTATCGTTGCATAAGGGGTCCATCTTTAGGCTACAAGGCCCGCTTAGCAGCGCTATAAATTGGTGCCCATTCGCCTTCCATCAAAGCTGGTTGCTATATGACATAATTCTCGTGTGCAACCAACCGGCTGTATTGCAATGCCCATTGAGTAGTTTAAACGCATGAGCGTGGATGTAATTTGCAACATAAAGGAAACTCACCCATGCAGTTAGCAAGTAGTATACCGCTCGTACACGCCCCGAATTTAAATATACAACCAGGCAATCCTCATCACGTAGTAGTTGATAACAATAGGTTTACCAGACCGAATTAATAGCGCTCCTAAGCGGGCAATTTATGTCATGTGAAAACAACTCTTATTTTATAGCAAAGTTGCTCTAAAGAGCCTTAAACAGTGGCCTTTATCGGATTCAGCAAACGTGTTGGCAGTCGGGGGAGGGAAAAAAGTTAACATTGTCATTTTAAGATGACGCAATCAGGCAAAAACAAATACCGTCAAACAAAAACATGAAAAAAGCTATACATGGTCAACGCCCCCCCCCCCCCCCCCCCCCCCCCCCCCCCCCCCCCCCCAGTCCCACACCAACGATCATTCGGTTGAAAAGGGCTCGTTCGGTTGAAAAGATTCATTCGGGCAATGGTAAAATTGATATCAATTAAGAGTCCTTTTGACTTTGGGGAAGATTGATGGGCAAGTGTGACGTGATTCATGCATAAAGTCACTTTTATTTTTATTTTTGTATATAAAGAGCAAATGTGAACAATAACACAACAGACATTAACAGGGTTAATGAACTGAGTGATAAGGAATCAAACTGTAACTCTCGACAAAGAGCTCTGAAAGGCCAATCAATTGGTTCACTGCAACTTAGAAAATATGCATTATACAAGAAACACAAATGGGCAGGGGTTAAAAATGCCGATGAAAGTGACATAAAAATAAGATAAAAGCCCAAACATAGAGAATAACATCAAAATATAAATAAAAGCAAAAACAATAAATATCTGGAGGTCTGATAGGCATCAAGAGAACCTGCACAACAAACTTAAGAACTAAATCTACCAGGAGCTGCCTGTTGTCTTGTCACCTGTTGGGGGCGTGGCCGTATCACCAGCCCAACTGGCTACATGCTTTACAGGACCATCCACCATCTCCCCAACCAAGCATTAACCTATACACTTAAGCTATGACCACCATGCTAATGTACCAGTCAGGTGTTGAAAGGTCTTGAATGAAGGGTGTCATATGAAAGAGTATGAAGGCTATGACAAGTTAAGACTGGGAGAGAAGATGTCTGTGCACATGGCATGACATAAGTTGCCCGCTTGGGAGCGCTATTAATTCGGTCTGGTAAACCTATTGTTATCAATTACTACGAGAGGATTGCCTGGTTGTATATTTAAATTCGGGGCGTGTACGAGCGGTACTTCTTGCTAACTGCATGGGTGAGTTTCCATTATGTTGCAAATTACATCCACGCTCCTGCGTTTAACTACTCAATGGGCGTTGCAATACAGCCGGTTGGTTGCACACGAGAATTATGTCATTTAGCAACCAGCTTTGATGGAAGGCGAATATTTAAATTTGGTGCCGGTTTTTAGGACACCAATTTATAGCGCTGCTATAAGCGGGCCTTGTAGCGTAATGACTTGATTTCCAGCCGCTGAATGTTGCCAACACCATCTTCTGGAAGACTGTTCCATAAGGGTGCCGTGTGAATGAAGCTTCTGTCTAAGCAGCGAGTTCTGGCGGCAGTCGGCAGAGAAAGAGCATGGACTGTCATTGATACGCTCGAAGGGGTTTCACGGCGTTGGACATATGGTGTGGGAAGTAACCCTGCTAGATCTTGTGGGCAGTTGGTAGTATGCATCTTGTAAAAGATCGTAGCTGCTACTAACTGTCGCCTGTAAGCAGGCTGTCGATTTTGAGCTGTGAACGAGCAGTAGCTTCATTATCTCCAATGATTCCAAGTGCCTTCTTTTGGATATTGTCAAGCTGGCTTAGGATGGTGGGTGAAGCATTCGCCCAGCTTAGTGAATCATACTCCACAATGCTGCGGACTTGCGACTTGTAGACAGTAGATCTGCCTTTAGCCTCCAGTTTATTTGCAACTTTGCGTAGAGCGCCTAGCTTCTCACCAGCTTTAGTTGCAATGCCTGAGATGTGCTTTGACCAGGTCAGCTTGCTGTCAATGGTGACGCCCAGGATATCCAGTTCTTCTATATATGGTAGTTTGCACTCTCCAAAGTAGATATTAAGTCCAGATGGGGATCTTTTCCTGGAGATTACCATGGTCTTGCATTTTGTCGTCTCAAAGGTCACTTTCCATTCATCAGCCCATGCTTTCATGTTGCTTAGATCTCTGTTGAGACTAGCAGCTACTGTGTTGGGATCGGTTGATGACTTAATGGGTGCATAGAGTGTTGAGTCGTCGGCATATAAATATAGCTCGTTGTCACAAACATCTACAAGGTCAGGGTGTCCCAAACACAGGGTGTCCCAGGGTGTCCCAAAATACACAGGGTGTCCCCAAAGTCTATGCACGTTTTTGAAGAGTCATATCTCATAAATATAAATCATATGGTATAATGTAACCATATCTTGATAGACGAGATTTTGGAAATTATTTTGATACCAAAAACAACTCTATTGGTGAACCCACAACATTATAAAACTGGTTGAAAGTTTTTAGCCATGTGAGACCCACCCATACCAAATACCACACATTGTTGCTAAAAACAGGTGCGCATAAATTAACGGTATGAAAGCAACGTTGCGTAGTCACAGTTCACTGCTTACCTTGCAACATTAAGGTTATTACCAAACTCGGTCACTCACAACATTAATAGGCGAAGTAGACAACATTGCACACCAAAAGTCTTCATTCGAGATGGTTTACAGCATAGATAAGCGAATACAAATTGTACGAGTCTACGCTGAAACAAATTCAGTTCAACATACTCAACAAAAGTTCAGAAAACATTTTAAAGTGAAACGCGCACCAGGAAGAATATCCATTCTGAAGTTGGTGGATACATTTTTGAACACAGGAACTGGGCATGATTTGTCTCGATGTGGTAGAAAAGAGACTGGTAGATCAACAAGTCACATTGATATCATAAGCCATGCAGTAGCCAACAGTCCAAAGAGATCTATTCGCTGTGTGATGTGTGTGTTCACTTTTCTGTTACGTTATTCAATTTTTTAGGTCTGTGTTTTTGCATTAGCACACGTCTCTGTATAAATGGAAAACATTTAAACTAGATTTCACTATAGAAACGAAAACTATGTGTAATATAGTTTGTTATTATGATGGGATCACTGGTATGTAAAACATTTAAATATTACAATTGACGGATCACTTTCCGTGTAACCAACTCTACCCGTCTTTTTGTTAATCTCAATAGGTATTGATTTATGAACTTTATCTCTCCGAAATATAAAATTACATTTTTTGCAGTAATACATATTTTACATCTAGGGTAGCATTTACAAGCAGATGTTACTCCAATGTTTGGTATCAAAATTATTTCCCACATCTCCTCTTTCTAAATATGTATTCATATATTTAATACGACTTATATTTTGTGACATACAAAGCTTCAAAGTCGTGCATAGACTTTTGGGACACCCTGTACTTAGTACACGAACATTTCTAGAACTCCTCGAATTGTACTCAAAAATGCACAGAAAACCGAGATAACCCCCTATTATGGTCAGGCAAATTGATGAGTTTCTCGAATTGCCGGTTTTTGAAAAAATCTCCTCGAAATTTGGTGTGTGGGAGCGATCACCTCCACGTTTTGACTGTGGTGCGAACGCATCATAAAAACAGAGAACAGTTAGTAGTAGACTAAGGATAGATCCTTAGATCCTTGTGGAACAGAAGCATTTATTGGAGCAGTGTTGGATGCCTGACCTGACATGACGACGTTGATGGATCCATCAGATAAATAGTTGTCTATCCACGAAACTATCTTCCATTGGTTTTGGAAACACACCATGCTTGAATTAGAGGTTAAAAAGCCTGCAGAGCAGGCTGGCGAGCTCAGCACAGCATTCCTTTAGAACCTTGGTTGGGATAAGGTCTGGTCCAGTGGCTTTTTCTGGATTGAGGTGTTTTAGCAGTTTTCTCACATCGTTGGGTTTGAAGACAATATTGTCAACAGATTTGTTTGTTGAAGGATGAAAATTTGGAGCCTGGTCGTTAGCACCTTAGATTGAGTCTGCATTTTTCTGAAAATGTCTGACAAAAAGTTTCTGCCTTGTCCCTTTAGCTTGCTGTAATGTGGGTAACGTTTTCATGATCAATCACTGGGATCTCAGATCGAGCTGTTCGAGCTGTTCTACCAGAGAGAGTGTTGATGATTCTCCACCATTTCTTGCTGCTCAGCGTTTTGTCTGCCAGATCTTTTCTCAATTTGGTGTTGTAAGATCTCCTAGTTTGCTTCTCAGCTTGGTTGTATGAATGTCTAGCTTCAACGAACTTTGCCTTGTTGGCTTCAGTTTTGTCCTTTTGGGCTTTCTTAAAGAGACGATGCTTCTTTTTAGATGCCGTACGGCATTCATCGTTGAACTAAACCTTGTCTCCAGTTATATTGGTGACTGTCTTACTTGGGATGAACAGGTCGATAGCATCGCAGATGATATTGGTGACATTAGAGCAAGCAGTTTCAGGATCTTTCTTCTGGAATACACTTGACCAGTTTGTGGAAGCAAGGTGACCTCTTAATCCCCAATGATCAGCCTTATCGTATCGCCAGACTTTCCTCCTGTGTGGTTTGTCTCTGTATACTGGAACATCTAAACACACCAGCAGCACAGGGTTGTGGTCTGAGGTACCCAGTCAAGCAGATTGAAGTTGCTGGCAGATCAGTCATGACAAGGTCCAGGATTTGGTCCAATCGAGTGGGTTCTTTGACGATCTGTTGTAATCCTGGAGAGTTATTATCTAGTTGAAGGGTGCGTCGCCTAGCTGCATCAGTAGTGCGACTTTCTAGCCAGGCAGTGTGGACGTTGAAATCACCGTCAAGCATAATTGAGTTGGCTCCAAGTGTGCTCATTTTTTGAAGAGTGTTTGAGTCCAGGTATAGTCGATGATGACATTACTGACTGATATCACTAGGTGTTCTATATATAAAAACAGCGGCAATCAGTAGCTTTTGAGATTTCAGAGCTACTGTGAACCAGATGAGTTCGTAGGCTACTCATAGTATAATAGCCACATCTGATCTGACGAAAAAAAGACTCAATTAAGTCATTCGAAGACCTATATTAGTATTATATACCATTGAAATCGTGGACGACATGGCGTCTCACGACGAATTGGCTGCTTAGATTCAATTGAAATAAATAAATAACTGCTCAAAGAAAGTTCGAATTTTTTTCTTTCGAATTTCAAATTTTCAAATAATTTCGCGATATATTGTGTTTCATATCAATTATAAGCGGATGTCTTTGTCTTTACACAACTATACCTCATGTGTATAGCAATCGCCTGTTTCAATGCTTATAGCAACCTGCTTATATGAAATGTGGGGAGGTCTCAAAGTGTGCCAAATCCACCACTATTTCGTGCTCAAAAGAACAACTCTGTCATCTGTTCAATGAAGTGCTACATTGAGAGTTACATCTGTGTAAAAACGTTGTTAACAACTGTTGTTGTTCAAGTATCCTGCTCAAACGAATGTTTAAATACGCACAACTTGTTTTAAGCAGGGTACTTTAAAGAACACCCGTTGTTTAAAACTGTTAAACAACATATTTGCTGTGTTGTAGAGAGATAGGCCTAATGCTCTTTTGACTTTTTTTGTGAACAAAATAGCGATGATTTTTGGCACATTTTGTTTAAGACCACAGCATATTCTCAAGTACGTGGCTGAGCCCTGAGATCTTTTCATATTGTGATGCATATCAATTGAAAGCTGATGTATTCATATTTCCAGTGATTCTACATTTGTAGCAATTCCTTGTTTCTGAGCTCAGCCACGTGCTTGAGAATATGGGGAGGTCACAATCTGAATGCCAAAATCATCACTATTTTGTCCTCAAAAGTTAAGAGCGCATTTCTCTACAACACAGCAAAACTGTTGTTTAACAGTTTTAAACAGCGGGGATTCTTCAAGACCCTGCTTAAACAGGTTTTGCGTATTTACACATTCGTCTAAGCAGGTTACTAAATTGAACAACGCCAGTTGTTGAAAGGTTTTAAAACAGCGTTTCACAGTGCAACTGTCAAAGTATCACTTTTCATTGAAGAGTTATTCTTTTGAGCACGAATAGTGGTGAATTTGGCACATTTTGAATGAGACCTTCCCACATTCACGACGGCTAAGCACTGAAACAATGAAGTGCTACAAACGAGGTATCGGTGGAGAGAAGAACACATGTCAGCTTTTTTCATTGTTATGAAACACAATATGAATATATCATGATATATTTGAAAACTTGACGATGGAAAACAAATTTCCGAACTTTTTTTGAGCAGTTTACATTTGTTTTTCAAAGCAGCTGTGACGGAACTCAAGTAATGGAGTTTAGACCGGGAGTTCAGCAGTCCTTCATACACGGTGAGAATGAAAATAGGCTATACATGTGTGTAGTCAAAACACGTACAAACGTCTGGCCACTTGATATCAGACACAAAATATAATTTCTATTGTTTGAATATACTATCTTCTTATATATATATATAGATATCACTCAGTAATGGAATTTTGATAATACAATCCACGTTTAAATAAAGAAATGTTTGATTGAATCATTTATGTGAACAGGACAGTCATTACTATGGTTATAAGACAGAAATAAATGTCTATTTTTGGCCTAAAATGTTATCATTTTTATCAACAGTTTTCATATCATATGTAAATTAAAGTAGATAATATGAAACTGATATACGGTAATTTTGAGCAAGGATATTATTTTCATTGCGTATTCTATCAATATCAGTCTGTCTGAGCTATCCAAGATGCTATTTAAGTTGCATTTAACCTGTTTTATTATCATAATTGCTGGTCGAGTGACAAATGCTGCTGCTCCTCCATACTACGATAATGACGCTAAGGTGCTCATCTTAGGGGCTGGAGCTGCAGGATTACAGGTAAATGTATTTAGTATACAATGTATAAAAAGGTATGTAATAAAAAATGAATTGAAACCGTAACATTTGATATCCTATTATCCGCCTCCATCTCTATTCATAGCCTGGTGTCTCTGTGTTTCATGTGGGTGGGTGTGTGGGGTGGGGGGGGGGGTGTATTGCGTATTATTTTGTGTGTGTCTATGTTTCTTTGTTTGTCTGATGTTTGGGCATCCCTTTAATTTAGTGCTTATGTCACTATTGGGTTTGTCCTGGCTGTTTTGCCAATTGTTATAAATAAAAATTATACAATTCAGACCGAAAGGGGGCTATAAATGCAACTGTGGTGCAGAACCATGGAAACAGAAGCCTACAGACCGTGACAAGGCTTAAACAGTATCAGGATATCAAGACTCGGGACAAGACTCAAGCGAAATGCTCGAGCCAGTCTAAACATATTTTTCAGAAACCTTTCCCAACTTTCAAAGTCTATTTTAAGAGTAACTGAACAAATACCTATTTTAATGCATTTCTCACTGTGATTCCAAATATGGTGGTAATATTTAATAATGTTGACATTTTTGAAACATTTGGTGAAATTTTGGATTCGTCTGCAGACGTGGAAAATGTTAGTCATTCATCAAGATGACGACCTTTCTGGCAATGAAAGTTGAGTTTGCCCATGGTTACGCCCCGCGGAATGGTTTTAAATATAGGGTGCTGCAAATAGCTCTGCGGCATGTCTGTGAACAAGGTGAAGTATCTCAAAATTAATGATTCTAATATGTGGTGTACCTCCTTATTTCGAGGGGGGGGGAGGTATGAGACATTAGTATAGAGCCTAGCTTAAATCTGACAACTTAAAGCAAATAAAACAACCACGAGCAAACAAAAGGCATACAGTTTACACCAACGTGTTTCCATGATCTTTAACTCCAACTTACAATATTCCATCAGGCTGCCCGCGTGCTTCATGACAATGGAATGGATGACTTTCTAGTAATCGAAGGAGCCGACTATCTGGGTGGACGCATGAAGGCAGTGGAATTCGGCGGCGTCATAATAGAACAGGGAGCTAATTGGGCGCAACCCGGCGATGCTGAAATCATCGATATAGTGCTGAACAAGGGTCTGTCGTGCCATATGTCAAATTGGGACTCTATGGCGTTGTATAATGCATCAGGGTAAGAAAAAGTGATGAGTTTCTCGTTCATTACATTCATTTATATACGTTATACATACCTTTCTTAGGCTATGCCCGGCGCCCGTGTGCTCTTCTTACTGAGAGCCCTTGTTTCGATGTAAGATTTGCCGTATATATACAACTGCTACAAGATTGGTCTTGGGGTCTTAGTTTAAGTAAAATATTGCGGTTTAAAAAGATCTAAAATCTATCAAAAAAATGTTTTTACTTATAATGTTCAAACCTGAGGGGACGGGGCATAACGGGTGTCGCTGTAAGGCCGATTGTGACTTTTAGCGCGAATACGGTAACACGCCTTTCACAAACGCGTTGGTGTACGTAGTCACTCTCTGGAAGACGATAGGTCATATACTATCTAGGCCTAAATGTAAAAGAGTGGTTTTCCACTCTTTCAAGGAGTTTGGACAACACGTTTTTGAGTGGAAAAACACTCTAAAAGGAGTGAAAGGTGATTTTATATGACAATGTTCCACTCTATTGAGAGTGAAAAATTAACTTGTGGAAATGTTCCACTCTAAAACGGGTTGTCCTGCGTTTCACTCCCTTCACTCTTTTTCGAGTGAATTTCCACTCTTTCCACTCGTTTTACATTTAGAGAGTAGGTTATCCCAGTTAGTGGCTGGTTGCCGTTGGAGTTGGTTTTAAATGAGTTTCAGATCCATGTAGCTAGTAGGCTCTTAGGACACACAACAAGACTTTCCGCTTGTGTCCATAACGTACGTACTAGACAGTCGCAGCTCCTGATATTTAATGTCGCTCGAGTGGACCGCATGGAACATAAATCCCCCCTCCCAAATCCCTCCCTGATATTTGAAGGATCGAACAACCAATCGCTCACGAGTTTTAGATTGAAGTAAATCAAGCCAACCGTGCAGCGATTCGCGTAAAGGTTGGGGCCTTGCGACCAGCAACCTGTCCCAACTTTAGGCAAGTCGCTGCTTGTGATTTGGTGTCCCTATCCCGGTTTGATTTGCGGTTTGTGTGATAATGACGTAAATACAACATGATCGGGCGGCGTTCTCATGGTCTTTGCAGCAGAAATACACTTTTGCACAGTGAAGCCTCTTCTCCCCATTTGTAGATGTACAACAACTATCACTGGCGGGGAGGGTGTTTGTGAACAGAAATTAAAGGAATATGTTTGGGCGACGGGAAAACGCCACCCTCTTCTATAGGACCGACCGACCCATTTTTCATTTAAGAAGAGGGAGGGGATGAGAATCTGCAACACTTTTTACAGATTTAAAAAAACCCCGGTCATTTAAATATGTTGAAGGGAGAACAAAAACTTGGCCCGACAGACCGATCCAACCTGAGAGGATCGTTTGCCCATGGACCGTGGTTTTTTGTCGTCTTATATTAATAGCAGCATTTAATGTTTCGTTACCGTTGGTACACTGCAAAAAAAAAGCGTTTATATTTCTGATAACACTTAATAAACACTTCGACACGTTTATTTTTTGTGTTTTACGTGTAAAGGTATAGGAGGCATTGCATACGATAAACGTTTGCATAAACACTACAACACGTTTATAGAGGTAATTGTGTAATATTTATTAACACCCCAATATGTTTATATCAGCAATAAGAAACATCATGTTGGGGTTTGGGATTATACAACAAATACCTCTATAAACGTGTTGTAGTGTTTATGCAAACGTTTATCGTATGCAATGCCTCCTATACCTCTACACGTAAAACACAAAAATAAACGTGTTGAAGTGTTTATTAAGTGTTATCAGAAAAAGACACATTTCTTTTTACAGTGTATGGGATTGTGGTTGAAAAATACCTTTAAAAAGGCTAGTATAGCCATAAACCAATAATAGACTTTCACCGAGGATTTGTATTAGCAAGCGGCCAATCACTCACTACTCACTTAACCCTATCATGTTTATCCTAAATATACCGTATACTTCCTATGATATAGATATGATCTTACTGAAGAAAGTGACCCAGTATGGACAGCATTAGGTAACGCTCATGAAGATTTGTATCAACGTGCCGAGAAGATAGTGATTGAAAATCTTCCAGATATGTCACAGCGAGCTGCGCTTAGGTTGGCAGATTGGATGCCAACGTCACCCTTGGAGAAAGCTATTGAATATTTTGACTTCGACTTCGAATGGGCAGATAGACCGGATGTCACATCACTGCAGGTAAACAGGATGTAGTTTCACCTCTCCAGAGATGTCATCCCCACTCCCAAGTTCAAGTCCGTCGTCTGTCCGTCGAGAAGGACATTCGTCAACGAGGCCTTTTTTCGCCCTTTGGTTCCACTAGCCGAGCGGCACCTACCATACACTCTAGGAAAAAAGGGTCCCACTTAGCATGCTTAGAGCCTTTTTCTGTCCTGTATGTAGAACCCTAAGAGCTCTTAAGGTTCTATAAAGAACTTTAAAAGGTTCTATAAAGAACCTTCAAAATTTAGGTAGGCCTAGGGACTTTCTTCATGGGCTCATCACAACATTTAAAATAGTGAAAAACAGTGTTAACAACATTAATCTATTTTGGTTTTACATAATTATTTGTTGGCTAAAGACTTACTTAGCTTCGCCTCTCCATGACGATGTACTTGAAATTGACACACGAGACTTGCATTTGAGAAATTGCGTTGGCTGATGCACAGTTAGTAAAGAGGTTTGCGAGTACTTTGACAAAGACTAGGAACCAATAACACTAGAAATTCTAACATGTCTAATGGAAGTCCTGATGAAGTTAGAGCCAACTCTGCCCATGCTGACGAAAGCTCCCGCGAAAGCTTGACCTATCATGTATAAGTTTAAACATGTTCTACAAAATTACGCTATTATCTATATGGGAATAGAATAATTCTCATTGCGAGTAAAATAATTTTCTTGACCGTTAGAGAAAGACTCCGTAATATGAATTTAATCGTGTCTTTTCTTCTTCTTTTTTCCAAAGAGCACCGCACTGCTGCCTGCAGCCGAGAACATCTACATTGTAACTGATCCGCGTGGATTCGCTTCCATATTTGACGATATCATTGATTTCTTGCTGAATGATCCAACATACAAACATCACGTCCGTCTAAATCAAGTCGTAACTTCTATCGACCAGCAAGATCCAGACATGCCTAACCGCGTTGTCGTAACGTGCACTGATGGGACCAAATATATCGGTGACCATGTCCTGGTCACGTTTTCACTTGGAGTTCTTCAGAACAACCTTGTGACCTTTCGACCAGCGCTTCCTGACTGGAAGATGCAGGCCTTCTCCCAATTCTTAATGGCATCGTTTTCTAAGGTAGGAGGCTCTTCATATGGCCTGGCCACATTACACCGTCATCATTTTATATTGCCTGCATGGGGAAGGTGGAAGGATTTGGATCGATACGGTTACATATACCATTAATAATAATTGAAGAAATTACGAGGGGGTATCAAAAAGTTCTTGACTTCACCCAGAAGTGAAGGAGCTATATCGATGAAATTTCGTCAGTGTAATCACTGGTCCTTAAAAACATTATGGTGCAAAAATGGTCTCATAAGTAGGTTTACTTTTTATACAGGTGGCGCTAGATGCCAAGGCCATGTAAATCAATGACGTTTTCCAATGGTGATGTGTACATGGTAAATTATAATGGTCCAATAACTGATTTTTGAAGGACGCCTTCCAGAAGAATATTATTCTCAGATTTTTTTTAAAATTTGGTCATTTGTCACTCGTAGGTCTCAATTTATCTCTGTAAATGACAAAAAATTTAAACCTCATACTCCTCTGGAAGGCTACCCACAAGGATCCGTATTTGAACCATTATCGTTTACCATGTACACAGCACCGTTGGGAGACGTCATTGATTTACATGGCCTTGGCATCTAGCGCCACCTGTATAAAAAGTAAACATACTTATGAGACCACTTTTGCACCATAATGTTTTTAAGGACCAGTGATTACACTGACGAAATTTCATCGATATAGCTCCTTCACTTCTGGGTGAAGTCAAGAACTTTTTGATACCCCCTCGTAAGTGTAACATTTGGATGTTGTATATTTTAATATACAACATCCAAATGTTACACTTAAAAGCCTTGTTGCTCATGTTGCTTGCGGATTGAAGGCGCTGTACGATGATCATTAAATTGTAGACATTACTTGAGAAAATGGACTCTTTAGGCTTTATTCCAGTGCAAGTGCTCTTCGTCCAATCCAAATGGCTTTGTGGATGTGTCGTGATTGTTCACTCTCCAATTGCAAACCCGCCTCCTTGAGAATGACATATCAGCCTATACGCGGCTATGATTTGGGCATTTAGAGCAGTTGTTCTTTTGCCAGCACGGTCGGTAAATGCGGTCTTTCCATACTCAGTGGATCCGAAATCCCGTTTATATTTGGGATGCACCAACATCCTAGTGTTATTAGGGTTGTGTTGGGATGCATCGCCGTAAGATATGCCTTGATTGCGGACAATCTGTCAGATAAGTCTTGTATATAAACATGATAAAGGGGATGAATACAAGGCCTCTCGAAATTCTAGTCACCCCTCCACCGATAAGCATACAGGATAGGATTTTTCTTTTTAACAGTCTTTATTTTCTTCGGAGGAGGGCGGTATCAGATAAAGAGTGTAGACCATGACACATATCACACATTAGTGCCGTTTCGTAAAATGAAAGTGCAAATGTTCAAAATACAAGACGGATTGATGCAACATGCTAAAATTGCGGACAAAAACCCCTAAAGTCCATGACATACTACCCAATCGCTCGGAGCGATTTGCCGCTGACGCTCCTTATTAGTGGTAAATAGCGCTCTTTATATGGAGCGTATAAGCGGCAAATCGTGTCGCGCGATTGTGTAGTATGTCATGAGCTTAACTCGAACAATTCGAAAATAAAAACAATTCTATGGAAACCTGATCGAAAGATATCGGCGTGACATTTCACCTGAAATTTAACAAACATTTTGATTTTAAAACACAGATTTTCATCAAGTTTCCAAGCAAATTCTGGGGCGACGAGGAGTGGATCATTCACGCCAACGAACGCCGTGGCTACTTTCCCTTGTTCATGAATGCCGAAGCTTACGGATTATTTCCCAGCGGTACCAACATATTATTAGCAGTAGTGACGGGAGAAGAAGCAAGACGTGTTGAGAGCCAGCCAAATTGGGAAACCAAGGCGGAAGTGGAGCAGGTGAGGTTTCTAACTGACGATATCTCCGTGTAGTGTTTTTGGTCCGTCAAAGCCGAACTTTCCTGTGTTTTTGGTCCCTCTCACTGTGTAGTCAATGGGAACCCAAGTTTGTTGTGTTTTGGTACCCGTGTTTTAGGTCAGTAGTGAGGTGGATGGGATCCTTTTAAAGTGTCTTAAATGTTTGAAAAACATGTTAAAGGTTATATAATTATTAATAGAACCGAGTCCCTCTTTTGGAACTTTGAAAAGTTTCTTGTTAACCATTCAAGGTTATAAAGAGACTAAAAAGGTTTTGCAAGGTGTCTGAAGACCGGGGGGGGGGGGGGGGGGGACAATTTCCTATCTGACGTGACGCGTGTATATACAAGGCTGTTAAGACCCCTTTCAGCCTCGCTCTCACCCCTTTCAGCCTCGCTCTCACCCCCCCCCCCCCCCCAAAAAAACAACAACCACCCACCATTTTGTCAAATGCATGCACTTTTCGACTGGCCCCTATTTTAACAATGTTTAAGCATGTGAAGGAAAACTTGATACATTTCCCAAAGACACCTTTTCTTTGGAAAAGTTGGCACCATTTTTATATTAGGGACATTTAAGCCTACTAACCACCCAACGACACCTCCTAGTCCAAAGGCTTGCGTGTTCTCTCTTCCCATATGCCCCTGCTGAAAGTGCCAGCTCGCACACACCATCTATTTCATATTTTTAATGCGGCCCACCGGGTTGAAGACCCTAATTTGGTTCTACAAAAGAAGATCCTAATTTATTCTACTCAAGACGAGTACAGAAAATGGTTCGAAAAAAGTGTACGTTAGGTCCCACATTCTGGACTAGTATCATCAGATCATTCTGGACATGCTGGAACACCCAGTATCGATCGATACTGGTACAAAGTTAGTGTTCCAGTATCGGCCGATACCGGCACATATAAAATGTAATAATTAAATCGTTCAATACTGGGACAAATCTCACTGGTATCACGTGTACCAGTATCGCCCTCTACTGGAAAATAACAATGTTCCTGTATCGCACGCCTAATCATGATACTGGAACACAATTTGCTGTCCCAGTATCGACCGATACTGGAACAGTAACATCGTACCAGTATCTACCGATACTGGCAACCTTTTTTCCCCCGCAGTATTGAACGATACTGGTATTATATAGGAATACCAGTATCTCGGACCTAAAGTACACTTTTCAAATGGTTCTTTTATTTCTGAGATTGTATTTTCTTGAATTCTTTGTTTATTCCTTTAAAATTATTCTGAATATAGGTTTTACGCGGTATTTACGGAGCAGGTATTCCGGATGCTAGCGACATATTCATTTCGGGATGGGAAAACAATCCATTGACCATGGGCTCTTATACCAACTGGCCGGTTGAGGTAGGATTATTCAGAGGCTTCAAACTTCACCCATTTTTTTTATCACAATGCATTGGTTCATTGAGGAGGTTTTGCTTATGAATATACATTGAATAGTCTGGTTTCTAGGATTGGTGTTCTCTAGCTCTGCACAGTTGGTACAACGTCAATACGAAGACATTGACATTAGTCTATTATACGACTACGACGTCATTCTCCAGATTATGCCCATGGGCGGGAAGCGAATTTATTAACCGTAAACATCATTTGGCAAAACACTGTATACATATATGCTTTATTCCGTCAAGGTATCAAATGTTGTTTACGGTAAATAATATCGCGGCCGGAAAAGGTTATAACCGATCTGATCTCCTGAAACTCAAAATTGTCTCGAAGGGTCATGCATTCGGCGACCATCTTTGATTTTCGTACGAATTTGAGAACCTTGAGGCACGTAAAAAGGGGTCCTCAAATCCCAACAGAGAGGTTTATAAAAAGTAAACCCTTTTAAGAACTTAACTAACCGTCGTAAATGACCTAAATTTGTTTCCCTGTTCCATTCATTGTCAGACAAATTTATACAAATGAAAGAAGCTGTCGTAAATGTGTACAATCATTCATGACATAAATTGCCCGCTTAGGAGCGCTATTAATTCGGTCTGGTAAACCTATTGTTATCAATTATTACGAGAGCCTGATTGCCTGGTTGTATATTTAAATTCGAGCGGTACTTCTTGCTAACTACATGGGTGAGTTTCCATTATGTTGCAAATTACATCCACGCTCATGCGTTTAAACTACTTAATGGGCGTTGCAATACAGCCGGTTGGTTGTATACGAGAATTGTGTCATAGCAACTAGCTTTGATGGAAGGCGAATATTTAATTTAGGTGCCGGTTTTTAGGGCACCAATTTATAGCGCTGCTAAGTGGACCTTGTAGCGTAATGATTCATACATCTGTTATAATGGTGACCATGCATTTTCGGACATTCAGAGACCTATATAAAACATTTCGTTCTTGTTTTAACAGATGTCGGTATCAGCTTTCAAGCAGCTTCAATCCAAAGTAGGTCGGATCTTCTTCGGGGGTGAAGGAACGGATGCACGTTATAATGGATACGTCCAAGGGGGTCTTGACAGCGGTGAACGGGAAGCGCTGGCAATTCTGGGATGTATCGCTGGCTCTCCGGATTGTGGTGTTCAGTACAACCCGGAGACTGATTATGAAAGTCCGTGCGATGTCCAGAAGAGTACAATCTGGAAATCGCGAAAAAGAAATTAGAACATCCAAGAATCTGAATTCTTAGGCCCAGATGGAAGTCATGGTAAACGTTAGGCACCTTTTTAGCATATCCTTCGTACAAACCTTGGCAATTTATAAAAATCGATGAAATGATGTATTAATCACATTATGTTTCTTTATCATGTTTATGTGGTCAATATTCACCCCCTATTTTAATGAGACAAACGGCGAGCGTCTGCAGACGACAGTTCCAAAATTTCACAAAGTGTTTAAAAAATGTCAAAATTATTCATTTTCATCACCATATTTGGAATCACCATTGAAATAAGTACAAACATGCCTGGTATTGGTTCAGTAATTTTTGAGATAGACTCTGAAAGTTAAGAAAGGTTTCTGAAAAATCTGTTTTGAATATGGTAAAACTAATAATAGCCGCGTGAAAAGTGTTAAGAAAGGTCGAGAATAATGTTTCTGAATCTTCCGATAAATGATAACTACACATCACAAAATTGACTATATGATATGACTTTTAATATAAGCGTACGACCATGTCTTCCACTTCAAGAGTACATTATACATGAAATATAAAAATAATTTAAGAATTCATTAAAACTATCTATATACAATACAAGAACTATTTTATGTACATTGTTTTCACTATATCGTCCTTTGTGTGAGAAATATTTATATTTATCTCATGAAATTCTAAAAAAAGGAAGAGGCCTAGATGATTGTAGTTATTTGAATGACTATACTAAATGATTCATTGATATCTAAAAATAAAAAAGGCATTCGCCTTCTTTATAATGATTTTGGACCAGTTACGTATTATTAATTGCACAACATATCCAAGACAGGGTACTAACAATGGTCGCCAAGTTAAGGGCGGAATGGGAGGGATCCAGTCTAATGCGTGATCTAATGTAATATGATATTGATATCCTGATGAATGTGGTAATATACCACCACGTCTGCGACATGCTCGAGAACGATAGACTAGGTCTTACAAACCCTCTAATGGCCGTCTCTAATGGCCGTCATCTTTAAGTAATGGCAGCATTCTCTGATAACCGATGTAATGAAGACGGAAAGGATTCAGCCCATTGTGTGTTCTAGGATAGCTCTGATACCCTAAAGGTGGTAACCACCAACTACAGGTCGTACACTCTCAGAAAAAAAGGTTCTAAGTCTGTCCTCTATTTAGAACCCTCAATGGTTCTTGAATGGAACCAAAAATGGCTCTTCAGACACCTTGCAGAACCATTTTTAGTCGTTATAGAACCATAAAAGGTTCTCAAAAGGGTTTTTAATTTTGAAAGAACCTTTTTTGAAGGTTCTATGAGGAACCTATCTCTTGAACCTTCGAAAAAGGTGCTTGACAATTTGAGAACCATTTGGAGAACCAATAAAGGTTCTAAAGAGACCAAAAATGGTTCTGTAAGGTGTCTGAAGACCTAATTTTGGTTCTACTCAAGAACCATTTAGGGTTCTAAATAGAGGACAAAAAAGGGTTCTTTAATTTCTTAGAGTGTACAAACCCTCTAATGGCCGCCATCTTTAAGTATGGCAGCACTTCCTGATAGCCGATGGAATGAAGACGGGAAGGATTTAGTCCATTGTGTGTTCAAGGATAGCTCTGATACTCTAAAGGGCCCAGCATACTCCACAACGCTCCAACGCTGAGCGTAAGCGTTGACCACCGTTGACCAATCAGGCTGCGTTATTGTGTTGTGGTGGAGCTACTACGCATGTGTGAGAGCGCAAAGAGTTCGAGCGTTGTGGAGTCTGCTCAGCCCTTAAAGGTGGAGTAACGACCCCGGGGTAACGACCACGTCTGCGTCATTTGCAAGAACGATTTTATAGACGATAGGTCGTACAACCACTTTAATGGCCGCCATATCACGCCCTGATTGCCGTAAACATGGTATGAATTAAATTCGGTCCATTGTGTGATCTAGGATAACTGCCAGAGCTTTATGGATGTCGTCAACTACCACGTGTGCATCATTTTGGAGGACTTCTCTCGTTGCGATTCCGGTTAGTACTCCTGATATTGAGAAAACGAAAACGAAACACACTTCATTACAACTTTAGTAGATTTAACAATGTTCAATATCGTAAAGGTGATCTATAAGTTTAAAATCTGGAGAGAAAAAATATAGACTTAATGGTTGTATTATTTACTTATCCGATTGGTCAATCGACTGTTTTAGTGGACTGCCCTCCCAAAACTCAAAGGGGAAGGTGATGTAGAGGTCGATGGGGACAAGTCAAAGCGGGTCACAACTTTCTTAATTTTCCATGAAATTTTTATAATTTTCGGCATTTTGTAGCGTATGATTTTTTATAATATAGTTAATTGTCCTTGTTTCACTGCTTATAAAAGCGTCCCGCTGAACTTGGTCAATGGGAGAGCCTATGACAAAAACCGGGAATTATGGGCAAGTCCAATTGACGTAACTAATAACACTACCAACTGACCAAGAGAAAACTATATACCGAGATAACAGACAATCACGCATGCTTCGTTAATTAAGAATGCTTTGACAGTGTGCTATCTTCAGTAGATAGCCGGAAACAGATGACCATAACAAAGATCACTCCATATGCGATCTGCTATCTTCAGGAGATAGAAACAAGCAGAAAGACTATTATATCCCTAATGCAGAATGCTTGACAATATGCTATCTTCAGTAGATAGTAACTAGCAGAAAGACCAACATAGATCCCTAAATGCTTGATAATATGCTATCTTCAATAGATAGTAACAAGCAGAAAGACCAACATCGATCCCTAATTAAGAATGCCTGACAATATGCTATCTTCAGTAGATAGTATCAAGCAGAACGACCAACATAGGTCCCTAATTAAGAATGCTTGACAATATGCTATCTTCAGTAGATAGTAACAAGCAGAAAGACCAACATAGATCCCTAATTAAAAATGCTTGACAATATGCTATCTTCAGTAGATAGTAACAAGCAGAACGACCAACATAGATCCCTAATTAAGAATGGTTGACGATATGCTATCTTCAGTAGATAGTAACAAGCAGAAAGACCAACATAGATCCCTAATTAAGAATGCTTGACAATATGCTATCTTCAGTAGATAGTAACAAGCAGAAAGACCAACATAGGTCCCTAATTAAAAATGCTTGACAATATGCTATCTTCAGTAGATAGTAACAAGCAGAACGACCAACATAGATCCCTAATTAAGAATGGTTGACGATATGCTATCTTCAGTAGATAGTAACAAGCAGAAAGACCAACATAGATCCCTAATTAAGAATGCTTGACAATATGCTATCTTCAGTAGATAGTAACAAGCAGAAAGACCAACATAGATCCCTAATTAAGAATGCTTGACAATATGCTATGTTCAGTAGATAGTAACTAGCAGAATGACCAACATAGGTCCCTAATTAAAAATGCTTGACAATATGCTATCTTCAGTAGATAGTAACAAGCAGAACGACCAACATAGATCCCTAATTAAGAATGCTTGATAATATGCTATCTTCAGTAGATAGTAAAACGCAGAACGACCAACATAGATCCCTAATTAAGAATGCTTGACAATATGCTATCTTCAGTAGATAGTAACTAACAGAATGACCAACATAGGTCCCTAATTAAAAATGCTTGACAATATGCTATCTTCAGTAGATAGTAACAAGCAGAACGACCAATATAGATCCCTAATTAAGAATGCTTGATAAAATGCTATCTTCAGTAGATAGTAACAAGCAGAAAGACCAACATAGATCCCTAATTAAGAATGCTTGACAATATGCGATCTTCAGTAGATAATAACAAGCAGAACGACCAACATAGATCCCTAATTAAGAATGCTTGACAATATGCTATCTTCAGTAGATAGTAACAAGCAGAAAGACCAACATAGATCCCTAATTAAGAATGCTTGACAATATGCTATCTTCAGTAGATAGTAACAAGCAGAAAGACCAACATAGATTCCTAATTAAGAATGCTTGACAATATGCTATCTTCAGTAGATAGTAACAAGCAGAAAGACCAAAATAGATCCCTAGTTAAAAATGCTTGACAATATGCTTATCTTCAGTAGATCGTAACAAGCAGAAAGACCAACATAGAATCCTAATTAAGAATGCTTGACAATATGCTATCTTCAGTAGATAGTAACAAGCAGAAAGACCAACATAGATTCCTAATTAAGAATGCTTGACGATATGCTATCTTCAGTAGATAGTAATAAGCAGAAAGACCAACATAGATACTTAATTACGAATGCTTGACGATGCTATCTTCAGTAGATAGTTTACAAACAGAAAGACCAACATAGATCCCTAATTAAGAATGGTTGACGATATGCTATCTTCAGTAGATAGTAGCAAGCAGAAAGACCAACATAGATCCCTAATTAAGCATGCTTGACGATATGCTATCTTCAGTAGATAGTAACAAGCAGAAAGACCAACATAGATCCCTAATTAAGAATGCTTGATAATATGCTATCTTCAGTTATTGTAGATAGTAACAAGCAAAAAGACAACATAGATCTCTAATGAAGAATGCTTGACAATATGCTATCTTCAGTAGATAGTAACAAGCAGAAAGACAACATAGATCCCTAATTAAGAATGCTTGACAATATGCTATCTTCAGTAGATAGTAACAAGCAGAAAGACCAACATAGATCCCTAATTAAGAATGCTTGACAATATGCTATCTTCAGTAGATAGTAACAAGCAGAAAGACCAACATAGATCCCTAATTAAGAATGCTTGACAATATGCTATCTTCAGTAGATAATAACAAGCAGAACGACCAACATAGATCCCTAATTAAGAATGCTTGACAATATGCTATCTTCAGTAGATAGTAACAAGCAAAAAGACAACAAAGATCTCTAATGAAGAATGCTTGACAATCATAGACTTAAAAATACAGTATGCGCTGCTTCAAGTGCCATTCTGCATCAACTGCTTAAAAAGGTACTACAACCTTAGCTGGTTGTTTTAAACTTCCCTAATTAAGAATGCTTTGACTATGCGTTATCTTCAGTAGATAGCAGGAAGCACAAAGACGATGATCACAACATTGCTATCTTCAGTGGTCCTGTTTGGTAATCCTTAACGTAATAAAACTCGATTAATTTTGAACAACGTCAATGCGTGTAAATTAAGAAAATTCAGTATAGCAACGGGTCACCAAACAAGTAATTGCCTTGTAAATTATCTCACCTATTGCACATCCTATCCCGGCGTTCTGTCGTAGTCTCATATCCGACGTAGAATCGCCAATCATCACAGCGTCTCTCGGCTCAACCTGAAGTCTCGTGCATATTTTCTGCACGGTACTCGGATGAGGCTTAGGGAGTACATCCGGGTCATCTCCACATACAACCATATCCACAAGATGGTGGACGTTGAGGTAGTTCAAAGTCGTCTCCGTCACCTGACGATTATCCGACGTGTTGACGGCGATCAGGTAACCTTTGGATTTTAAAACGCCAAAAAGATGACCCACGTCTCCCACGGTCTTGATGTCCCCGTAGGATTCCAGTTCGCGAGCCTTCCAGCACTCTTGCATGATGTTGATGGCTTCTCCCCTGGGTACCCCCTCTTGTACCAAGAGTTGGGTCAGAGTGTCCTGAATTTGTTGCATGGTACCCTCACCGAGAAGACCCGGTTTTATTTGGCTCGAATCGACGTCAAAAGACACTTTGTCGTAGATCTTATCTGCCAGATTGAGATCGGTAGCAACTTCTAGTCTGTTAAATAGAATTGAAGACAAACGATCAGAAGTAATTCATGAATAATATTCATATACCAATAAGTGAAATATAAATGGATAAGGCCCAATTGCACGGTAAGCATTTGGAAGGTTTTTTAAAATAATGTTGTAAGGTTAAAGTTAGAAAATGGTCCCATGGGAGGAAAGTTCGTAACATGATCAGAGATTTTTGGGGAAATGGACAGCATGATTATTTTGCTGCTAAATTGTCAGATCAAAGGCAGAGTGTTGAGCCTTTGGTCAAAATGTGCAGAGACAACTTGATGTGTCAAAACAACGATCCATACAAAACATTGATTGACCAAAATGGTTAGGGTATTCTAGAAAGACGGCCGAAATATTTTTAACCTTTTTGGCCCCACGAGCCCATCAGACATTCTTGGTCAGTACCGTGACCCTTCCCCACCCCCGCGAAATTACAAACTCTATGTATATATATATACACGTGTGGTCCAGTGGAATAGAGCAGGACTCCTAATCATAAGGTTGTGAGTTCTAGCCCCGCTGGTGCCAATGTGTTTGTGTCCTTGTGCAAGGCACATAGTCTACATTGCCTATTACTATTAGGAGTACACACCACCAAATCATATTTTGCATTCTGATATTACACGGCAGTGTTTGAAATTAAGATTGACCCCACCATAAGTCTAAATTTAACATCCCAGAAAAGGTAATAAATGCTGTAAATGTACCTAAATGTTTCATAATTTGCATATGTAGGTTATTTCCTCCACATCAGGCCCAAAATCTCTAGCTTTTTCTTGAATGGTATCATTTTACACGATTTCACTGTTTCCACCAATTTAGAGCTAGAATCTCTGATCTTAGGATGAAGGCAGTCTGTCGTACCTAAGATAGATTTCATTGGCCCGTAGCGAGAGAAAAAACGCTGGTTACCCCCCACAAAAGTGATTGTTTTGAAGCAGAAGACATCTAGATCTTCAATAAAAACAATGATTTGAATGAACCAGTTTGCTCTAAAGGTTAAAAAAATTAACACAAACTTGACCTCTTAACCACACAAAGCAATAGGGAGCTGATTTGGTGGTGTGGGGCCTTAGGGGGTTACTATATAATAATAATAATAATAATAATAATAATAATAATAATAATAATAATAATAAAACCATGCTTATTGAGCGCATAACACAATTAAGTCCCTATGCGCTATAACAAATAAAACAGAAACGCAAATATACAAAACTATACATGTAAGTAGTAACAAAAGACACGACAAAAAGGAAATCATGCATTAACATTAAATAGGTAAGTTTTTAGCGATGATTTGAACTGTTCAAGAGTTTTGGCTGATTTTCACATGATATGGTAATTGATTCCAAAGTTCAGCAGAAGCATCTTGAAAAGAACGGCGTCCATATGATGTCGAAGGTGAAGAAACATGAGCAAGAAGATATTGTGAGCGAGAACGGAGATTGCGTGTGGGCTTGTAATGTTGTATGAGATCTTGGAGGTACATAGGTGCTAGACCACGAGAACATTTAAAAGTTAATAGAAGAATCTTGAACATAATGCGTGATTTGATTGGTAACCAGTGTAAGTCACGAAGGACAGGAGAAATGTGACAGCGAATCTTGGAAAGAGTAACAAGTCGAGCAGCTGAATTTTGTATGCGTTGAAGTTTTGAGATCTGCGTTTCAGGAAGAGCAAATAGCAGACTGTTACAATTATCAAGTCGACATGTCACAAAAGCATGGATTAGTCTTTCAGTGGTTGGCTGGTCAAGATATCGACGAATTTGACCTATCTTGTAAAGAGCATGACAGGCCGCACGACAAATATTATTGATATGGACATCCATCATGAGATCATTTTGAAGAATAATACCAAGATTGCGGGCATTAGAAGCTGGTTCAATTAGAGCATCGTTGATGTTTATAGATGAAATAACAGAATTGTTTCTAAAGCGAGATGTAATATGCAGAACTTCAGTTTTGTCATCATTCAGTTTAAGGTCATTAGCTGTGGACCAGATTTTTATATCTTTCACACAATGTATACTGAGTGTCATCAGCATAGGTCATTTTAGAAATGCCATGAGAATCAATGATATCTTCTAATGGAGATGAATACATTGTGAAGCCTAAAGGGCCAAGTACTGACCCTTGAGGAACATGAACCGATGACTCGCGACCATTTATTATAACAGATTGTGAACGATGGGTGAAGTATGATTTAATCCATGAAAGCGCAGATCCAGTAAATCCATAATTATTTGAGAAACGGTCTAACAGGATTTGGTGATTTATGGTGTCGAAAGCAGCGGAGTAGTCCAATAGAATAAGAATGACTTCATGACCCTTGTCAGCAGCGAGGAGTAAGTTATTGTAAACACAGAGAAGTGCTGTTTCTGTGCTGTGATTACATCTATAAGCGCTCTGCATTTTTCCGTATAGGTTGTTCTCTGACAAATAATCTTGTATTTGGGCAGTACATGCACGCTCAACATGTGAAGAAGGGTTAGAACGTTCCGAGCGGTATGAACACGTAATACATACAATAAGTATATAATCAGGCACTGGTAATACGTTAGTATTTTATCTTTATTTATCTCTAGTCATTTCGATGGCTTTTCAAATCCTTCTCTTGGGTTAGAGAGCCCTAAAGGTGGTCTCTCTAACTTGATGTTCTCATGATGAATCCATAACTAGAAGTGAATGTGAGAAGTAAACTCCTCGCCTGTACAAAATGGCCTAAGTATATACCTTTTAACATTAGGGCTAATGCCTATCCAATAGAAAACCTGCAAGTGTTAACGAAAGCAGTGGTATAAACTTTCTAACCAATCATGGACCTGCAATAAATATTGGGACAGGTCCAATGCAACTTTTATCGTATCAGAGCATTGACCCTGGAAGGTTCAATGATCCTAGTAAGGGATTACAATTGACATCATCCAGATAGAGGGTATTATTAAGAGAACAATTGAAGAGAACATCTTAGCTCATAATATTCATTAATCATTAATGGGTTATGTATGTTTGTTCATGTTGGTTTATGTCGCAACTTGGCGCTGATTTAGCTGCTGCCTGGACGTTACATTGTTTAATAATGTATTCAATTTGTAATGTTGTTACAATTCAGCCGGTTGGCTGCGATGACAATCAAATTTAGACCTTTATTATTATTATTATTATTATTATTTATACCAACAAATAGTCGGTTATGCCCCTCCCCTTAATCACACCCAGGCCTGCGCCCCCATTAAAAACCGTAGAATAGGGTGTTTTTCGAGATGATATTACCTTTTGGCTAGGCCACAGATCCAAGGTGCCCACATGGCGTGGATGCATACAAGAGTACCATCCTTATCAAATATAACGAGCTTGCGTTTTCTTTCTGTTGATGACCGATGATGACAATGTGATGACGATGTCTGTCGACAAGTCTGTAAAGGGTTGACATCAATATGCTGGAATAGGTCGTGCCTTCGACTATGGCCTGAAAATAATATAAGAAAGTGTAAGTCAATCGGATAAGAATTAAAGACGGTGGCCAAATCAGAGATCCCTTTGTCCCGATTATAGTCTGTCGATACATTTAGCGTCTGTCGGCAAATCAGTGTAGTGCCGAGAAAAAGGAGGAAGAAAATGATACTGCAACCATTGAACGACACACAAGCCTTTGGTATAAGCTGACCAGCCTTAGTAAGCCATCATCAGCCGGATAATACGTGTACCAGCGTAAATAACATGTTATTTTAAAATAGTTGTTCACAATTTCACATACCTAGACAAGTGATCCTATATACGCAGCAATGCATTGAGAATAGCAAAATTCATTTCCAATCCAAGCGACGTTCAAAGATCCCACAACAGCTTAAATTTAATATAATTGCAATGGTAATTAAATAGTCCTTTCGCAATTAAGACCGAGGTAGGCAGACTCTACTTGTCTTGTCCGTTTTCCAATGGTGAATTAAGGGAACACTAAACTAAATAGATTTCGATACAACAGTCATGGTATGTTGTTGTCACCTTAATTTTCAAAACACATATGACGGTATAAGTACACACTTGAGGTCAAACATAAAGGCCTATTAAAGCATAAATATATTGTGTCAAAAAGTCCTATGAATGCCATCAATAATTAAGGACACCAGAATCTATTTGACATAATTACAGTAGGCTTAAAAGATATTTCAGCACATCTCATACTTTTACAGAGTCTTTATATGTCTAACATGGCAGGTAATAGGAATCCTATTACCTGCCATGGTCTATACTTTGAGGAGCATTTAAACGGAATGTTCAAGACTGAGTCTTATACCTAAATGAAACTATACGGTAGTTTCTTCCGATCGGAACGCAAACATAAACACCAAATCATATTAGTCTGTATATAGATATCGGTAAATTGCTTAGACATGGGGATTGGGGAACACACTTCAATTCAATGTTTCGGCATAGTACGTGTCGGAAATAAGGCTAATTATGAGGTGAAAACTATTTACGGTCACCTTAATTCCTGTTTACGTCACGCAGTTGAATAGTCTTTGTAATAACAATATACTTAATTGAATCGAATAAAAATTAATTACAGCCCACTGACCTTGACCCACCGCACAGTGTGTCACACATAGGCCTAACAAAAACCTATACATTGGAAAGGTTATAGTCTTTGCTATATACTGTATGATGAAGAATTTTGGGCCCGTACATGTAGCTTGAAATTGGGCCAGTTTTAACTTTTTAGTGAGATCTTCAATCATTTTGCGGACGCTTTTCAGGGTCGGATGAGTGTATTTCTTTGCATTGAAATGAATATTATTGTGTCATAATGATAGTGTAGAAAGGAATTTGAAGCAGTCGGGTAGACTTTAGAGAGGACTAATGTCTTATTGGTAATTAATTACTTATTATGTTAAATTTGGGTTGTACGGTAATGCCGTCAAAATAAGGGCCAAGTATGATATGAGGCGCATTTGCTATTTTATCAGTTACTGAAATGTAACAGGAAGTCGTCTGTAAGGTAAAAACTATAATTTATAAAGACGTATAAAGAAAATGAAAATCTCCTATAATCATAATAATAGGTGTGTATCTATCCTACAGCGGTTTTGTTGTCATCACTACAATGCTATCTACGGAAGATAGCATATTGTCAAATCATCCTTAATTAATGATCTTTGTTGTGCTCTTTCTGCTTCCTGAAGATAGCATTCTGTCAAGCATTTTAAGTAAGGATATTTGTTATGTTTTTGTGCTTGCTGCTATCTTCTGAAGATAGTACATGATCAAAGCATATTTGAATGTATGATCTATGCTGTGGACATCTGCTTTCTGCTACATTTATCTACTGAAGACAGCATTGGTCAAGCATTTTTATTAGGGATATTTGTTATGGTTTTTGTGCTTGCTGCTATATACTGAAGATACATGATCAATGCATATTTCAATGTATGATCTATGTTGTGGACATCTGCTTTCTGCTACATTTATCTACTGAAGATAGCATTGGTCAAGCATTTCAATTAGGGATATTTGTTATGGTTTTTGTGCTTGCTGCTATCTACTGAAGATAGAACATGATCAAAGCATATTTGAATGTATGATATACAGGGTGAGTCAAAAAAAAGTGTACTCAACTTCAGCGATTTTTTTTAGAAAAAGCATTCGTTTGTTTTCAAAACAATATACTACGGTATAAAGACAAATCAATTAGCTTTAATATGAATTTTATCTGGTTTAGATTGGTTGAGGGAAACTTATTTTACGCTGTTTTGAATAAAAGTGACCAATTTAACGTCCGAACACGCTTTCCAGATCTTGACCATTATATTTCATAAGATACGACCAATAAAAAATTACAATACCGACAGCGAAAGGATCAATTCCTTTGTTATGAAATGATTAAAGTGTGGTAATTGTGTCATAAATAGGCCTTAAAGCTGTCTATTGTTTTAATCTATTAGGAGACAATTTTGAACAAGTGTATTGTCTACTTAGTTCTTTTAATAAACAAGATGTGTAATGCTTTACATCATAATCCTAGTAAACATTATTAAGCTCGTTAAGCTTGAAATTAAAAACCGTGTTTTAGGTGAAAAAACAGCTCCTGTACAGAAATAGTCATATTTACTTAACGGTATCATCAAATAGCGTGATTTTTTTCCAGATGGTAGCAAAGAAATGGCGCAATCATTTAAAGTTTTGTTTGCCTTGATTTTGTGGTCAAAAATTTTTTTTTGATTTTTTTCAATTAGGGTACACTTTTTTTTGACTCACCCTGTATGTTGTGGACATCTGCTTTCTGCTACATTTATCTACTAAAGACAGCATTGGTCAAGCATTTTTATTAGGGATATTTGTTATGGTTTTTGTGCTTGCTGCTATATACTGAAGATACATGATCAATGCATATTTCAATGTATGATCTATGTTGTGGACATCTGCTTTCTGCTACATTTATCTACTGAAGATAGCATTGCATGGGTAAGCGTTCTAATTAGGGATATTTGGTATTGTTTTTGTGCTTGCTGCTATCTACTGAAGATAGCACATGATCAAAGCATATTTGAATGTATGATCTATGTTGTGGACATCTGCTTTCTGCTATATTTATCTGCTGAAGATAGCATTGGTCAAGCACTTTAATTAGGGATATTTGTTATGGCTTTTGTGCTTGCTGCTATCTACTGAAGATAGCACATGATCAAAGCATATTGAATGTATGATCTATGTTGTGGACATCTGCTTTCTGCTACATTTATCTACTGAAGATAGCATTGGTCAAGCACTTTAATTAGGGATATTTTTTATGGTTTTTGTGCTTGCTGCTATCTACTGAAGATAGCACATGATCAAAGCATATTTGGATGTATGATCTATGTTGTGGAAATGTGCTTTCTGCTACATTTATCTACTGAAGATAGCATTGGTCAATCACTTTAATTAGGGATATTTGTTATGGCTTTTGTGCTTGCTGCTATCTACTGAAGATAGCACATGATCAACGCATATTTGAATGTATGATCTATGCTGTGGACATCTGATTTCTGCTCAATTTATCTACTAAAGATAGCATTGGTCAAGCACTTTAATTAGGGATATTTTTTATGGTTTTTGTGCTTGCTGCTATCTACTGAAGATAGCACATGATCAAAGCATATTTGGATGTATGATCTATGTTGTGGACATGTGCTTTCTGCTACATTTATCTACTGAAGATAGCATTGGTCAAGCACTTTAATTAGGGATATTTGTTATGGCTTTTGTGCTTGCTGCTATCTACTGAAGATAGCACATGATCAACGCATATTTGAATGTATGATCTATGCTGTGGACATCTGATTTCTGCTCAATTTATCTACTAAAGATAGCATTGGTCAAGCACTTTAATTAGGGATATTTTTTATGGTTTTTGTGCTTGCTGCTATCTACTGAAGATAGCACATGATCAAAGCATATTTGGATGTATGATCTATGTTGTGGACATGTGCTTTCTGCTACATTTATCTACTGAAGATAGCATTGGTCAAGCACTTTATTAGGGATATTTGTTATGTTTTTTGTGCTTGCTGCTATCTACTGAAGATAGTATATGATTAAAGCATATTTGAATGTATAATCTATGCTGTGGACATCTGCTTTCTGCTACATTTATCTACTGAAGAGAGCATGGTCAAGCATTTCAATTAGGGATATTTGTTATGTTTTTTGTGCTTGCTGCTATCTACTGAAGATAGTATATGATTAAAGCATATTTGAATGTATAATCTATGCTGTGGACATCTGCCTTCTGCTACATTTATCTACTGAAGAGAGCATGGTCAAGCATTTCAATTAGGGATATTTGTTATGTTTTTTGTGCTTGCTGCTATCTACTGAAGATAGTATATGATTAAAGCATATTTGAATGTATGATCTATGTTGTGGACATCTGCTTTCTGCTACATTTATCTACTGAAGAGAGCATTGGTCAAGCATTTTAATTAAGGATATTTGTTATGGTTTTTGTGCTTGCTACTGCTATCTACTGAAGATAACACATGATCAAAGCATATTTGAATGTATAATCTATGTTGTGGACATCTGCTTTCTGCTACATTTATCTACTGAAGATAGCATTGGTCAAGCATTTTAATTAAGGATATTTGTTATGGTTTTAGTGCTTGCTGCTATCTACTGAAGATAACACATGATCAAAGCATATTTGAATGTATGATCTATGTTGTGGACATCTGCTTTCTGCTACATTTATCTACTGAAGATAGCATTGGTCAAGCATTTTAATTAAGGATATTTGTTATGGTTTTTGTGCTTGCTGCTATCTACTGAAGATAGCACATGATCAAAGCATATTTGAATGTATGATCAATGTTGCGGACATCTGCTTTCTGCTACATTTATCTTCTGAAGAAAGCATCGGTCAAGCATTTCAATTAGGGATATTTGTTATGGTTTTTGTGCTTGCTGCTGCTATCTACTGAAGATAGCACATGATCAAAGTATATTTGAATGTATGATCTATGTTGTGGACATCTGCTTTCTGCTATATTTATCTTCTGAAGATAGCATTGGTCAAGCATTTCAATTAGGGATATTTGTTATGGTTTTTGTGCTTGCTGCTATCTACTGAAGATAGCACATGATCAAAACATATTTGAATGTATGATCTATGTTGTGGACATCTGCTTTCTGCTACATCTACTGAAGATAGCATTGGTCAAGCATTTTAATTAGGAATATTTGTTATGGTTTTTGTGCTTGCTGCTATCTACTGAAGAAAGTACATGATCAAACATATTTGAATGTATGATCTACGTTGCGGACATCTGCTTTTTGCTACATTATACTGAAGATAGCGCATTTGTAAATAATTTTAATTAGGGTAATTTGCGGTGAGCATCGGCTTGCTGCTATCTGAAGATATCATATTGCCAAAAATACTTTTATTAACGGTTTATTGCAGCCAGTGAAAAAAGCTTATTGTCAAAGCATTTTCGATTAACGATTTATGTGATGTTTATATTTTATGTCCATCTATCTGCATGCTGCAATCTACTGAAGATAGCTTATTATCAAAACCTTTTAGTAACAATCAGTTAATCAGTTAATTTGTGACAAATATAATATACCTGCCTTTTTTTGTCAGTTTAATGATACACATCGTGCTCATGGATAACTTTCAAAATGTATTGTAATATTACTAAACATTCGAGCTAAACTGGAAGCCCCCTAAAACATAGAGGATGTGAGGTCCGTAGGCACAAAACAAGTTAAAGCGGGTCTAACTTTGACCTAATAGTCTAAGTGAAGAGTAGTCCTTCTAAAACTTAAAAGGACCATTTTATTCTTATAAATACTCCCCGTTTTCGTCGCCTTATGAAACTTTTTGCAATATTAAACGTCTATTAGTGGTGGTGAAGTAGGAGTATGCATACCTGTGATCACAATTCATAAATTTACAAGTATAATATTCCATAAAATGTTACGCCAAAAAACGTATTTTTACCATTCTAAAACCGTTGGACTTGCACTGCAGGAGAATTAATTTGGGACATTACCGTGTAATACCAGGCATTTCACGAGACGCCGAATCGGCATGGTGGCTGTCAACGTCATCTGGAGCCTATTAGCAGTCGTCTTACACACGATGGAGAACAACATTATACTTTTCTGTGGGATGTACCCCCATTTTATTCACTTGGAAATAATCACATTTTGCCGAAATCAAAGGTAAACAACATGGTTTCATAATGACAGCGTCTCTAAGATAACGCGCCTGAAAATGCAACGTGATACGCAGCCTTGACACGCGTTTGCCCGCGCGTGTTTTAGTACTGATGCTAGCCTAAATAATAAGCCAAAGCATGTTTTGATTTTTATTAATACTAGCGGCGTACCC
Source organism: Ophiura sarsii (assembly GCA_035610835.1). NCBI lineage: Eukaryota > Metazoa > Echinodermata > Ophiuroidea > Amphilepidida > Ophiuridae > Ophiura > Ophiura sarsii. The sequence goes on along the minus strand of CM069443.1, from coordinate 58,465,783 downwards.
TCGCTACGCTCGGGTCCCCGCTAGATGGTTATAAATGCCACATTACCTACCTCTGGAACCACAACACCCCCTACAACACCCCCCAACCAGGTTGATTTATAACCATATCCCTTCTAAAGGCATTATAAACCCCCTACAACACCCCCCCCCAAAAAAAAATCAGGTTGATTTATAACCATGTCCCTCCTAAACCATTTACCGTGGCTACTTTATTAACCCCTACCTCTCAAACCGCATCAAATTAACCCTCGGTACTTTTAAAACCACATAACCCCCCTACTACCGCCCCTCCCCCACACTGCAACTACACCAACCAGGTGGATTTATAATCAGAACCTTCCCGCGGCTACTTCATCCGCTAGATGGTTATGCCACATTACCTACCTCTGAAACCATATAAGCCCCTTAAAACACCACCAAACCAGGTTGATTTATAACCATATCCCTCCTAACGGCATTATGAACCCCCTACAACCCCCACCCCCCCCCCCCCCAACCCCCACCCCCCAATCAGGTTGTTTTATAAACATATCCCTCCTAAACTATTTACCGTGGCTACTTTATTAACCCCTACCTCTCAAACCGCATCAAGTTAACCCTCGGTACTTTTAAAACCACATAAACCCCCTACAATCGCCACCCCCCCCCCCCCCCCCCCCCCCACTGCAACTTCAATTTATAATCATAACCCTCCTAACCATTTCCCGCGGCTACTTCATTAACTCTTAACCCTATCCTAAAACATTTCCCGTGGTTTACCGCCCCCATGCACACACCCAAACCAGTTTGATTTATAATCACAACCCTCCCTAAACCATTATTTCCTCGGTCCCTTAGATTTGGCATGCCAACTTAAAGTAAAGAAATCAGGTTGCTTCATTAACCCCCGCAAAACGCTACTTGTATACCACTATAACCCTAGGCCTATCCGTAACCATTTCCCGTACACCGACCGCCCTCCACCAACATGACACCAAATACCCTACCAACACTGTAGGCCTACAGGCCTAATAACCATTTCCCGTGTGGCTTCTGCGCCATGTGTACAGTAGGGGTGCGTGTGCCGCGGCAGTGAGCCGTGTGCCACGGCAGTGAGACCTTGCGCAAACATGCACACGACGCGTTACCACGGTAAGATTATGAGCCAAATCTGAGAGGTTTTTTGCTGTTTTGGAGCCAATTGTTAACCAATTTCACTGGAATAAACTTTAACACCCTTCCCGTTATTTCCTCTATCTTTCATGCAAATTAGGCGCCACTTTGATCAAAAGTAACGGAGAAATAAGGATAACAAACAAACAAACACACACCGTTTCCAGATTTATAGTAAGATAATTCTCTATGTTTAAAATTCAAAAAGGTTGGAGATTATTGAAGAAAATTCAAGTGTGTTTCGCATAAAAGGTGACTTTGAAATATTTGTTTGTCCTTATTCTGTTGTCGTGTGGGAGGAAGAGTCAACCGTAACACATGGTATGTGTGACAGGGGTATAAGACTTTCACGCGTTTACATTGCTATCATCAGAAGATAGCACATAATACCATAATCTATGGAGCCCGGAAGCGAATTTATTAACCGTGTATTGCTGTACAATGTACATGCACAGTTAAAAAGGGTGGTAATTTTTCGAGCGGTAAAGTGAATGGGGTGAAATATTGTGCATTTTTTACCCCAAAATGAGTGAATAAACAATTTTTGATTCACAACACACACCGGTAAACTTTTACCGTGGCAGATGAGTGACGGTTTCCCCGGCAACGGGGTAAAAGCAACCATGATGACACCGCGCGCGGCATTTATTGCCAAAATGATGTGCGAAACTTGACTATACGAACGACACATGCTGCAATGAAATGATGGCGTCGAAGACGGTCACGGTGTTCCTGATGGGGTAAGAATATTTAACCCCATTTATGTGTAAAATAATACACAATTGAGGGGTAAAACTACTACCGCTGTTGAATTTGGTAAAGTTTACCCCATTCAGCGGTTCTGGGGAAACATGCGAGCAATTGTGTAAAAGTTACCCCATTTTCGGTAAAATGTTACTCCGAACTGGTGTAAATTTGTTACTCCCCTTTGCTGTGTAAAGCTTACTCCAGTGACGACCATGTTTCCCCAGAACCGCTGAGATGTGTAATATTTTACACCATACTGGGTAATTATTTTTTACAGTGTGTGCTATGCACTTTACTCCGTCATGTATCAAATGTTGTTTACGGTAATAAAGATCGCAGCCCGGAAGGTTTAATCAGCTGAGAAGGTACAAAATGTTTGATGGTCTGATAATGCTATAGTAAGGGACCAAAATTCAATGATTGGTATTGCTGCTGGGGCACTCCGACCTGGGGTCACGCTTTAGTGGGCCAAAAATGCATGTATTCAGGCGAAGAGGTTTATCACCGTTTCATGGACCAAACTGGTTGGATATCCCCACTCTCTTAGAAATGCCTAGTCGTTTTGATTATACCAAGTAAATTAAGATCTCACTAGATTAGTCAAAAAATACATAAAATTTGCCAATATTTTTTGACTAGAAAATCTAGTGAGATCTTATTTTACTTGGAATCCTGTCACAAAAACGTAGGCCTTTTTTAAGAGTGCAGATAGTAGACCTAAAGGGCCCCCAAATATGGTCTATTCAGCCGAAGAGGTATACATGCACTTCAAAAACAATGGTGTTAAAAATAACATCAATCCAATCAGTGTTATTTCAACACCTACCAGTGAGGGAGACTCAAGGAAGTTACTTTTTGACCCCAAAAAGTTCAACAAAGCTGACAAAAATAATTTTGAGTAAAATATTCCCAAATTGGTAGATTATGATGTAAAGACACTAAGTTAGGGTAGATTTTTTTCTTTCTAATCTAATCTAATATTTTTTGAAATATTGACCAAAAAAAGTGGGGAAAAAATGGGGAAAAAATCACTTTTTTGGCACTTTTTGGTCAAAATTTCAAAAAATATTAGATTAGGTTTTAAAAAAAAAAATCACCAACATCATCTAAAGTCAATAATCTAGGAGCGCATTTTGGGGGGGGGGGGGGTGGCTTAAAATTTGTTTGTTTTGAAAATACTGACCAAAAAGTTTGAAAAAAATGTTTTTTATCTCAAAAATCTCATTTTTGGCACTTTTTGGTCAATATTTTCAAAACAAACAAATTTTGAGCCAAAAAAAAATGGGCTCCAACATAATTGACTTTAGATGATTTTGGGGTATTTTTTAATCAAAAACTAATTTTGTTAGGTTGTCTGAAAATGTTTGGCGCCCAAAAAGTGATTTTGGGGGGAAAATGTAAAAATCACTATTTTTTTGTGAAAATTGATACCAAAAATGGATTCTAAGACTAACTTCATTTAAAAAAAATTGTATACTTTTATGTACATTACATTATTAGTTTAAAAGTTACAGTGCTTGATAAATATCATAAAAAAAGGTTGACACTTCCCTTAAAACAATAATATAGTAGTGTTGAAAATGACACCAACTGGTGTTGAAATAACACTTAAGGATTGGACCAGTATTAACTCCAAAATTAAAACCGGTGTTAAAGTAACACCCTAGTTTTTGCAGTGTGGATGAATCCTTTTTGCTTAAAAAAAAGTGTGGATGAATCCTTTTGCTTAAAAAAATTACACATTAATATTAGGGTATACAAAAATACCAATTACAGCAACTTTTGCCTGTAAGGGGGTAGCCCCAAATGGCCCACGTCTGAACGCGCAATAATTCTGTGTACTATAATTAAGTGCTGAAGATAGCACTATTGTGAAGTGTGATTTTTGTTTAAACGGACGGTCCATACGGACACACGCTTGGGTCCTGAAGGGACCATGCTCAAGCAAATTGCTCGGGCCAGGCTTAAAAAGCCTATATAAGCATGCTGGCTGAATGAAATGAAAGTTAGAAAAGATGGAAGAAAAGAATGAAGTAAAAAGAGCCACTTCCAACAAATAAAGTTAACAATTTTGCTGTCAGCCTTCGGACATGAGAAAAGAATAGTCTTGATCCAATCTCATTTGCCACATAGGCTTTAATTGCATAAAGTGCCCCATGCTGTCTACTGAAGATAGCATCTTTTGAAGGCGCGAAAAAGTTTTGCTAGCGGCCATTGTGCGCTATCTTCCAAGGCGCATATATTTGTCCTGTCAGGCAAGTTGCTGTCATTGGTATTTTTGTATATCCTTACATGTAATAGTTCCAATGCAAAAAGATCCATCCATCATGTACCTCATCGGCTGAATAAATCAGCTATACAGGGTGAATCAAAAAGAATTGTGCACGATTTGAAACGGTCATTTGACCTTGATGCGTGCATTGAACCATGGATTTTTTGTTGTTTGTATAAAGCGTTGTTAATCTAGTTTATCCTTCCAAAAAATGAAAGTAATCGACTGAAAAATAAGCAAACTGTGGCAAGTTTCGTAAACTGACCGAGTTTTTCGCCATTCCAATGGGATTTACACACAGTAAAATTGGTTTTGCTAAAATGGTCATTATCATCACATTAATTGTCAAAATGTTCCTGAATAATCATTATTTCACTCTAGAATAAGTAATTAATAGTCTGATACCGAGTTATCAAATGAAAAGGCAAATCTGAATACAAGCATCACCTGTTACAGACCAAGAAGGCAAGAAGTCTTCAAGAAGTGGAGGCATGTGTCAGAGGCGAAGTGACAGGCTACACCGCAACAGGGGAATGGTTAGACGAGCTGTTCGCAACATGTTGGCCAGGGCACACACATGTCTTTGGCAAAATGGTGGCAATGTCGAAGGAAAGCTTCATTAAAAAAAACTTAATATCACTGCAAACAACTAAATGATTTCTACTTTAAATTGCAAGGAAGCTAACATTTAATTTTATGTCTTAAATCCACTCAAAAACCACTTGACTTTTTGGTTCCAACGATATTGGAATGCTTCACAGCCCATGATACTGGAGATTACTATTATACCGGAGATTAGCATATACCCTATACAGGGTGAATCAAAAAAAATTGTGCACGATTTGAAACGGTCATTTTAACTTGATGCGTGCATTGAACCATGGAATTATTGTTGTCTGTATAAAGCGTTGTTAATCTAGTTTATCCTCCCTAAAAATGAAAGTAATCGACTAAAAAATAAGCAAACTGTCCGCATTTTCGCCATTCCAATGGGATTTACACAGTTAAGACATGAATATTACTGCAGCATGATGATATGGAGTGAGAGTCGATAAGCAAGGTATTGTTGTGCCTGTAATTTATTACAGGTTCCTGGTATATTAAATGAGCCAAAGGTGGTTAAACATTGTAGAAATAAATAATACTTCACAAACTAAAACTATTGCGCAAATAAAATGTTCTGAAGACCCTTTGATTCTTGATAATTGCACTGAAAAGTCATTCACATTTGCCTTTAAGTTTAGGTTCACAAATAATACGGTATGAGTTACGGTCTTCTGCTAAAAGTGGCTTTTTAATGTAATAGCCTGACTGACTATGTCTCAGCTCCATAGGTCAAAACAGATTCAAACAGTGGTGGGAAGATAGTAAGATTGGTATTTGGTATGATTGGGATAGTTGGTAGGGATGGGAAGCTAGGGTACAGTTGGGAAGGTAGTAAGATTGGTATTATAGGTAGGCATGGGATGGTTGGTAGGGATGGGAGGTTAGGGTACAGTTGGGAAGGTAATAAGATTGGTATTATAGGTAAGCTTGGGATTGTTGGTAGGGATGGGAGGCTAGGGTAAAGTTGGGAAGGTAGTAAGATTGGTATTATAGGTAGGCATATGGGATGGTTGGTAGGGATGGGAGGCTAGGGGGTAAAGTTGGGAAGGTAGTAAGATTGGTATTATAGGTAGGTTTGGGATGGTTGGTAGGGATGGGAGGTTAGGGTACAGTTGGGAAGGTAGTAAGATTGGTATTATAGGTATGCTTGGGATTGTTGGTAGGGATGGGAGGCTAGGGTGCATTTGGGAAGGTAGTAAGATTGGTATTATAGGTATGCTTGGGATGTTTGGTAGGGATGGGAGGCTAGGGTGCAGTTGGGAAGGTAGTGAGATTGGTATTATAGGTAGGCATGGGATGGTTGGTAGGGATGGGAGGCTAGGGTGCAGTTGGGAAGGTAGTAAGAGTGGTATTATAGGTAGGCTTGGGATGGTTGGTAGGGATGGGAGGCTAGGGTGCAGTTGGGAAGGTAGTAAGATTGGTATTAAAGGTAGGCATGGGATGGTTGGTAGGGATGGGAGGCTAGGGTACAGTTGGGAAGGTAGTAAGATTGGTATTATAGGTAAGCTTGGGATAGTTGGTAGGGATGGGAAGCTAGGGTAAAGTTGGGAAGGTAGTAAGATTGGTATTATAGGTAGGCATGGGATGGTTGGTAGGGATGGGAGGCTAGGGTACAGTTGGGAAGGTAGTAAGATTGGTATTATAGGTATCATTGGATGGTTGGTAGGGATGGGAGGCTAGGGTGCAGTTGGGAAGGTAGTAAGATTGGTATTAAAGGTAGGCATGGGATGGTTGGTAGGGATGGGAGGTTAGGGTACAGTTGGGAAGGTAGTAAGATTGGTATTATAGGTAAGCTTGGGATGGTTGGTAGGGATGGGAGGCTAGGGTGCAGTTGGGAAGGTAGTAAGATTGGTATCAAAGGTAGGCATGGGATGGTTGGTAGGGATGGGAGGTTAGGGTACAGTTGGGAAGGTAGTAAGATTGGTATTATAGGTATCATTGGGATGGTTGGTAGGGATGGGAGGCTAGGGTGCAGTTGGGAAGGTAGTAAGATTGGTATTAAAGGTAGGCATGGGATGGTTGGTAGGGATGGGAGGTTAGGGTACAGTTGGGAAGGTAGTAAGATTGGTATTATAGGTAAGCTTGGGATAGTTGGTAGGGATGGGAAGCTAGGGTAAAGTTGGGAAGGTAGTAAGATTGGTATTATAGGTAGGCATATGGGATGGTTGGTAGGGATGGGAGGCTAGGGGGTACAGTTGGGAAGGTAGTAAGATTGGTATTATAGGTAAGCTTGGGATTGTTGGTAAGGATGGGAGGCTAGGGTGGAGTTGGGAAGGTAGTATATTGTTGTATATTAATAATAACAATGAATAATAATATGTTAATATATGAATAATTAATTAGTTGAATATGAATAAATATGAATAATATGAATAGTTTATGATAATAATACGCTTAATATATGAATAATTAAGTACAAAATGGCGTATCTCATTTGCATCTATGTGCGTGTCTTATATGGCACACTTACCCCAAATCATCAAAAAATAATGTTCATTGTTAATACATTTTAAATATAGGCCTAATGTATATTTTGCCTTACCACATAGGCGATACGGGTGATGATATCATAGGCAGGCATGTATAACTTTTCTATATTCAAAGATAATTCAATGTGCCGTAAAGTGTGTCTTAGACCTCAACTTCCTTCACTTACAAATTATTTTTCTAAATATACTATTACTAGGATCACACTGGGATCATCAAGGAGGTTAAATTTGAGATTCCATCATTGAATTGGTTCACCAAAAACGTAGCTAGGTTTTATATATTTTTATAGTGACAATTGTACATAGAGAATGAAGTCTATCTTTGACCTAGTCGCAGTAACATGTGTCTCAGGACTTATAGTATAAGAATCAGTAGTTGATAATGTCCAGATGTTAATGATAGATGAGATTCGCAGGTCCTATGTTACTAGGACTATCTTTGACCTACATGTAGTATTCGTCTTATAATCTCCACTGTAGGCCTACTTCCTGATGGGGAATTAGATGAAACCATTTATGTTGTTCTAGCCTAAACTTAAACAAAAAAAAGCCTGGCAAATAAATGTTAACAAACAAAAACTGATAATAAAATAGAAATTACCTTGCCATGTGAAATCCACGTCTATCGGTCCATAAGATGAAGGAGTCTGCACTTTATGCATTTTAACGGATCAATACGCTGCAAAAATGCAGAAAAATACTGTTGGCGATCAGCTGTCTCAAGAACCAAATACGTACACGTACTGATAGCAGAAATGGTTAGACCGGTTATTAAAATCCCATATCTATAATCGATGTAGCCTGAAATGTCAATTGATAGTCAGTCCTGTGTTCATGAAAATGAAGCTCATGCTCTGTTGGAACAAGTGATTGCATTAATTGTTTGGGTGCGCGGTTCAACGCATGGCTAATGCACGGCTAATGCATGGCTAAGCATGGCTATCACATGCACTGGACACTGGACAGTGCCATTGGCGTGCGTAACTTGACGAGTGGTACGGTGCCGGATATTATCGATTAATGTTTTAATAAGTACTTAATAGTTTGACAAGCGAATTATACAGGTAAAAAAGTCCCCTATTAAAAGTCAATGTTCATTTTTCTTCAATCAGTTTTGTCGCCTTACTCCTTATTGACAATGTACTGTGGTGTGTTATTGTTGTTGTTGTTGTTGGTGTGGTGGTTTTTTTTTTGGGGGGGGGGGGGAGTTTGGGGTGGGGGTAAATCACATATCATTTATAAACATGAAACTAATATATATTCCAGAGCAATCCGTTTCCTAATGACTAATTACTATTTTTTGAGTGGTTTTAGAATTACAGGGTTTGACAGTGCGTTAACGCCGTTTACAGTATAGGCCAGCCATGCTTTATAATGAAAATCGGGAACAAATGTTGGCAATTCCCAATTACAAGCAGTTTTCCCTTTATGGGTTTAAGTAAAGTTCGGTGATGTGATTACGGTCAAGATTTCAGGAAAGTCTTTCGTGATAGGCCTAAGTCAAAGAAAACAAGTGCAAACTTCTATTCGGAAAAAGATTGTAGGCCCCTTATAAGGCCAAATAAAAATATAGTTTCTCGTCTTAACCTTTGGAAAAATTAAAGGGAGGATGAGGGCACCTTTAAAAAATAAAAGCGAAATCGCCATTACCAGCATATGGTATTGCATGATTGGTTGTGTAACCTGAAGAGGACGAGGCCTTTGTAAAATCTTTTTATTTCATGGGGGGGGGGGGGGGGGGGGGGGGGGGGGGGAGGGCGGTGATCAACACACAACCTGCATTACTCATTGGTCTCAAATCAAATATATTACTTAGGGACCGTTCATAAATACTTTGTTGGGGGGGGCTGGATAATTTTATTTTTGGTATATCAACACTTTTTTGACCCCCTATCGCCATGCCACTAACTTTTTCGACCCACCCCTCTCGCCATGCCACAAACTTTTGTTGACCCCCCCCCCTGTATTACTGCCTGCTCCTGAAACTTTCTTGTCCCCGTTCATTGTTATCAAGTTCAGAGAACATAGATATGATATCTTTTATGGGATTTTTTTTGACCATGTATCATCAGTGACAGGTATCATACGGTATTCTATTTTTGATGGACGCATCACATCGAGGGCAGGTTGTAGAATCTGGAGTGAATCAGAACTCCCACTTCAATTGCAGGTATCTTTGGTTTAGTGCCATGGTCTTTTATCCCCTGAATAACTTCACTTATTACACCTCATAAATATTCATGAGATAATAGGCATAAATCCTGCCATTTCATTGGTCAATTGAGCTGGCCACAGTGATAATAAATTGAGCTATTGAAGAAATTGAGCTATTTCCCGTGTGGTAGTTTTGGCTACCTCCCTACAACCTCATCCCCAGAGTCACAGTGAGGTGTAATAAAGCAAATACTACATGGTATGATCGGGGAAATAGTGCAATCTATTTTCCCTCGGTACTGGCTACAGGCCTACCACCCCTCACCCTCCGGGTTCGGGGTGGTAGGCCTGTTAGCCAGTACCTCGGGAAAATAGATTGCACTATTTCCCCTCTAACCATGTAGTATTTGTATAATATTTATGCAGGGATCTCTGTGTTTGAAACCAATTAGGATGCTCACTCCAATTATATATCCTGGCTTTAAATATGTTTTTGCTATTGACATGAATTTGCCCTTCATTCTTTTTTAGCTGGGCTATATACATGAAAATAGGCCCGTAGACAACATTAGCTATTTTTACGTCGATTTATGAACGTTCCGTAAATAAAGTGCATACAGGTAAAGCAGGGGTTTGGGGGTGAAGCCCCCAGAAATTTTTGGAAACTAATAAGTGTTTTAAACTTTTTTGACCCCCTCTGTTGGGGTTTTCAAAAACTTTTTTGACGCCCCCTTTGCAGAGTATCAAAACTTGTTGGGCCCCTCTATAATTATCCAGCACCCACCAAAGTATTTATGAACACTCCCTAATAATATGTCAGCTTTTCAATATTTCTTCAAAAAAGCTATGGATGAAATAAAGAACAAAAAGAACATTTATAGAATTCCTGAAAAAGGATGCGCGAGGGGACGAGAAACTACATTATTGTTTTACTTGGCCTAACATCTGAACATAGCGCTTCAGTTGTTTAGATGCGACAAAGAATCTCATATCATTGAACTTCGGACTACTAAAATTAAATTACAACATTACACACGGTTTGTTGAACTAATATTGTTGACACTTTCAGACTGTCGTGTCAATAAATGTAAGATAAGATCATAGATGACTATTATAATATCAACAATGAATTACTATCCGACTTGGGCCTAAAATAAGGATAGTTCTTATTGGCGTAATGAAAAATTGAGGACCTTCAATCATTTAACCTCATCCATTATACAAGTATAGTTGTTTCGCATGCAGCACACAGCACAACAAATTGCTATTCAGACCAGTTTCATAGGCGTGCGCAGGATATTTTTACCCGGGGGGCTTAAAAATAAATTTAATTGGTTCGCACCGCTATTCGCGGTAACGCGGACAAGGGTTTTAAATTGCGATTAAATTAAAAAGGATTTGCGCGTAGCGCGAAAATATTGGCTATTGTAAAAACAAAGGTTTAACAAACCGTTCCTGAAGCCATGTTGGTAAGCTTGACTGATAATTAAACAGTGAAACTAATTTGCGCGTAGCGCGCCAAAAATGTCTATTTTAACACTAAAAAGTTCCAGAAAACGTTTCAGAAGCCATCTTGTTCCAATTGAATAACAAAGTAGTATAAAAATAATAGACGCGGAGCGCGCACAAATTTGCTATTGTAAAAATAAAGGTTTAGAAAAACGTTCTTAAGTCATCTTGTTAAGCTTGAATAATAATTAAACAGTGAAACTAATGCGCGCGAAAATGTATATTTCACTAAAAAGGTTCAGAAAACTGAAATGGTCCTGAAAACGTTCCTGAAGCAATCTTGTTAAGCTTGAATAATAAAACATCGAAAATAATTTGTGCAAAAACTTGTTGTTTAACACTAAAATTGTTCTGAAAAACGTACTTGAAGCCATTTTGTTTAAGCTTGAATAAAAAAAAAATGAAACCAATTCGTTCGAACCGCGCAAAATTGTCTAGTTTACTAACTAAAATGGTCCAGAAAACGTTCCTGAAACATGTTGTTATAAAGCTTGAATAAACATTGAAACCAATTTGCGCGAAGCGCGCAAAAAAATGGTTATTTTAACACTGAAAAGCTCTAGAAAAACGTTCCTGAGCGTACAAACTGTCAGTTTTTTAAACTAAAATGGTCCAGAACTTGAATAAAGAAACATTGAATCTAACTCGCTGCGAAGGGCGCAATTTTTTTTCTTCTAGTTTTGTCAGTAAAATGGTCCAGAAAACTTTCCTGAAACCATGTTGTTAAGAAATATTAAAGAAATATTGAATCTAACTCGCGCGAAGCGCGCAATTTATTTTCTAGTTTTGTTATAAAGCTTGAATAAACATTGAAACCAATTCGCCCGAAGCGCGCAAAAAAATGGTTATTTTAACACTAAAAAGCTCTAGAAAAACGTTCTGAGCGGACAAACTGTCAGTTTTTTAAACTAAAATGGTCCAGAACTTGAATAAAAAAACATTGAATCTAACTCGCTGCGAAGGGCGCAATTTTTTTCTTCTAGTTTTGTCAGTAAAATGGTCCAGAAAACTTTCCTGAAACCATGTTGTTAAGCTTGAATAGTTAAACATTGAAACTACACTCTTAGAAGGTCAGGATCAAATACATGAGTAGATTTCCGGCTCACTTTGTTTTGATCCTTTAAGGATCATTTTCGGATCGTTTTGATCCGTTTTCGGATCGTTTTGATCCGTTTCCAGATAGATATCAACAAACGGATCAAATTCACCTTGATCAACTTTGATCTGATTTCCGGATCAATTCGATGAAACAGTTCATTGGTCAATGAGTGAATGACGTCACTCTTTCGCAAACCGATAGACGACAAGCAGACGATCTTTTGAATTCGGTCGCCACAGTTGAAACAAGGGTGAAATACCGCGGTAAGTTATCCAGTCTAATCTGTAAAATGTTACATGATTTTGTCGGTAAAGTAGTTTTATTTTTTATGTTTGAACATGCTCTATTCTTGTGAACAAATTTCTTGTACCTGACCAGTGCCATCAGTACGATTTTCGGTCAAAATGCTCCTCACAAAATGTCACGATCACTGCGATGTACTAGGCCTACACGATGTAGTAAGCTTACTGCACTCGATATATAGTCTGCAGTGTGCACCCGGGGGTGGGGGCACTCAATCAATATTAGGTTTCACACCAGGCTCCATCAAAAATACCCCCCTTTTTTTGTCCCGGTGTCACCGAAAGACCCTTGCATGCATGCTTGTTTTTACAATCTGTCACCCGATGACCCCCTATGTTTTCACTTTTTCTTTGATTCAGTTTGATCCTGGAGTAGGATCATAAGCTACAGGTACATCCGATTAAGGATCATTATTTTGATCCGTTTCAGTATCATTTGACAGAAATATTTGATCCCATTTCGGATCAAACTTTTTGATCCTGCTTGTCGGATCACTTTGATCCGGAAAGGGTAAGCTCATATGTGATACCGCTTCTGGATCAAAATTGATCCTTTTCGTCTCATATTTGATCCTGACCTTCTAAGAGTGTAATTCGCGCAAAAAAAATTGCTTCTTTTGAGGGGGGGGGGGGGGGGGGGGGGCATCGTCCCCACCCAATGGCGTATCCAGGACTGTTTTGATGGGGAGCAAAATTTGGAGTTTTTGAACTAAAAGGGTCATGAAAAACTGTCCTGAAGCCATCTTGTTAAAGTTAAATAATGAAATATTTAAACCAATACGCGCGCAGAGCACGCAAAAAATTGCATTTCTAACACATGGTCCAGTATAATAATAACGTCCCCCACATAAAATTTACAATTTCTGGTGTGGAGGGTCATAATAATGTTAAAACCTGTAAAAAATATGCACGCGGAGCGCGCAAAACTTTAACTAAAGGTTTAACTAAAATGGTCATGGAAAACTGTCCTGAAAGCCACCTTGTAAGCGCGAAAAAAATTGCATTTCTAACACTAATGGTCCAGTATGATAAGAACTAAAATTGGTCATGGAAAACTGTCCTGAAGCCACCTTGTTAAGCTTAAATAGTAAAATATTGAAATTAATACGCGCAAAAATTGGAATTTCTAACACTTAAATGGTCCAGTATGACGTTTTTAACGTCCAAACATAATATTTAGAATATTTGGTGTGTTTTGAGACCCATTATAATGTTGAAACCTGTTGAAAAAGTGAGCGCGAATCGAGCAACAAAACCCAGTTTTTGAACTAAAATGGTCCAGAAAAAACGTTCCCGAAGCCCTCTTGTTAATTAAGCTTGAACATTGAAACATTGAAACTAATACGTGCAAAGCGCGCAAAAATTGGCATTTTTAACACTAGATTGTAGGTGTAGTTTAACGGGTTTTTTAACATCCCTCACATTAAATTTATGGGAACGTGACCCCGAAACCCGCACCCCCAAATTTGCGCCGCATATGTCCCTACTCTTTCTCCTCCCCTACCTCCTTCTCTTCCTCCTTCTTATCCTCTTCCTTTTTCTCCTCTTCCTCCTTCTTCTCTTCCTCCTTTTTTTACCCTTTTTCAATGGGGGGGGGGGGGGGGGGGGGGGGAGGGGGGCACTCCCCGCTTGCATTGTCTATGCTCGTTACCCTTCCTCCTTATCTTTTTATTTTTTGCTCTTTTGCCAATGGGGGTTACGCCACTGGTGATTCAGAGGGCAATGCTTGGGTTTTAACTTTGCCTGGATGACCTAAGACTCTCCTTGCTATCAATATTTACTTTCGTTATAAAACACTCACATGGTTCAGAGACGTAGAGATAAAGTGAGAGACACTAATAAAAGCTCCCGGTCTCTCCTTCCACCCCCCCCCCCCCTTCCACACCCCCACTCCTCCTCCTCTCATCCCTCCTTCTCTCCTCTCCTCTCCTCCCCTCTTTTTTTTACCCTCTGGGGACCCGGGGGGCTTGAGCCCCCAAAGCCCCCCCCCCCCCCTGGGCACGCGCCTGAGTTTAGAAAATTCAGTCAATCAAAAGGACAGCAGCATGACAGACAGACAGACGGACCGACAGACAGAACGACAGACAGACAGACTTACTTAGCAGAGCTACATTGTGGGCTTTTAGGTGTCTGTACGTTGTGCAAGAAAAAAGTGCACAATGTACAGACACGCAAACACCCATTGACGCTGTCAGACAGATAGACAGACAGCAAAACAGACCGATAGACAACAGATATGCAGACAAAAACAAACACCCCACCAAATAAACACACCAACAAACAAACAAACAAACACACCCCTACCAAACAAACAAACAACTCAACAACACACATCCCAACAAACACCAAAACATACAAACACATTTAATTGTGCTGTTCATCAAAACCAGTGATTTAGGCGAATAATTGTTACAGCAGAGTAACGGCCAGTTATATACATTTCATCATATCATCAGTCAACTCTGATGAAATCTGACATATGATGAAACATTAGTTGGTGAGTCATTTTCACTTCGCCTCAATCACTGGTTTTTGTGAACACAATGTTACTCCTTAATATAAACGAACAAATAACTTATTAAACCGTTTCGAAGCCGGCAATATTTCCTCATAATATAATAATGTTGTTTCATATCCGCTGTGGGCGTAAAACGCCGGCTGATTCTGTCATGTTACCGTGACAGTATATAGTATGTACAATTAACGACCCTGTGTGTATAAGTGCATACAAAATACAGCTGTGATGTATATTTGGTTGCCTTATCAATTAAAGGGAAACATGACAAATATAATAAACAAAATCTCATTAAATATCAACTATTATCGTTTATATATTTGTTGTGGAAAATAAAAAGTATCAAACATCCCACAATTAATTTTAAAAATTCATAGTGATTGAAACCATAGATCTATATTGAAACACACTCAGCATTTTAAAACTGCCCTTATTAATCCCAAACCCATTTTACATTACGAATAATCAGTATTGATGAGAGTGCTTTAAAACATTTGAAATTATGTCTGATTGGCTTTTAGTGAATTTTTAACGTTTAATATGAAAGCTAATAGGGCCTGTATAGACTATTTACTGATTCATTGACCAGTCTGATTGCCTCTGTAATGGCGTTTTATATCTATAATATTTGCTATCGCCCTATTCTATTGCGGAATGCTGTTTTATAAGGACACGCACAGGCTGACCTTAACTAAAGTTTTAAAAAAATAGCGAGGAAATATTCAAGAGAGGCTATTAACTTTCTATCTAAAAGTTTCATTTTATATCAACAAAATATTTTTGCCTGATCATGTTGATTGTTGCCTGATCATGATGATTGTTGCCTGTTCATGATGATTGTTGCCTGATCACGATGATTGTTGCCTGATCACGATGATTGTTGCCTGATCACGATGATTGTTGCCTGATCACGATGATTGTTGCCTGATCACGATGATTGTAGCCTGATCACGATGATTGTTGCCTGATCACGATGATTGTTGCCTGATCACGCTGATTGTTGCCTGATCACGATGATTGTTGCCTGATCACGATGATTGTTGCCTGATCACGATGATTGTTGCCTGATCACGCTGATTGTTGCCTGATCACGATGATTGTTGCCTGATCACGATGATTGTTGCCTGATCACGATGATTGTTGCCTGATCACGATGATTGTTGCCTGGTCACGATGATTGTTGCCTGATCACGATGATTGTAGCCTGATCACGATGATTGTTGCCTGATCACGATGATTGTTGCCTGATCACGATGATTGTTGCCTGATCACGATGATTGTTGCCTGATCACGATGATTGTTGCCTGATCACGATGATTGTTGCCTGATCACGATGATTGTTGCCTGATCACGATGATTGTTGCCTGATCACGATGATTGTTGCCTGATCACGATGATTGTTGCCTGATCACGATGATTGTTGCCTGATCACGATGATTGTTGCCTGATCACGATGATTGTTGCCTGATCACGATGATTGTTGCCTGATCACGATGATTGTTGCCTGATCATGATGATTGTTGCCTGATCACGATGATTGTGTTGCCTGATCACGATGATTGTTGCCTGATCATGATGATTGTTGCCTGATCACGATGATTGTTGCCTGATCATGATGATTGTTGCCTGATCATGATGATTGTTGTCTGATCACGATGATTGTTGCCTGATCACGACGATTGTTGCCTGATCACGATTATTGTTGCATGATCACGTTGATTGTTGCATAATCACGATGATTGTTGCCTGATCATGATGATTGTTGCCTGATCATGATGATTGTTGCCTGCTCACGATGATAGTTGCCTGATCACGCCATGATTGTTGCCTGATCACGATGATAGTTGCCTGATCACGATGATTGTTGCCTGACCACGTTGATTGTTGCCTGATCACGATGATTGTTGCCTGATCACGTTAATTGTTGCATGATCATGATGATTGTTGCATGATAATGCTGATTGTTGCATGCTCACGATGATTATTGCACGATCACGTTGATTGTACCTTTTAAATCAAATTTGATTGTTTCAGATGTAACGATTTCCTAACTATTTTTATCCTTCGGAACGTTCCGTATACATAGGATACCTATAGTTTGCATGGTTTGGGAACTCTTTCAGTGTTTACATAACACCACATGCGCGTTCATATAGCTATCTCAGTAGATAGCATACAAGCTTTATGATTTACACGGCAGCATACATCATCAGCAATAACGATCAGATTTATTCAGAGACTGTAGATGGCAGCTCGTGCACGGTAACTGTCCAAATAACTAAACACAGCATACATAACGCTCAATGTGACGAATGCTATCTTCAGTAGATAGCACTGAAGCTAAACTTCACACAGCACCAACTTGGTTCTTATACCTTCCTATGTAAGGAGTCACGAAACTAGTCTAGCGTGAAAACTTAAATTAAGATATATAAGCTTTATTCCATATAAATCCTTAAAGTCTTTACCCTATATACCAACTCGGCCTCCCTTACGTGAAGATAACTACACAGTTATTTTGCCCAACACGGGACTACTAACCATTGAATTAATGAAAAGGAAATCAAAAGCATTTAACGATTGATTAACACTTTCCATGCGGCAGTCCTCTGCAGACGACAGTTCCAAAATGTCAAAATTATTGAATTTCATCACCATACTCGGAATCACCATGAGACATGCATTAAAATAAGTACAAACATGCTTAGCATTAATTGTTCAGTAATTCTTGAGATAGACTTTGAAGTTGCGGCAAGTTAAAAACTGTTTTGTATGGTCAACTATTAATAGCTGCGTGGAATGTTAATACAGAAATTGTTTCACCTCCAAATAAAGAGAGTCCTGACTAATCATGCTAATGGTGTCAACTTGTTCTGCGAAACGGACTCGTTTTCCGACCCCGGTAGCGTCACTACCATCCGATGGCAACGATGTCTCTTCATCTTGTTCATCTATACAGTCGAAACCTCCATTATCTACCCCATCAACCTCTCCAACCTCCACTATTATGTCCTCTAGCACCTCACCCGGGATAAACATGGGTTCTATTTCGCCTTCAAAGAAACCTGCATTTCTTGCTGCGCCATGAATATTTTGGTAATCCGCGTTCTCCCCACCATCAGGAAATGGGGATGCTGTTGCTTGTTCCAGAGTGACGTAATCGGGTTCAGTTTGTGTCCCAGTGTGGGTCAGGTGTGGAGGTACATATAGCTTCCGATTCATAGGTAGTGTTTCAGCATCTTCGGGGTTAAGCTGTGCGTGTGATCTCGGATCATCTTTTGGTATTTTTTGCCGATGTTGAATAAAGGTGAAAATAATCATCATTGCCACAATAGAGACGCAACTGACCGACATGAAGATCACCAGAAAGATGTGGCGAGCGGGAAAGGAGTAACCAGTATTGATTGTTGGTCTTGCAGATGTTGTGCCAAATGGTGTCGGAAGGCTGGAGTTATTGATGCCATTGATTGTGGTATGTAACGTGCATGTATCAGCGTTAATGACTATAAGAGTTGATGTTGCCTCAAATAATCGACCATCGACCTCAACCCTGCAAGATATGACTGTCATGTTATCGCTGGCTGAAACATTTGATATTGCTAACTGAGTATTTGAAATTGTTACACGGGAACTGTCTATAATTGGATTATGGTGCCATTGTATCCTTCCAGAAGCGGCAAAGGATGTCTCACATGTATACTCCACAGATTGATCGCAACACACCGTGTGTTTATCAGGACGCACAGAGACAACTGGAGATGAGAAGATAACAGTTGTTGTAATGGTACAGTATCGCATTTCATAAGGATGCGGAAAGTTTGGGCTGATCATCTTACAAATATAGATGGCGTTCTGATCTAGGATCGAAGGGATCAACTCCAGATTAGCTTCGACTAATCCATCGCCTCTCGTTTGGTTACGAGAGGGTAACTCGCCCCCATCACTATTGCCTGGCGAACCTTGGCGAGACCATGACAAAATGACCGCAGGATTGCCCTTCTGAGCCACGCAAGACAACACGATAGGTTCTCCGATTCTGACTCGGATTTCTTTACCAGGAAGACACTTAGGATATCTAACATCCGGGTAGTACAACACGTCTAGATCAACCGATGATGACGCCATTGCATACGCAGTCCCGCCATTTTCAAATGCCAACACCGTACACGTGTATAGACCGCCGTCTACTAATAAAACAGAGGTGATGGTAAATCTATATGAGGTTCTATTTCCCGATGATTCACTTTGATTATATTCGATGGAACTTCTGTTGAAATAGTCAACGGCGATGATTTGGTCGTCACGTGTCAAATTGTAGCTATCTTTACTCCAGAAAATATGCTCAATCGTGACATTGTCAGACGGCGTTGTTACGATGACGCAGTGCAGTTCAACTTGGCTACCAATTTCTGGTCTTATATCCGTAACCCTAGTGATATTGATGGACACTGATGCTCTGCATTGTCTCACCAGCACATATAAGCCAACTTGAACTGTGAAAATGGAAAACCAGTTAAGGTAAGACATTTTCGACTCTTCATCAACCCTGTGGCCTGGCAAACCAAAAGGTGTATGACTAGCTGTATCTGGAGTCAGTTGGCGATTGAAAAATCTAAAAACAACCTATTATTGGGGCATCAAATTGTTTTTATCTGAGAATAATGAGCCCTTATGGGAAATTACCACTGATAATCATGATGGTATAATAGAGCGATTACCCCGGCGATGGCATGGACGCCGAATAATTCGCCTGCGTAAACTCATTTATATAAGGAAGTCGGTGATGAGATTCGATCATTAAGCATTTAAGCGAGCGATTCGGGTAAAGTGCGTTTAGGCATGGAATAGGGATATAAAGTTAAGAGAAAATTAGCAACGATTTTGCCATTAAAAAACGTAATACAGATGGGTTATTATAAATAAAATAGACACCAAATAACCATGATAACCTGTGCGTAAATGATATACTGCATTTGTTGTAAATCATATAGTAAAAAATGCTTTTATGGGGGTCAACATTTGTATATATTTACCACCAACTGGTATCCCTCTAAAAAATGCCAATTAACCCCAAATTGTTCAGATTGGATACCGTGATAATTATGTAGAATCGACTTTCTTTTTGTCCCTTTTTGTACGCTGCAGATATCGATAGCAGATTGTTTTTAACAAATATAATCTGTATGATATAATAGCTTGAAATATTATGCATTAAAACCAATTGCAAAGCGATCAACAATCAACATTATTAATGATAGATATAAAAAATCTCACTATATCAAGGTATCCCGGGGTGGATATAAATTATGTTCACAATAAATCTATGGTCATCAATCTATTTTACTGTTTGAAATGGGAAGTTTTTATACTGCATGCAAACGAGGCTGAAAACGTCTAATACAAAATGTGCTGTGAAAAAGAGGAATTTTCCTCCTTATTTTGATTTGTCTTATATAAATGGACCTTAGGCCAAAAAAAAGTTGCATTTTCTCTTTTTTTCAATTTGTCCCATTTTGCCCCACAGTGTTGGGGCATAATGGGACACGCTCAAAAACTGAATATGGGGTAAAATGGGACATTTTTTTGGCATCAAATAAATTATGTTTTATGCATCTTTTTCTGGATTATCTGGTGATACATTTGTGTGCAAAGTGTTATTAATTATTTAAATAATTAACTATGTGGTAAAACAACAATGATATAGCTATACTACATTTTAACACAGAACGTGAACACAGTTTGTGTCAATACACTCTAAAGTTATATAAAATATTCAATCATGAACTTTGTTGCAAACAATTATTTTATTCACATGTAAGTCAGTCTTATTCTTATAACACCAATTTGATAGTATTTATATTATTAGAACATCTTAAAACGGTGAAAATTAATGAATGGTTATGAACGATTTTATATTCCATAACTGTATTCAAGGGCGCATACAGGATGGTCGCACCCCGGGGTGCTGTGAAAAGACAATCCCCAAAAAATGCAATTGATCATGCCCTTTTCTTGTTCTATAGCCCCAATATTGCCTTTCTTTTCCGTTTCCTTTTCTTCTCTTATCTTTCCTTTTTTGTCTGCTTTCCTTTTCCCCCTTTCCTTTTTCTTTCTCCCCTTTTTTCTTCTTCATACCCCGGGGTGCTGCAGCCTCCGCAGCACCCCCCCCCCCCCCCCCCCTGGATGATCCGCCCCTACAACAAGTCAGTCTTATAACACTAAGTAATTGTATATGAAATGCAATCCAATACAAGTGTCCCATTTTACCCCGTGTCCCACATTACCCCAGTGTACTTCCAGCACTCCATTTGCAGCCTAAGCAAACTGGCGGATAATTCCGTCCGTACGGACCGACCGTGTACAAACAAATATCACGGACGATTTTTAATTCCTGACCCTTATAATACAACTGTTATGTCTTGCTATCTTCAGTAGATAGTCGCACAGATTTTCCTTTTTTTTCCTGGTCCATGAATAGACAGCTCGTAGGCCATCGTTTTCATACTACGTGCTGACTTTAACGTTAATTCCGAATTTCCCAGACGCGACGAAACGTGAAATTCCCTTGAAAACCAGAGCTTCTTATCGTGTGTTTTCACATTAATGTGAATGTTTTTGAAAAAGGTGAGAAGTCGGAAAGGCAGGTGAAGTTTACCAAGTAGTAAGAAAACTTGATTCAATGGATTATTCAGTCAGTCATGATTGTACCGGCTGACAACTAAATAAACAAGAGCAAGGTTCCAAATTCGGAAGCTATTCGATTCGTATACACGCAACGCAACTAGTCCCAATAGGAACCGTAACATAAGTAAGTGTAGCTTTGCTACACGGTACTACCACTCTCTATTCACTTTTTACGTTGCCAAATTCAAGTTGATGATTCTGCTCTAAATTCATCAAATTGACCTTTGAGGCTTTGTAAACGAATGCAAATAATCGTCAAGTGCCTGAGCCTAGTTAGGCATGTTCATAAAATTTTGAAAATAAAATTATCTCTTTGAAAATGGAATACATGGAAACATAGTACTTTACAATAAAAAATGATGGTTCAACCTTGTCTGTAGGCTGAATAATAAAAAAGTTATAACCATAAGTAGTTTGCCTCATATTGCTGAAAACTGGGCAAGTCATGCACATTTTAAATCATTTTAGGTAAAAAAGGGTTTACTTTCATGATGTCCAGTTGCTTGTGTTGGGTTATTTAGACATCAGTGAATACACCCAGCTTGTTTCGTACTTTTCCGCTGGATTTAAAAGAGGTAAACATGAAGTTTTCTACATATTTTTGTCAACTTTTTTCAAAAAAAATGTCGCCCTCTATAGTCAATGATATGAACATCCCTAGCCTAGTAGTAGTACTAGTAGGGCCTAATCTATCAAACCTCTATCTATCTAGTACTACTAGTACTAGTAGACTAGTAGTAGGGAGGTCAACTGATTTTTTATTTCTACAATAAACCCCAACACATTTGGTATCAATGGAAAGCTTTCTTCAAAAGAAAGCCAATGGTGGTAAAATCATGTCCATACCCCATTATTTGGCAAAGTTATGATTTTTTAAAGATTTATTGAACACGCATCGCTGTCTGCCGATTTTCAGAGTAATTGAATTACCGAGGTCAAGTCAATTCGTGATTCACCTATTAGTGAGTAAAAATATTGGTTGTTAACTCGCCATTTAAAAGTATTTCCGAGAGTCAAATCAATCACTGTAAACATCTTTGGTAAGACAAATAATGTATCTTCCAAGCCATGTTGGGTTTTTTTGCAAAGAAACTGCTTCAAATACATAAAATATGACTTCAACACGATCATTCTAAAGCACCAACCAATGCATCAAATTCGGGAAATCCCCATTAGGTGACCGATGCTCCAGCTCAAAATAAACACATGCAACTTGTTCAGAAAACTACATATTTTCATTTAATAACGGTTTCATATGAGTTTCATAGCCTCCTTATACCTTTATCTATTTTTGACAAAGAAAATCAAGTAAAATTTACCATAATTTGACGTCGAAATTAAAGCTGATGAGAATTGTTGTTCCCTGTAACGAATGCTATCGTGTTTGGTATCAGCAGATAAATAATTTGTTTCCCTTTAGAATGACGTCATTCATGAAATAGATTGCCTTGAAACTACTTTCTAAAGCATCAAATAAACAATGTGATCTCTCGCGAGAAAGTGACAAATTCAAAATGGCGCCGCCCACTACGCATGCTACCAGGGGCGGAAATTTCTTGTTAGGTGTGGGGGGGATGATAAGTTTTGGCCCTAAAAAATTAAATTTAGCTGGTACCATCAAGGCGGTGCACTCCGAGCTATGCTCGGACAGGGGGGAGTCTGAGGGGGGATGTGCCCCCCTGAGAAGTAGAAACATTTTCAATTTTCAAACTCATTTGGTGCGATCTGGTGTATACTTTTGACGAATATTGTATTGAAAAGCCATCGCTTCATTTTCAATAAATATTTTGTTTTTTATCAATGAACAAAAGTTGAGCATTTTTTATACTGATATATTCTTGATTTTAGTATAGATGGTTTAAAAGCTCCAACAGGGGGGAGTCTGAGGGGGGATGTGCCCCCCTCAGAAGTAGAAAAAAATTCAATTTTCAAACTCATTTGGTGCGATCTGGTGTATACTTTTGACCAATATTGTATTGAATAGCCATCGCTTCATTTTCAATAAATATTTTGTTTTTTATCAATGAACAAAAGAAGTTGAGCATTTTTTATACTGATATATTCTTGATTTTAGTATAGATGGTTTAAAAGCTCCAACAGGGGGAGTCTAATGGGGGATGTGCCCCCTCAGAAGTAGAAAAATTTCAATTTTCAAACTCATTTGGTGTAATCTGGTGTATACTTTTGACCAATATTGTATTAAAAGACCATCACTTCATTTTCAATAAATATCTTGTTTTTTATCAATGCACGAAAGAAGTTGAGCATTTTTATACTGATATATTCTTGATTTTAGTATAGATGGTTTAAAAGCTCCAACAGGGGGCATCTGAGGGTGGGGGATATGCCCCCTTGAGAAGTAGAATTTTTTTCAATTTTCAAACTCATTTCGTGCGATCTGGTATACTTTTGACCAATATTTTATTGAAAAGCAATCACTTTATTTCTGATCAATATTGGCTTTTTAAATAGGCAGATAGGCCTATACCAGAAAGAAGTTAATTAGTTACCTCCAAAAGATGGCTTCTTAACGTACATACGCGTATGTATCCTAACCAACGTACAATAAACTCCAAACGTTCTTATGTCCCTCCCTCCCTCTCTTTTTCCCTCCTTTTCCCCCTTTTTTCTTTCTTTTTTTCCTTTCCCCCCCCCCCCACCCTTTTTTCCTTTTTTTTGGTGGTAGATGTGAAAAATCAGGGGGGGATGATTACATTGACCATCCCCCCAGGTCAAAAAGTGGGGGGAGGGGGGGGGGGGGGGGGGGGGATAAATCCCCCCATCCCCCCGGGATTTCCGCCTTGCATGCTACGCTAGTAAAGTGATAGCGTTGGTGTCATATTTTACGTATTAAATTTTGGTCTTTAAGTTGTTTCTTTGCAGAAAAAAAAAATACATGACTTGGAAGATACATTATTTGTCTTACCAAAGATTTTTTACAGTGCTTGATTTGACTCTCAGGAAACATTTTAAAATGGTGAGTTACCAACCGATATTTTCACACACTATCAGATAGGAAATCGCGAATTGTGTTGACCTCGCTACCTTTAGTTTAGTCAACGCAATGAACATGCTATTACTATCACACTGCTTGCTTTCTTCTCTAATTAATTAACATCAAATAACCTGAAACAATGCCAGCTCTTTTTCTTTGTCATGCAAATTTTCTCGTTCATCCACTGTATGACAGGACATGAACGTCCGGTTAATGTTAGCATTAATGGTCAAGCATACTCCACAAGAGGCTATAGCTCAATCACCCTTTTGCACATGATATAATACACCAGTGAAGTGATCATTATAATGTACGCTATAAAAATAAATTATAAGTCGGAGCAAATGACACATGTGGCGGTTACAAATATTAGCAATCATTGTGGAGTATATGCTCATTTACAACAAAAGATATCAAGAGGTATGATGGGAAGGAGTTACGAGCTGTCTCTAAATGCTGTTTTTGAGAAAGAATTAATTGAATTGACAAAAATTGCATAACAGAAGGATTTTGCTGACTTTGGCGACATCGATGGTCTATAGGAAGTTGTGTGGCTTCTGTATGATGAAGCATGAACGATAGTAAAGCCACCATTGGGTCTAACATGCAACATAACACCAGGGAAGGCACCTTCCCTGATAATACATTGTCGTTACAGAGTTAATTAAAGTTTCCTTTCCTGGGAAGTAATCTTTCTTAGTCCGCAGCATAACGCGATGCATGGAATCTCAACACCATCAAAATAATTGCCTCCTGTTTCTATCACCCCCAATAAACCAGAAATACTGGGTTATTTTGGGGGTGATGGAGATGGTGAAAAAGGGGGTGATCGCGTGTTTCTATTCAGGCCATCACCCCCTATTGCGTTCGATTGTCTAGTTCATTATCTTATTTATAGTTCTTAACACTTTTGTTTTTTATATTTTGTCCCTGATGAAGGGTGGTTTATCCAACTGAATTATCGGTCTTTATTGTTACCATATCTTTGTTGTTTTATTGCACAGCAATTTTCATTGCTTGTCGCAGTGCATTTCCGTGTGTTATTGGGTTTTTTGTCATTTATCTGTTTTATCGCGTTATTACCTGTTTCCCCACACCCTGTTGGTATATCTTGCTTTTTCTCTTAGCATTTTTTCATTTTTGAGATATCCTCTTGTATCAGTTTTCTGATCCTTGGTGTGTTTTGTTCCTGGTTCCGTTGGATTCATTTTTTTACATTTTATAGGCTTATCTTATTATAATAGGTATTTATTTGCATTTCAATATTCCCGGTTGAGTTTCATTGTTTTCTGACCTGCTCAACTCTACCCATGGCCAAGGAAGGTATGTGATCAAGCAAAATTAGTCACATTTGCAGTTTTCAATTTTGATATTTGTCCATCATTTAGAAGCAGGTGGAAAATGCTACAGTATGGTCCAAACCCCACTACTTTACAAACAATTTACCAAGAGAAAACAAAGTAAAACATTAGAATTTGTCGCATCTTTTTACCTTATATAACTCAAAACTCAACATCCCTGTCATCCTACTTATTCCACTTGATCGCATCACATGGCAAAGTGGGCTCTATGCATGCACATCACCATGTATCAGCTATATCAGCAATTTTCGTATTTTTGCACAAAATGACTTATAATATTAATAGAACATGGCATGCCAATCTGTATGTTTCTCGTATCAAGGCCAAGTAACAAAAATTATGTGTTTTACATCCCCGCCCGCACTGATTTTTGACGCCGCTCCAATATGTTTGTTATTTGTTATTTTCAAAAAATCCTTTAAAATTCCAAAAAAATCAGAAAAAAAAAAATCAAAAGTCATACCTGTCTTTGTTGTGTGTGAGTGTGTCCATCATTTTCAACTATTTTTCAATGAAAAAGATGCGAGAAACACTCGTTGGCATAGATAATAATACGAATATCGAAACAATTTTTGCAAAAAGCTTGTAATTTGGCTTCTGAAAAATAACAAAAAATCCAAAAATAACAAATAGTAAGGGCCGCCCTCACTGGTTTTTAAAAAAGTCCGGACGTGAAACACGTTATTTTTGGCCTAATAACATACTTGCAAGCCTGCAACTTAAGTGCACTTTTCTTAGCATCATACACCTGGAAGTTGGCATATAGACTTAGATTAATTTTCTGATGTGTGATCATCAGGCCCAAAATGTATGGGAAAGGAATCTCATGGCCCACACATTTTTTTACCAAATAAGGTTTAAAACTAGACCAAATGTTACAATTTTAGCATAAAACAGCTAAATTTTGCGCGATTATCATATTTAACAATTTTAGTGTAAAATGGCAAAAAAAATTGTGCGCTTCACGCGCACCCTCAAATTTTTGCCCCCCATCCCCCCAAATTAAAATTATGATGCTGGTGCTGCCACTGCTCAAAACCCCTGATTATTTATTTTTTCCAACATAATTGCTGATTAAATTAAATTGTGTAGTGTTGCAAAAAAAGGCAATTCAGTGAATTCACTCAATTGATTTTGTTCAATCTTTTATTTTTAATTATGGGGGCAGAAGCCTATGTCAGTCACAGGCTTTATAATTTACCCATCAAACAAACATGCATTAAGGTGCTTCAGAATTTGTATTTTTAAACCATTTCTTTTCTGAATATTTCTACAACTTGGTCACTCACTCTTTCTCAAATCAGATCAGAATCTAAATGGAAGTGATCATTTACCCTCTGAGCAAAACCTGGCCATCTAAAGGCGTTTCTGATTGATAAACTACAAGGTATACTCATTTGAATAACCAATTAAAATACTGCCACCACATGACGGTACAGTAGTGACCTGATCTCTTGTTGGTAAGCATGAGAAAACTGCAAATTAATCTACATTATTTTGTTTTCTATTACATATATGATTGAGCTTTTATATCTAAACAATTTGTCTTTCATCATACAAACAGCGCAATAATTCACAAAATATTTCTTCTTTCGTTTAAATATAGGGGGAAAATTTAGTTGATGCACCATGTTGCTCCAAATGATGACTAGACTTCAGCAAGCCTCAAGAAAATGTTTTCATCCAAATTTAACGAGACACCTGTGTACCATCAAAGAGGCCAAGATACGGCCTATGCACCTGAAGGAATCATCTGCGCTTGCAAATTGCCTAACAAGCGAGGGCGCCAGACTCAGGAATGCTGACCTTCAATTAATCCACGGCCTGGACAAAGATGGCTTTTTCCTGGCAGTATCTGACGAGGGGGACATTGTGGGCACAATTGGTGCCATGCGCCTGAGTGACGATCATGGTTTCATTGGATTCAATCATGTGAACGAGGATTATGTGAACAGAGGTTACGAGGAAAAGCTTTTGGTGAAAGCCATGGAGTATCTGGGGGACAGGAACATGGGAATGGAAGTTGCGGTGTCGGACGTGGAGTTGTGTGAGGAATTGGGATTCAAGGAGGAGTGGAGGAATGGACGCTTTCAGGGAGTCGGCGTGGCTTTGCCGCCGCAGATTCTGGTGAACCCTATGATCCATCCATTAGCAGGAATGGCTATGGGAAAGCTGGTGGATTATGACACCACTGTGACGGGCGTGCAAAAGGTTCAACTCGTGCTAAACTGGTGTAAAGCGCCCTCAACTGGTTTTGCAGCTGTGACTGGTAAGTATTGAAACAAATGATATGCAACTTTAAAACTAAGACACAAATCAAAATATGTCAAGTTTATAAATTAAAACATAGTTGAGAGGGGCACTGAGAAATTGCTGAGAACAATGATATATAGAAAAAATCAATTGTTTCAATAGATAGGTACCGTATTATCCCAATTAAGTGCCCAGGACCTTATAAAGCGCCAACCCCTGTTTTTCTCAATGACTACCAACAAACAATCCCTTATAAAGCGCCCACCTTTTCAAATGGTCAGCATCCTCAAATGACCACTTGTACATATTTCATTTAGTACATGAAATGGTCAGCCTCCTCAAATGACCAATTGTACATTTTTGTGAGTACGTCAAGTGGTCAGCCTTCTAAAATTACCACTTGTACATTGTATTTAGTACATCAAATGGTCAGCACTTTAAATGACCATCAAATGGTCAGCATCTTCAAATGACCACTTGTACATTTTATTTAGTACGATAAATGAGTTTAAAGGTAACATAATAAGCGCCCACCCAAAATTACTTTGCTAACCGTCCTGGGCGCTTATTAGGGATAATACGGTACATAGGAACCCTGAATTGTAATAAATTCTGAAACAAGGCTGGAATGATGGCGCTAGATAGAGATTTGGTTGAAGCAAATTATGTGGCTGTTTTTCTGTCCGCAGTGGGTAAGGAACCATCATTGAAGAGTCTAGAGTGATTTTCCTGAATGGATTTAGTGTGAAACAGAACTTTTTAAGGAGGACCAATTGGGCAACATAGCTCCTGTTTATATCAAGCCCTGGATGTATAAAATGATTGTTACAATGTAGAAATATTTCAATCCTAACTAAAATCAATCTTGATATTTTTTATACATTTCACTTACAGATGGCAAAGTGATGGGCTATGGAGTGATCCACCCGATGCACAACCCAACCACGCACCGCATCGCACCCTTACTCACAGACAATGTAGGCATCGCTCAGATCATTCTATTGACTCTACTGAGCACTGTTCCTAAACAAAAAGTGTTTCTAGATTCTCCCGTGAACAATGTGTCTTTTACGAGACTTTTGACGTCCGATCTGAAGATGGAGCAGATCGGAGAGACGGTCAGGATGTACACAAAAGGCAATCCTGGATTTTCTGTGAAAAAATGCTACGGAGTACTTTGCCCTGATGCAGGATGTTGATGAGCCGTAACTGAACTAGAAGTGACTCATAAAACATTTGCTTCAGTTGGAATGAGAGAATTTTAAAGGAATTTCATAAATATATCAAAGACGTCAAGAGGAAAATATGCAATTTTTAATTTTTACCCTTCTGTCATAGCGCCCGGTAATGCTGAAAAATAAACGACCGAGCGCTGATATTTTGCCCCAACCAGATAGGGATGCTTCCCTTAAAACATCAGATTTCGATTTGACAATGCTGCCATGCTGACGCAGAATGTTGATGAGCCTTAACTGTAAGAAGTGTCTCATAAATCATTGCTTCAGTTGGAATGTGATAAGTTTATGACATTTTTAAAAAAAAAGAATTTTCTTAAAATATGTGATGCGATCTGTGAAAACCCGTCGGATGTCGCAAAAGGTGAACTAGGGATTATGGATAAAATGTTTAAAAAAATATTTGTTTAGAAAAATAAATTACGATACTTTTTGTCATCATTTTTTTATGAAATTTCACCTTCAAAAAACTTAATTAAGTCACTTTTCTAATTAACTTCATAATGTTATTCTATTGAATTATGTATCTTTTTTGGCCTGTTTTCATGATTTCTTGTTTTGTAGCTTTTTATGACATCCCAATCATCATTCACTCATAACTTTTTTTGTAGTGATCGTAGAAAAATGATCGAAACAGTTCTGTAATCAGCAGTTTCAGCTTTCTTATGATATAAATATCTCCAATATGAAAAATGCCACCATGTGGCGGGTTTTCACAGATTGCATCACATATATCAATGACGACGATGTTTGAATACATGTACAAATGTATGTCTCCTGTGAAGAACATACCATTAATACCAACATTCTCAAATAACTCGGTTAGCAGAGCTTCCGACTAGCAAACAAATGGTAGGGCTCCAGTTTTATTCCTAGTTGAGATTTTTGATTTTTTTTTTGATTTTTTAAAAAAGAATTCTTGACAACCATGAATGATTAATACAAATAAAAGTATTCAATTGCATTTTGTGATGATATGCAAATAGAAGTTAAATACAGTTCAACAAAATGTGATTTGTTTCTACTATGTTAGTGTTAAAATATAACTTTCAAAGAGCCCGTCTCATGTAAATTAAAAAAAGATTCACATTTTGCATCGCATTTTTTACTATAAATAAATAAAATTATCATAGCCTTTTTTCAACTTTTTTTGGTGCCTAAGCTGTGCTCATTGGAGAAAACAAATCCCATAATTTTACGTTCTTACATCAGATGGGATGATGATTGATGAAGCATCTCTATGCTCAAAAGTGGCGAAGCATGCACATAAAACCTTACCTTGCATGTCAGACACAACCTTTGTTTACCTTATATTACTAAGGCAACAAAAACCTTTATTCTATATGGGCAGACAGATCTTTCAAGTTCAGAGATTTGGGCCTGTACAATAATCTTTTTGTATTGCCTAAATAATTGTCATTCAAAATGTGTTTGTGTACCTATTACCTATAGTCCGTGTCATAACGCTATGGACATAATTCCAATAATGTGTGCATGCGAATATGTGTAGGTGCGTGCGCAAACCCGGAAGTGCGTACCGGACGCTTTCAAAAATGACCTTACGTCCTGATTGGTCAATCGTGAAATCGTCGCACGCATAGTTGGTCGAGTATTTCATGCATCAGGATGCAGCTCCGCGAACAACAGCAAAACATGCGCGCATGAAATAGCTTGAATTTCGTCCATAGCATTATGACAATGACTAGTACATACATATTCAAACCAATATGGACAACTGTAGAAACTAACACACACACAAACCATGTACAATGTTTCAGAATTTATTGTAACACTTACTTAGATAATCCTGTATCTGTTCCAAACTTGAATTGTAATATTGAGCGTGACTACAAAACAGTTTTTCTTAATTAAATAGTAATATATTTACATGATTGTTGTCTATATTTACAGCATTTTATCTGTACAGGTTTTGCAGCAATACTGTAGCGTAATACTGTAAAAACATGACATATTTTAGGTCATGAATTTTTTTGGATTCGCCAACACTGGCTCCTTATTCATTATGCAATTGATAAAGCAAACAAAATTATTTGTTTGCTTGCCATCGTCCAACCGACCGTGTATTGGACAGTCCCGACTGTGTATTTTCCCCCTAAAAAAACACAACTTTTTCAAGTTACGTATATGACCTTGATTGACCCCCATGTGACCCCATATGGGACATCTAAGGTCCTGTTTGGACTTCAACATTTTTTATCTTTTATAATTTCTGGTATTCTGGTAAAAAGAAATTGGAAAAAAAATGTGGAAAAAAAATCCAACCGACCAACCCTACCTTTTGGAGAGCATCTGTGAGCAAGCAAACATTTTTTTTGTCAGCCTAAGTCAAGGTACTGTTAAAGTGGGAATTCTTGCACAATTAATTTGTCATGCTTTGGGATCAGTACATAGACTTACATGTTTACACCTGCCATAAGAAACATATTCACAAATGTTTGCATTTTTGCGGTAGCTGCTTGAAGCACGAAAAGTACAAACATATTGTAGTGCAAACATTTCCACATTTCCAGCACATGATGCAGCGTATTCTTCATTCAAGGTTTTGAAAGAAAATATTCATGGCATAAACAGATTGAGATCTACTTTCTTTGCAATGATTGTGTGACAAAAATGAACACAAATATATCATGTTTTACTGTATTATAGTGATAAGAGTTGAATTATTTCAGGCTTAAACATGCACAACTTGATTTTCGCTCATCAGTTTTTGTATATTGGAAGATAGTTCATTTAATTACAAATTCCAATTTAATAACGAGAAATAATCATTATTATTACAATTTTCATTAAAAAACCAAAAAAACACTCACGGTTGACAATTTTGTGTATTATGGTCTACACACCTCATCAGATTGACCGCTTTTGACCCGTGCTGCTTCTGGTTGAGGTCATTTTGATGAAGTGTGTAGACCATAACACGAAACTGTCAATTGTGAGTAAAATTGATTCAGTTTGGAAAATGAAAATCATAATAATTTGTTCCTGCAAACCTGCAAATCTGATAAATTTGTCAATGTCAAAGATAGAAATCTATTATTCTTTATTATAATTATGACATGTGATAGTTTTTATTATATGATAGGCCTGATTTTAGCCATGTGATGTTTTACTAATCAGTTTTTACTATCACATGGCTTGAACAAATTTGGATATTTTTGGGAAAGGTTTTACTATCACACTCTCAGGTATTTCAGTATTTATATGTCATCAAAAAAAGTAACCGACCTGGTAATAAATGTGCTGATAACTCTAAAAGTATAACTCCTACATAAACATATTAAACTATAAAGTTTAATTTGAGATATGGTACGCTAAGAATGTTTGATTATTGAGAAAGTTATAATCCCAAATGCAAGGTATTTTCGCATTTTGCTTTCTACACGGGGACACAGTTACAGGCAAATTATTGATTACAGATGTGTTGTTAATTGGTGGTGCATGCGCAGGTTGGATAGTCCGCATGTTACCTGTCACACTCTCTCTCGTTGAAAATAAAAATGTGAAAATAAAAATTGTACTTGACCTTACATTTGGGAATGTAACTTCCTCAATAATCAAACATTCTTAGCGTGCAATATCTCAAATTAAAGAGGAAAAAATGTTTCAACAACTGGTCAGTTACTCTTTGATGACTGTACTAATCAATTACTGTGTGTATTGTTGGAAGTGGCATAGATTTTTTTTAACATGGGTAGTATGGGGTTGAAGAACAATATCTGAGGTAGAGATAATCCAAACACACCTGCAAAAATGGGTGCAATATTGAATTTAAAAGGGTCAAATAGTTCAAATTGGAACCAGGGGATAAAAAGTAATGCACAAAGATTGTCTCTTTTAATAAGCTTATAATTATGTCAAATATAAGATTAATTTGTCAAAATAACACCAACACAAACATCCTTATTAATAAATGTTGGGGTTGCATCCAGGGCTGGTGGGTAAAGTTGTTCAAACTCACAGTAAAAGGGAATTACACAGGCTGGTGGAATTTCTGTTGGACCGGTATATTTGTGAATTACCTGCCCGACTGGCTGGTTGAAAAAAATCTGAAGTTCCAGCCCTGGCCATTAATATCACATAATTAATTTTCAAGCCATGTGACAGTATATAAATATTGCATATTACAAAGTACAAACTATATTACAAGGACAAATTTGGAATATTCCGTTATACAAGGCGAAGCTGAGTGTACTGTAAAAGTGGAAATGTTTGCACTTGCTGATTTTAGTGCGAAACCAAAAAAGTGCAAATATATTCATTTTGTATGTAGGTCTATGTAAGGAAGCTAAAAATTGCAAAAATAAAGACAAGCAAAGTTGCTCCAAATGTGCAAAGCGCAAAAAAATAACACGCGCGAAAACTTCCACTTCTACAATAATGGAACAATCCAAATTGGACCAATTGATATTGCATTTACAAAAGGCAGGCAATATTCGTTTCATATAATGATATCACAAAATCAATTTTCAATTAATTATAAACACTATCATTTCACAAACTTTATTTTGTGAATTTAAAATTACTGCCATTTTAGCGAGCATTTAATTTTGCGAATCTGGAAATGTTACTGTTACTTTCAATGCAAAATTGTCAGGTATTTAAAAATCGCGAATCCACATCCCTCGCAAAATTCGGTTGTTTTACAGTTAATCTAAAAGATCAGTGTACTTTGGAATCATTATAATCTGTGTGACCTTTGACCGTAAAAATATATCATACCAAACAGGTTATGAATACAGTAATTGTTGCAGCCAATATTCAAGTCCTTTCTTGTCAGTCCAGATCCTCTCGTTCTGGCATTGGAATGCCCAAGTACTTATTTGTCAGAAAATCAAATGTCTTCTCTTCTTTAATTTTCTGGAAGATGTGCGTTGGTAGTATCTCTTCTGGAAACCTGAGGTGAAAAGGGGGAGGGGAGAATAAACAAAAAACTGATGACTTGGTGCAGTAAATAAGCACAAAAAGTACTAACTTGGTGGGATTAATTGCAAACTTTCACGAAAACTCACATGTTACTGGCACATAAATATATGACCTGTCACATCAAAATGGACTTGGTGGAGGCCCAAGTCAATTCTGAGTTACTGGTATGACTAAAAGCACATTTTAAGCTTTGAAATGATACTATGTTGAAGGTAATCTCAAGATATTATTTGAAGAAGAATTTTCTTTTATTTCACCAAATATATTGGCCTCAATCTCAGAACTGTGTTTGCCGATAACAAGCGCTTTTTGATGTGACTGGTACTGATAACACATATAATGACAACCTGACTTAAACCACATCTACCATCTGTGTTTAAACTATCATGATTGTTGTTAAGCCCGGTTGAGAGATTAACCCCATAGCCATTCCAAGCTGCTTTAAGGCTTGTTCTGCCTCCACATCTTTAATCGATGTGCACAGAAAAAGAAAGAAACTATTTGCAACAATTAAAATCCATTTAGCATATCATTACAACTACTAAAAAATTACACACATATCAATGCTGTTTTGTCAATACCTTGTATCTCTATCTCGCCCTTCAGCATTTACAAAGTAATACTTCCTATGTATAACCGTTAGGTAGTTTTACTGTATACATGCTGAAGGTAAAAAAAAAGTAATCTAAGCGTATAAGCGCGATTTTGGCATACACAAGCGTCACGTATACAATGACACTGAGCCAATATTGCGCCACGTGAGCGTTTTGCGCACGACGCTCTTCTGAATTCATTCGCTGCTGTAAACAGGTTTTGCCATTTTGGAACTGACTGGTCGGGTGTTTTTGTTTTTAGTACCAGGCTTTTGAGAATTGCCACTGAGTTTGAGAGTGGGGGTGCAGTCGAGTCAAAAACATGAGAAGGGGGGATGCCATTGAGTCACAAACATGAAAAGGGGGTGGAGGTGGGGGGAGGGGGGGTGTGTGCCCAAACCTACGCAAAGAAATTGAGCTCGAAAAACACAAACAGTAAAATTGAGCAATTTTCACAAAATTTCAAACATTTCAAATTGTTCCACAACAACAATTTTTGTTTTTTTCTTTGGTTGGTTGGTTCTGTAAGAACAGTTTTTTGTCTCGCCTGATGTAATCAGAAAGAGACTATGTTATCACTATTTCTGTCCGGCGTATGGCGTCCGGCGTCCGCCGTCCGCCGTGTGCTAAGAAATACCTTTGTGACGCGATATCTGGAGATCCGTAAGGCGTATCGTGATGGGACTTGGTGGAGGGAAGGGGGGTGGTGCGTTCTGTTGCTGATTGATTTTTCAAGGTCATCGGGGGTCATACAAGGTCATCGGGGTCAAATATGCTTAAAACTTTTGAGACGCGTTGTAACGCGATATCTAGAGATCCGTAAGGCCTATCTTGATGGGACTTGATGTCAGGGAAGGGGGTGGGGTGTTCTTTTGCTGATTAGATTTTCAAGGTCATTGGAGGTCATTCAAGGTCATCGGGGTCAAATATGCGGTCAAATAAGATCCGTAAGGCCGATCTTGATGGGATTTGGTGGAGGGAAGGGGGTGGTGTGTTCTTTTTGCTGATTACATTTTCAAGGTCATCGGAGGTCATTCAAGGTCATCGGGGGTCAAATATGGGGTCAAATAGATCAGTAAGGCCTATCTTGATGGGATTTGGTGGAGGGAAGAGGGATGGTGTGTTCTTTTTGTATATTAAATTTTCAAGGTCACCAGAGGTCATCGGGGTCAAATATGGGGTCAAATAGATCAGTAAGGCCCATATTGATGAGATTTGGTGGAGGGAAGGGGAGTGGTGTGTTCTTTTTGCTGAATAAATTTTCAAGGTCATCAGAGGTCATTCAAGGTCATCGGGGGTCAAATAAGATCCATAAGGCCTATCTTGATTGGATTTGGTGGAGGGAAGGGGGATGGTGTGTTCTTTTTGTTCTTAATTTTTCGGGGTCATCGGGGGTCAAATATGGGGTCAAATAGATCAGTAAGGCCTATCTTGATGGGATTTGGTGGACGGAAGAGGGATGGTGTGTTCTTTTTGTTGATTAATTTTTCGGGGTCATCGGGGTCAAATAGATCAGTAAGGCCTATCTTGATGGGATTTGGTGGAGGGAAGGGGGGTGGGTGGTGTGTTCTTTTTGTTGATTAATTTTTCGGGGTCATCAGGGGTCAAATATGGGGTCAAATAGATCAGTAAGGCCTATCTTGATGGGATTTGGTGGACGGAAGAGGGATGGTGTGTTCTTTTTGTTGATTAATTTTTCGGGGTCATCGGGGGTCAAATAGATCAGTAAGGCCTATCTTGATGGGATTTGGTGGAGGGAAGGGGGGTGGTGTGTTCTTTTGGTTGATTACTTTTTCGGGGTCATCAAGGGTCAAATATGGGGTCAAATAGATCAGTAAGGCCTATCTTGATGGGATTTGGTGGAGGGAAGGGGGGTGGTGTGTTCTTTTTGTTGATTAATTTTTCGGGGTCATCGGGGTCAAATATGGGGTCAAATAGATCAGTAAGGCCTATCTTGATTGGATTTGGTGGAGGGAAGGGGGTGGTGTATTCTTTTTGCTGATTAAATTTTCAAGGTCATCGGAGGTCATTCAAGGTCATCTGGGGTCAAATAAGATCCGTAAGGCCTATCTTGATGGGATTTGGTGGATGGAAGAGGGATGGTGTGTTCTTTTTGTTGATTAATTTGTCGAGGTCATCAGAGGTCATCTGAGGTCAAATAAGATCCGTAAGGCCTATCTTGATGTGATTTGGTGGAGGGAAGGGGGTTGGTGTGTTCTTTTTGCTGATTAAATTTTCAAGGTCATCAGAGGTCATCTGGGGTCAAATAAGATCTGTAAGGCCTATCTTGATGTGATTTGGTGTAGGGAAGGGGGTTGGTGTGTTCTTTTTGTTGATTAAATTTTTCAAGGCATTACATCCCTTGCATTAACTACAATGCATACCTCTGTGACAGTGCTACATTGTATCATATGTTTCATCATCATTTCTTTCAAGTCACTTTTGATGAACAGGCGAGACGCGCCGTTCGAGAACCGCCTTGTTCTTCTTTCTGTGGCCCTATCCGTTTTTGCAAAGGAACTGCTCATATGCAATGACTTCTGACATACAACTTACCTGTGATCCTTGCGATTACCGTATGCATTGGCAAATGCCCCTCGTACTAATTCACTCATGAAATGTTTTGTAGCCTGAAATATAATTAACAAGATCATGGTTGTAATTGAGAGAAGAGAAATTGTTCCATTTGAAAGCCTTCTGCTTCTTTGTAATTGAGGCAATCTCTTAATTGAGGCAATCTCTCGAATTTGACATGTGCTTAAAGGTGCATGTCATTCTAGTGATAGTTATATATCAAATGAAAGCTTGTGACTTCTAGATTCCAAATTATGTTTTTTAATTTTTTTATAAACTTCTAGTAAGCCTCTATGCCCTTTTAAAGTTTTCGTTGACTCCCCTCTCTAAAAAAAGATTAAGCGACCTTGCAAATCCACAGGGTGGTGATGACATCATCTCCTGTACACCACCTTACACTACCAGCACAGACAACACTCACCCCCACACTGACTGCATGGGGTGTCAATAGTACATAAATGTACTTGTATAACATGCATGGACCACCACATAGCATAACATTTATATAATTCTATGATTTAATCATGGAATTATTTGTATAATATAAATTCTACCTGTATTTTTTAATATATTTTAAATCATGTATGGGCAATTCCATATGGGAACGAGAAAAATGGTCATTGTGGATAAATGTATACTAGGCGAGGAACAAAATACAGTTTTTGAATAGCTGTATTAGTGTTTGTGAAAATCCTGTTTGAAGTTGTGTGATATTTGGCTTCGTAATTTGGGAAATAGGAGCTAAATATTATAACATTAAATAAATCCTAAAAAGCAAAAGGCTTAACTTTCTAAATATTTTTTTTATTACACAGGCTTGGGGCAAGTTACTTAATCAAAGGCAATTTTCACCAAGGGATATGGTATTTCCAAGAGAACATTTCCTTTTTGGTCTGATTTAGATGTAATTCCATTACCGAAAAGTAAATCAAGTTTTTCTACTGGACTTGTTCTTGCTGAATTATGATGTCATTGTAAATTCTCATCCTTCACCAATCTACTAAGATTCTCAAACATCAACTTCAGTAATATCTATACTTATTCTTATCAAAACAGTGGTAACGGAATTACATTTGGTAACAGAATTACATTAAGTTCACAATTACAACTTTAGCTTTCTGAAGCTATAAAGAAAGTATCTGGTAATCTCTCTTTACTTATTGTTGAACAATCAATCACAGAATATGTATGTTAGGTTATTATTTACTTAAGTCCAATTGTAAACACATTGGTCCAATAGTTTGATATATTGGGTGTTTTTATGTTTTCCCTCCATTTTCTGGTTTTTAAAACAAACTCAAATCATCTTTGTGAGCTTAGTTTGCATACAGGGATTTTCATTTTAGTTTATAATAGAACTGTCACTGATAATAGTGGAAGACTTGGAAGTCAAGCTGAATGTTAACACACTCATTCAGATAACATGGATAATCTGATATTCAAACAATTTACATTGATCTGGTAAATGTATTCACAATTTGTAATTCCGGGTTTCATTAACAATGAAATTGTTTGTATAATGATGTTAATAAAATTAAATCCTACATATTAATAGTATTTTTAATAGTCAAACATCACACACTTGTACGGAATTCCATACTTTCACTATGCATTATATCATGGGTTTGTTCACATATTGTTATCAGTGGTGTGTGCAGTGGTACAGGTGCTGATGTCATCAGCTTGTGCTGTAATATGATCCGGTGAATTTGTTAGATATGAAGGAGGCCCTCTGGAGGTTAAAAGATTGGTGATTTTGATTCTTTTTTACTGATTTTTTGGCACACAGGGTTTCGGGGGAAAATCAGAAAAATATATTTTGAAATCTAGAGATCACCAGCTTTCCATTGATATATAATGATCCATAGAATAACAGTCACCTTTAATAACATGTATTGAAGTATACCTGTGTACAAATATTTAGAGAATAAAAGATTGAAATTGTATTTTGGTTGCCGGACTACGGTGTGATAATGGATGGGTTGGTCCTTAATTTGAGCCGGCATCCTCTACAATGAAAAGATGGACCAACCCATCCATTACCACATCAGAATACGGCAATCAAAATAAAATGCACATCTTTTAGTCTTTTTCTAATGCATTTTACCCTTCAGATAATAACAGTTAAAGAGAAAATGATATTTTAATAAACAAATAGATCACCCCTTTTTGTAAAATCGATGCAACCCAGGTTACAGGGGATGTAATTGCCATCCATTACAGCCTCACAATGGACGGTATACATTTTGCAGGGTCCAAATAAAATGACTGAATAAAGTAATTACCATATCAGACCACACCCACTGCATTAGAAAGATCATTTTGACGCAGAGAATTTTAGTTTGTGTTCTTTTAAGAAGCGGAAATTTTCTTTTTGAGCACAATTTACTACAAATGGAACAACAGGTGGAAAACTAAACAATTATTTTGTGCACATAAATGCATCCCTAAATCTTCTGGCTATTGGTGTCCCAAATGTTATGTTCAGTTTATTATAGGCAGATGTTCCAATCACTTTAGCTTTTTTTTGCTCATCAGCATATTTTGATATCAGAAGAAACCCTATATTTGTCTCATTATTTCTGTAAAATGATTGGCACAAGATATGTTCCATTTAGACGTTGTAGGCCAAACTGCAGTGAATCACTGCCAAAGGTAGTTAACCACCCGGTCAGTTTGTGTACTACTCAATGGGAAAATTTCATGTCACCTTGTGCTTCTAAAATAAGAACCATTGGAGTAATGCAACTCAAACTTTGGAATACAACTATTTTAAAGATAATCCTTCATGTAATAGAAAACACCAAGTTCAAAATCGGCCCTGCAATCAGAACCATACCTTTAATCTGACTGAAAGAAGGATTATAGGTCCAAATTCAAAAAGGTCATTGACGAAACCATTTCTGAACCCATTTGATCTAGTTGTTGTAAAAAGTAATAAGACTTGGTTTACGATTATGGAAAGTAGTACTTACAGCAACAACCATTTCTTGTGAAATACTAGCATAAGTATCTTCAGCCACCGCGACTGGTTTGAATTGAACACCAATCTGAAGAAAAATAAAGAATCAACAGGAAAAATCAGTAACGA
This sequence comes from Ophiura sarsii, assembly GCA_035610835.1. Lineage (NCBI taxonomy): Eukaryota > Metazoa > Echinodermata > Ophiuroidea > Amphilepidida > Ophiuridae > Ophiura > Ophiura sarsii. The sequence goes on along the minus strand of CM069443.1, from coordinate 58,425,208 downwards.
CTAAAAATGGATAAACAAAACTACATAAATGATGTCCTTCCCCAAAATATTTGCAGTACTGTAAAAGTGGAAATGTGCGCGTGTGTAATTTGTCACGCTTTGCCCATTTTGAACAATTTTGCTTGTTTTAGTTTTGGTGATTTGGAGCTTCTTACAAAGACCTACATACAAAATGAATATATTTGTGCATTTTTATTTTCACGCTTGCTGATTATAGCGTGAAAAGCATGAAAATAAATATAGCGCGAACATTTCTACTTTTACAGTATATCAAATACCTGTGCAAAAGACTAACGTTTTATACAAGTGTGTGCATTATTACCAAGCGTGTGGCTTGACAGAAGTGGGGGAAGCATTTTCAAATGTTGTCCCCTTTCTGTCGAAACCTTGTATCTCCATCCAGCTCTTCAGCATGTAAAAAGTAATACTTTCTATGTACAACCTTTCGACAGTCTGCTCTAAACATGATGAAGGGCCAAAACCTTGTAAGTGTTCTTGCTCCTTACCATGTATAAACCAAAACTTCCTGTGCATAACCGTTTAACAGATTTACTTTATACATGCTGAAAGGCCAGAATAACATACAAGGTTTTTAAAGAACAGCGACGATACAATGTGATTGGTTAACATTTGCATCGGGATGCCTTTTCGGTCACAATGTCCCTCACCTCATGGGCCGTATCCGTCACCAGTCTGGCGCCCTCGCTCGGAGGTAGAAAACATTTGATCCTGGTGCTATCCTCCACCACCTCTTTCTTGATGCGCACCTTCCTCGGTTCCTTGTTGATACTGATCACGTCTATCTCGATGTCGCTGTCATCGTCGTCACGGCCGAGCTCACCCTGCTTGTCTTGAAGGATCTTCACAAAGTCGTCGGAAGTGGTGTACGATGTATTTTGTAGAAGACCTAGGGACGATCAGGAAATGAAAATCAGAAATTTAGTGTTGAAATTAGACAGTCTCCGCAACAGCCCCATCAACGTTGATCTCATTATCTTTATGCGCATATGTTGGCCTTGTTGCAGCACAGCATAGCGACAGTGGGTGTAGTCTATGTTGAAATAGTGATTACAGACGAGGGACCCAATCTTTTATACAAATGGTTTATTCTACAATATTCTTCAATCCACTGATTTTCAGGATAGAAGCATGAATATTAATACAAATTTACCCATAAAAACAGAACATGAACTTTAGATGTGGTATACCGCATTTGAGGATCATTTGCTTCTATTTTGTTTACAAAGGAATTATCTCTCATGCCTTAAATATTTGTAGTGGTAATGTGAAAAATGCAGGATTTATTTGGTCACAAAACTCAATCTTAATTTGGATGGGAATAATGGGATTAGATCAGGTCAGTCACCTTTAAATAGTAATTAAAATGACTGTGTACGCAATAATTAAGATTAAAATCTTACATAACATAACATAACATAACAATGAGTATTTATATAGCGCTCTTACACATTATACAATAGTACCAAAGTGCTTAACAAAAAACAAACAAAAACATAACATTTGAGTTTCGCTAGTCATCGATTCTATTAGGCCAATATAATAGTTAATATTAAAAAAGAGTGTTAAACATCACTTCCACTATGACGGACAATTTTGGTGAATTTCTTTTTTTAATTCCAAATTTTGCCAAAAAATTGCAAACATTTTTTATTTTGTGTGTGTGTGTGGAATATTCGAAAAAAGAAGAAAGAAATGGGTCTGTCGGGCCCTTTTTTTTTGTGTGGTCTTATTCTTAATCCCGAGAGCTTTAAGATATACAATAACACTATTACCTGACGTTGACATCCATTTAGCAGTGCAGTCATGACGAGTGTCTTCCTCATTACTCTCCGCCTGGCGCTGTGGCATCTCTACTTCACCACAGACATTACACCACTGTCTTGTGGCCGTACTCCCTGTATTCCCTGTGGAAAGAAGGGTGCAAAGTTAGTACTGTATCCGAGGGGAGGGGGGGGGGGGGGGGGGGGGGGGCAGAAAGGGATAGGTTGTGAGAAAGTGGATTTTACCAACAACTGCGGAACCAGGGGTGGGGGCATCAACATTCCGCACCGCCGTTTGATTTTTCCCCTTCAACTGGGGACCTTTGAATAGTAACTTTAATACCACATAATTTCGCAAGGTATTTAATTTGGCGACCTTAAATTTGCGAAATTAAATCCCTGCGAAATAAACCATGGTAAAAACTTAAAATCAGAGTCAAATGAATTGCAATATTAAATCCTCGCGAAAATGTTGGCTTTTGGTAATTCGCGAAATAGAGAACCCGCAAATGTTAAGCGTTTTACAGTACTTGCTTTGTTGAAAATGATGCTTTTTTGTAGGGCTACAATTAAGCTGTACATAATTATTGGAATTGTTTACACAAGGCAGCTATTATATGATTGATAGCATAACATTTACACATCAAACCAAGATGTCGTGCAACTATGCAAATGACGATTGGAGTAAACACAGGTTTCTTGTGCACTGCTCAAAATAAGAAGGGCTTGAGACCAACTGTTCTCTATCTTTACTGAGGTACCTCAGATCAGGCTTCTCGTTAGGTAAAAATATTATGGGGTCCACTGGACCCCATAATCTACCAATTCTCAAAATGATGGGGTCCGAGAAGAAATTATGGGGTCCAAGTCAAAAATGTAATTTGCGAATTGTGACTTCTGAATCGGATACGGAGTGGTTAAACGGGGACTACAGCGCTGAAATGTTGTTGTTTGTAAAGAGAAAGATAAGTAAATAAATGACTTTTAAATATTTGTGAGCTTACACGTGCAAAATTATCTTGACACACAATTAGAAATTATTGCGTCCAGATGGACGCAATAAAGAGTCCAGTTTCAAATGTACTGCGTTTTTAGCATAAGTATTGCGTCCCCAGACGCGAAAACGCAATGTAACGAGAAGCCTGCCTCAGATTTCTCATTTGAACCCAAACTTACAACACAATAATGCTATCTAATAGCATTTATCCCCAATCTTCATGAGAACCAAATTAAGTCATCTATTTCCATTGAAACATGTTGTAATGTTTCTTATCACTCCCCTACTAAAATGTCTAGATTAGAAATGTGATTTTATAAGTTTCCAACCCTGATAGATGTCCGAGTATCATTGGATTAGCGGTAGAGAAGACACTAATCTGGATTAGCAGGTGCAAACCCTAGTAAGAAACAAACTAACCTGGAACAGCAAGTGGATTAGCAGGTGTAAACTCTAGTAAGAAACAAACTAACCTGGATCAGCAGGTCGATTAGACGGTGTAAACCCCAGTAAGAAACAAACTTAACCTGGATCAGCAGGTGGATTAGTGCGGGAAAACCCTAATAAGAAACTAACCTAACTTGGAACAGCAGGTGGATTAGAAGGTGTAAACCCTAGTAAGAAACACACTAACCTGGATCAGCAGGTGTATACCCATGTCTTCTACACCACCACATGATCTTCTTGGTACTCCATAGCGTGGCGTCATCGAGCTTCTTCACCCTCTGAGCTGCGTCTTTGACGATGCCTTTGACGGCGAGGGCTCTATGCCATTCAGCTGCCCGTCTCTTACCTATGCTCCATGAGTAGTAATGCTCCAAAGATGTAGCCATGTATGGATGGTCACTTTGAACTGTAGATAATAAAGTGGTACCAGTGGATAAGCCTTATCGCCAATCGGAAAAAATCCATTGATTATCTATTTCTGATGCATTGTGGGATCCAGAACGGGGCAGATTTTTCCCTTTTGCGTTCCCACAATGCAACAGAAAAGGATAATCAATGACTTTTTTTCGATTCGGGATAACCCTTATTATGTCAACGTTGATATAACTCATGTTTGTTCAAATTATTGCAGAAAATAATATATGTTGTACATTCCAATCATTGTGGTCCCGGCAAGGGTAGTATTAAGGCCCAAAACGTTGGGGTCTTTTTCACCCCTGAACATGCAAGAATAACAAAATGGAGGGGGGATATAAATGTTATGGGGTGAAAAATATGTTTGCCATATAGCGACCGTAGGCTACAGTTCCTAAAGTTTGGCGTCTGATTTCACCCCGAGCTTTCATAAAGTCCTAATATGAGGGTGAACATTTTTGGAGGAGTGATTCACCCCCAACCAGGGGTTAATGCTACCCATGAGCAGTATGAGTGTGGGCACAATTTCCACCAAATAAAAAAGGTTTTTGCCCAATAATGAGAATGAGAAAGTTTGGAATCCACATGAAAATTAAACTGAACTGAAAACATTATTTGTTTAAAATGTCAAGTATTCTTTTGTGGGAGCCAATTAACACTTAAATTATTATGAATCTGTTTATCGCTGGTTTTATTCTCTTTCACACTTGGAAATCGTATGGCTTTATACCTCACCGGTGTTCTTTGAACCATTATCCAAAACCTCTCAAAAGATGCAGCAAATTTGAACATGTTTGTTCATTGGTTAAGGATGAACAGTTGGTAGTTGTAATGACTTTTTGGAGCATTGTAATTGTAATTGTGAAAATATTTTGCCTATTTCCCCTGAATTGATTTCATACAAGAGGAAAACAGTTGGGGTGGGGGAGGTTCCTCTGAAAAAGTAATTGCATTGTCTGTTTAAAATTCTCTATTTCTGGGTAAAATAAAGGTAGGACTGGTGGATACTGAGTGGTGGGCAGATAAGAGTTGGGGAGGGTGAGTGTTTGAGTGAGTGAGTGTTTGGGTGGGCGAGTGTTGGGGTAGTTGGGTGGGTGATTGTTTGGGTGGTTGGGTGGGCGTGATTGTTTGGGTGGGAGAGTGTTTGGGTGGGTGAATGTTGAGGTGGTTGGGTGGGTGAGTGTTTGGGTGGGTGAGTGTTTAGGTGGGTGAGTGTTTTGGTGGGTGAGTGTTGGGGTAGTTGGTGGGTGATTGTTTGTGTGGGCGTGTGTTTGGGTGGGAGAGTGTTTGGGTGGCTGAATGTTGAGGTGTTTGGGTGGGTGAGTGTTTGGGTTGGTGAGTGTTTGGGTGGGTGAGTGTTTGGGTGGTTGAGTGTTGGGGTAGTTGGGTGGGTGAGTGTTTGGGTGGGTGAGTGTTTGGGTTGGAGAGTGTTTGGGTGGCTGCATGTTGAGGTGGTTGGGTGGGTGAGTGTTTGGGTTGGTGAGTGTTTGGGTGGGTGAGTGTTTGGGTGGTTGAGTGTTGGGGTAGTTGGGTGGGTGAGTGTTTGGGTGGGTGAGTGTTTGGGTGGGTGAGTGTTTGGGTTGGAGAGTGTTTGGGTGGGTGAGTGTTGAGGTAAGAGGAGGATGTGAGCCTGATGTTTAGATTACCCCCATGTAATAAAACTGTATCAACCCACCGTAGATGTATTTTTAAAGAGTTCAATAAACTTACCCCTAGTACTAAGCACCAGTGGAGTCTTCTCAACAGCGACCTTAATCAACTGCTCCATTGTCTCAATGCCGTGCACACTCACCGGTCCCTCCCTGCTTCTCCTCTTCAACTCAATCAATAACGGATCATCGGACTCTTTGATATTCACCGGCACATCATTCCTAAGGCTAATCACCTGCTGCGGTACAGCCGACGTCACGATGATTGTCTGTTGACCGATCGTGCTCGGTCCCAGTATGGTGCTGGGAATGGAAGAACTCAAAATTGTACTGGGTCGTACGATTGCACCGGTGCTTGATCCTAGTAATGGAGTTGATATGCTACGACTCAATAACATTGACCCAGCAGGTCTTACTAATGTACCCGAGGCACCTAAGAATGTACTTGACATTAATGGTCTCAATACTGTGGTGCTAGTAGCAGCTAACCGCGCTCCTAATATTGTAGTGGATGTGTTAGTCGTTAACAATGTTGGTGCTTGGGACGTCAAGATCGGACACGGTGTTATGGACACTAACGATGCACTGGACGCAATTGGGATTGGTGCAAATACTATATTAGAAGTGGTGGCCCTGGGTGGAGACACAATCTCTTGCTTGATTTGAATTTTGTCAACACGCGCCATCGTTGTTGTCCCCGACGACGGAGAAGTAGTTGTTGACGATGGTGAAGTTGTTGTTGACGACAATGAAGTTATTATTGATGATTGTTCAGTTGTAGCAGTCTGTGATTGAGTTGTAGTGGTAATAGAAGATAATGTTGGTGTCTGTACTTGCACCAGACCGTGACTAGTTACTACTGCAGTAGGTTGAGGCATCACTGTAGTTGTGGAAGCAACAACCTGAGTCACTTCACTCAATTGCGACTCTGTTTGCTTCACTGCTGGAGTGACTGCACTCGATTGCGACTCTGTTTGCTTCACAGCTGGACTAACAGTCTGTTCTGATGATGATACAGGCTCAGCTTTGAACCCATCCTCTTGTTTCAAAATCAGCTTTTGGTTATCAGATTCGCTGGTTTTGGGTAAATCCGATGTGCTAATGTCTACCTCCATAGCCTCTGTCTTGTCATCCTGTGAACTCAAATCAGGAAGCTCTTCCTCTGGGGTAGAGCTGGGGCTATCCGTTGTTGTAATGGTGACTTCGTGTGATAGTGGCATAGGAGTCTGACCTACTGGTAGAGGGGGCGCGGGGATTACAAGCTTTTCCGGTAATTTCTCTTGCTTGACGCTCACAAGCTGAACTTTACCTTTGTCTGATGACAGTATTGCTTGGGTTTGTCCCAGTGATTGACCTTGCCTGACCCCTGAACTCTGACCCAGTATGATGGGTTGACTTGGTCTGGGGATAGATTGCTGAATAGTCTTGACTTGCTGAAGCTTTGGTAAACCGGTAGGAGATTGCAATACAACTGTCTGACCTGTAGTTGGCAGTTTGGCTTGTCCTTGTATAATACTAACAGTACTGCCAGGCTTTAATGTCCCTGCGCCGGCCAGCTGAGCGGCTAAAGCTACCTTTTGTGGAATTCCAGATTGGCCTGCTACCGAAATACCTGTCACCGGTTGGGCATTAAGTTTTCCTGTAGATGGACTTCGCTGAACAAATACGACACCTCCAGAGGGGGTCTTTGCCAATGTGCCCTTTTCAGGCAAAATTGATATACCACTGGGTGACGCAGCGGCTGCAGCGCCACCACCAAGTTGCGAGGGGAACACTTTGGTCACAGATGGCCCCGTTGTTCGCTGGATCTGTATGATTCCGCCGGATGGCATTCCTGCAATTCTAGGTGCTTGAGTTTTGGCACCGACCAAAGCTGGGGCACTAGCTGATTTCTGTGCTACGGCGAGTCTCGGTTTGGTTTGAGTGGGTTGCGGTGGAGCCGACCTACTCGGTGAAGGCACCTGCTGGATCTGTACAATACTACCAGGCGGAAGAGGAGGCACAATAGAGCCTTGCGGAAGGATCAGCACATTGCTTGGAGAAAGAAAGGAACTTTTCGTGGCCGGGGTCGGTTTCAGAGCAGCTCCACCTTTCCCTTGGATCTGACTCGCTCCTGGCCTTCCTCCTTTGCTGCCGACAAGAACGCTCTGCCCGGAGGCTTGGGCAAACACCTGTTGGGGTATGAGGATCACTTTGCCTTGCAGATTGGGGTCCGTTGACTTGGCCGTGATGTAGTATTGTGTCCCAGGGGGAGGATTTGGGATGATGGGCAATGACGTTGATGCTCCTTGAGTTGGAGAACCTAATGCTGCGGTGCGTGTTGGGATCACTTTGATACCACCAGCCGACCCTGGTTTAGGGGGATTTGCTACAGGTAGTTTACCCCCAGGAGGACTCACCGCTCCTGTCATCTGTAGTGTTGAGGCCACTCCTTGTGCAAGGGGCGGAGATACATTTGGCACTCTTTGTATTTGACCTGCTGCAGGTGCTGTTGCAATTTGGGCTATAGTTGGAAGGGTTGCAATGGTACTTGGTAGTCCTCCTGCAGCTACTGCTACTGGAGATGGCTTGACAGAACTGGCGGCTGGTGGTACTGTTGGAAAAACATCTGCAACCAATTTGCCTTCTTGGATTCGCACTGCAAGTGCAGCGCCTTTTCCTGGAGATGTGGAGGCTGCAGCCTCTGCAACATTCACAGCTTTGGTGGTCAGTGAAGCTGTGGTAACTGGTGGACTATTGCCTAAATTAGGAGATACAACTGGACTTGTGTTTTCGCCTTCAGTAACGGCCCATCTTGATGAAGCTACAATTGCATCTGATGTTTGCGTCACGACGGAGAGCGGTGACTTGGCGACTGTAGTGGATAATAACATCGCAGCAGTTTTGGCCTGACTGGTGATCGGACCCAGAGGGGGCATGACACGAACAAACCTTCCTCCTTGCTGTTGCTGTATGGCTAGCTGTCCACTGGACGCAGCTGCTGACAATGGTTTCACCAGTGTCCTTGTCACTATTCCCCCGGCACCTATAACTCCACTGATGGCATGACCCTGCTCTTTAACGCTCATCGTACCAAAAGTGATACTTCCAGTCTGATTTTTTGTACTAGGTGGCAGCATCATGTCCGCCGTGGGGGTACCTTTACGACTTCCAGACAACGAGGGACTTGCTGCTGGAGACACTTCCATCGGTGTAGAGGGCGTCAGTGACCTGAAGTCTAGTGGTAGCGCAGGGCTTGGTGTTGTTGGCATGACTACGCTAGCACCTGGTGACGATGGCTCCGGTTTACAGCCTTCTTTGTATTTGATACTTGTAACAGTGGGGGTCGACGGTCGTGACACTGGCTGACCTGCTTCATCAAACAGATATCGGTCCAATTCAACATCAACAATCTATAAAAAAAAATATATATAACGAATGTTGTTGCAATTGATATTTATTTTTGTGATTATTTTTCTTTTTGGAACATATTTATTCTGAGTAATTTAAAAATCCAATTTTCAATTATTGTTTTTGCACTGCTGACCCTGTTTGCCTTACCTAGTTAAAGCATGTTAATGTAATCAACTATATAGTCTGATTTATCTTGAACGAACAAGTTCCCACTAGTGTATATGCAGCTACGAGATATGCGATCAAATTAGCGCTAGCGCTGGGAATTTGTGCGTATATTTTCAAACTATGTAACGCTTGTGTATGCATTATGCAGCATACACTGATTCACTTGTTTACAGAGTACGCTATTCCAAAATTGTTCATTCAATTATTAATTAGACTATCACAATATTTGATTCTTAACCCTAACATCCCTGAGTGCTAAAAAATGCTTATCCTAAGTCCCTCTCCAAACGCATGCGCCGTCGGTTTTCTATGCAAAGTCAACCGAGCCTATATAGTGAGCGCAGTATACTGGGTGAATGTGTAGCTGAGGGCTGTGGCTTAGTGGTTGGGATGTGGGGCTTGAGAGCAGAGGGTCTCCAGATCGAATCCCGGCAGGTTCCTGGAGATTTAGTTGGTGTTTTTTCCTCGAAAATCGTGATCCCGGTCAAAAACCCTTAACTGGGGTTAGGGTTATCATTTCTATTTTCAAAATTTACAGCATATATTTCAACTTTATGTGACCAAACCATGGGGGTAAGTATTCATTTGTAAATTAATTTTTCTTCTTTCACAAAATTTTAAATGTTGTCGGTCTGGCCAAGAAACAGGGTTTCATTTCCTAACAGCTAAAGTCTGGCAAACATATTTGATATTATTATAGTGTACTTACTGTTTCTGCTCCAAGTGTTTGCAGACCAGTGTATGTTCTATCCAACTATTGGAGAAAAATAAATAAAAATGACCATACAATATAAATTTGTTTATCTAAAAAAAATGGTTAGGATGAAATTTCATCTGTGGTGGCAATGATTTGATAGAAATTCAATAGTTCATCATAATATAAGATAGAAAATACCTGAACGTAAAGGTACCATCATGGAGATTGTATTGATATCATAAGCTACTAGTCGATATGAGCTGAACAAAAATGAAAATGACAACCAACATCTTGAGGATTTTATTATTTAGGTTATTTACATATGGTCAACCAGTCATTTCTCTATAAATGTAAGCTAAATAACAAGCGCCTATGACCAAATTCGGACATAATATTCCCTCAGGAGACAAAACCAACTGATTTTCCGACTTCTTGATCAGGTATTTTCTGCTCTCCCAATTTATGTGTGTGAAAATTGTTGGTGAATTTTCAACAATTTTCGAAAATTCCCAAATGTTTAAAAAAAAAAAAGAAGTGTAAAAACATTTTTTTTTTCGTTTCAAATTAAAAAGAGAAATATTTTTGGTAAGTTGGTCCCGTAGAAAATAAAAGGCTCAAATGCATCAGATTAATTCATCAATTTGAATGAAATGGATGAAATTCATACAAAACCCAAATCCTATCCCGTACAATACCCATTTTCCGGTCCTTTACCTTAAGATGGTGAATAATGTCTACTTTCTTGTTACGTGGATCCACAAAGTGTAGCTGAACTCTGATGGGAAACTCTCCCCATCCCCGCCTAGTCAGGTGAAATGGAGGCTCTCTGAAATTGCAAAAATATATCAATATTAACCATTTCCATGCGGCTATTAGTTTTACCATATACAAAACAGATTTTTCAGGAACCTTTCCAAACTTTGTAAGTCTATCTCAAGAATTACTGAACCAGTCCAATATTATGCATGTTTGTACTTATTTTAATGCATTTCTTATGGTGATTCCAAATATGGGGATGAAATTAAATAATTTTGACATTTTTGAAACATTTGTGAAATTTTGGAACTGTCGTCTAGAGACGACTGCCGTGTGGAAAGTGTTTATACTTGTAGATAAGAATATAGAAGAGTGCTCAATGCTATGCAGCAGAGCGTCACACAATGTTAACCCTTACCCTGGAAGTGTTGCAGCGGTGATGGACTGAAGAACAGGGGGAGGGGTAAAAGGGAGGACAAAAGAATAGGTGTTTGGCCCGGGGATTGAGCAAAGGCTTTTTCGTTGTTTGAAAGTGCATGAAATTTGTGAATGTTTTTGAAAATGTATGAAATTTGTGAATTTTTGGAAATTGTTGCAATTTGTTACTCCCCCCCCCCCCCAATGCCCAATGGATCCTATAAATTGTCAATTCCCGCATACAACTTCCCCCCTGTCCTAAACAGCATCTATCATGACTTACTTGACCTCTACCAAATCATTGGGCCTGTAGCTCGGATGGAGAAAGATCCAAATCTTCTTGACAAAATGATCAATGCGAGGTTCATCATGAGGGCCTCGCACATACACCATCCATTTATGTGTGGAGGGGTCACTGTCTTCTCGGTTCTCTGGAGGAATATATCTGATGAAAAGGTACCATAAAAATGACAGATTATTTCATGTTCAAACAATTACATCTTTTATCATGTTATCATATTAAAGGTTTGGTCAATAGAAGTAAAAGGTATGTGGGTGTGTGTGTGTCTGGAGGGTTGGGGGTTGAAGCAGATACTTCAAAAACCTGATGCTAGTCTATAGTTTGACCAATTTCAAATTGGCGAAACCTCTATACAATAGCGAATGAATACAGAAGGACGCAGGCACGCATTAAGGCAACATACGAACTGTTCAACTGTGCATCATATGTGTGATGCGTGCGTGCGGCCAAAACCGTGTTTGCGTGACCGTATTCTCGCACGTACGCTTGGATGACTTTTGTGCCCAGAGAGATAAAAACAGAATATTTCTAGCCAATTTGGAACTGATTATACTATAGATAGACTCAATGCAACAACTGAATTAACCCAATCAACATTACGAAAATAAAAGATGGATATTGTAGTTTTGGTTGCCTGAAAATGGTGTGATAATGGATGGGTAGGTTCATATTTTGAGTGATGAATGTCGGAGTACCTGCAGAATGGCTGGTTTCATTGCGGAAATGGTACAATGATCACTTACTTGGACACACACATTGTCAACAACGATCTGTTTCTTAACAAGGAACCGGGAGCCATGTTCTGACAGTACCTGCAGTGCGATTGATTTACAATATTTACTAACCTGGATACATTGCTAAAAAGATGGAACTGGGAGCAATTCTAGCAGGTTTCAGTGAAGGGAGAGGAGGTCCTACTTTTACTTACTTGGACACATTTCCAACAATAATCCGCTTCTTAACATGGAACCGAGAGCCGTCTTCTGACAGTGCCTGTGATATGGATGGTTTTAATGTGGGTAATGCCGGTCCAACTCCAAAGCTATTCTGTTGGTTAAATCAAACGTGACTAAATTAATATAAACATATACAAGACTTGGACATTTATGCTAGGGCTGGGGGTATTTCCTACAATCTGTGCAATTGATGTTGGCACACTTGATTTGGTGAAACCTCTACAATGGAAAACTCAGCACATGAACCGTGTAAGTAAAAATTGAAAGAAAAACATATACTCTTATGCTTGTTTTAGATGCCTTGAGGACAAAAATGTAAATCGGTTTCTCTCGGTAAAAAAGGTTCACCTATTATATAGGACAAACGATAAATGCAACAATTGACTTCATTTTTCTCCACACAAAGTTACTAATAAGTCTGTTCTTCTTTTATCATGTTTTATAAAATTCAACATTTCCACTTGGTTTTGAAAACAAGATCCTGTAACAGGTTTGTGATTCCAACATAGTGGTCTTTATTCCAGATGAAATTTTTTGCACACAGAATATTTTTCATCGATTTCCTTAACCCTAGCACTCCCGGATGGACTCGGGGATAAAACTCGCAATTTAGTGGGCAAAACTGGCTCCCCCCACCTGAATTTGAAAAACCCACCTAACCCCTAAATTAAACCCTGATATTTAATATTTAATACATTGCTTGCTCTGACCTAAACAGGGTGATTTTTATTTATAGATTCCATATTAACCCCAATTATAAATGCAGGCATGATATTCATATCAGGTGAACAAATCAGAAATTCCTTGAAATATAAAAAAACAGCACACTTTTGTGCAAAATTGTCTAAATTTTGGCTAAATAAAGGCAAATTTAGGCAGAAATATCTACTTTTGAGAGTTAAAAATATCTACTTTCACATTTTATCTACAAAATATCATGCCTGTAAATGCAACAAATTGTACACATACCAGTCCAGTGTTTCTCGGCCCTTTAGGACCCGGCAGTACAGTAGAAAACATATCCTGACTGTCGCTCAAACTCAGTTTCTCCGAATCTGGCGTGGAGCAACCGCTCAGAAGCTCCGAGATCTCTCCGTTCAGCATGGGTGTCACCGGTGTCTCGGGTCGACTGAGAGCGCCATCTTCCGTGTCTCCATTGCCGAGCACCGCTTCCACGGCCGCTGCCGCCACGCTGGTATCTTCGGGAACGGAGGAAACGGCGTCGCTGCTGCTACTGACCGCGGGTACAGCGGTCTGCGTCTGTTTGATCACTCGCTGGATGGCCGGGTGATTCAAATCCAATCTGCTTTGCTTTGCTTGCTGCACGGATTGGGTTAAATAAGTTGTCATATTAGATTAGGCTATAGTGCCTCTTTTAACATGCATGCCTGGGACCTAACATACACTTAATCCAAATATTTATTTTATTAGTTGTGATTTTCATAAATCAAACATTGGATAAATGTGAACCAACATGAGTAAATGAGGCACAATTTGATTTAAGAGCACAAATGTGGGACAAGGTAAATAATAATTCAAATTCATAAAAAGTCTTATTTCTGATCTTTGATACATCTTGTATCCAACCAAAGACTCAAATTCATGAGAATAAAGAATTAAACTACATTTTGAGGTATTTGATTTTCATTTATGCCATTGATTCGTTAACAAAATCTAAAATTCCATAACTAGACCATTTCTATTTAATGATTTGAGACAAAGTAATTTTCAATAATCTGTATCTGGTTAATTATAAATAACATTAACTTGGGTACCAAAATGTTCCTTAAAGCCCCAGGCATCTACTCATTCCACCGGTGGCTTAAACCAGCCAATCTGCCACATTTGAGCAATAGAGGGCGCTGCAATACCAAATGTTTTAAATGCCTTTTACTCTTGAAATCCATGTTCAGTAGACTCCGATTCCTTTTCAAAAACATGGTTAAATGTATTTTTAAAAATTGTTCGTATAAATCAGTTGATATAACAAAGATAAACGATAAGAAACATAAAATGTAATTTTGACGATGCCCCTTTTTAATTAATTTAACACCATAGATTCTGTATTTTGTAAAAAATATCTAGTAAGATTCACAGTCAGTTTGTCCACCATTTAGTAGATGCCTGGGGCTTTAACTTATGCATATTTTCATGACATAAATAACTCAATCGCATTTGGTCACACATTATTAAATGAACGGATTTGCTTCCTGGACCCTATTTCATTTAAGTAAAGACTAACCTAAGGTAAGTTAATTCTTCTTATGTTTGAAACATAACACTTTCGTATGAAGAATCTTTAAAATTCATCATTTTTTTCTCATGAAATAGGACTCATGTAATTCTCAAGACTTAGATCCTACTTCCCAAAGCTCAACTTAGGAAGATTCTTTAAAATGAAATAGGGCCCTGGTCCCCTTAAAAGGTCTCCTCTGTTGGTCCATATTTCAATAAGTGTTTCATTTATTTACCTCTCCTCGTGCTACTGCTGGATAGCTTGAGACATTTCCATAGTAACTGGCTACTATGCATCCACGTAATTTGTCTAGAATTGCTCTGGCTTGATGAATTCTCTAAATACAGAAAGAATAAAAACAAACAAAACAAGCAATTTATTATTAAGTTTTTATTATAACTTATAAGTGATTATTGCTTTTTTAGGCATGATGTTAGCTATTTACAACTGTACACAATATGCACACACATTTGACAACAACCCTAATACTTTCCATGCAGCTATTAGTTTCACAATATACAAAACAGTTTTTTCAGAAACCATCTCCAAATTTCAAAGTCTATCTCTCAGATCTAGAATTACTGTACCAATACTAGGTACAGTATGTTGGTACTCATTTTAATGCATTTGCCATGGTGCTTCCAAATATGGTGATAAAATTCAATAATCAATAATTAGAGAAATCCCCCCCCCCCCCCTCCCTTTAGGGCGAATAACAGAATAATAGACAAAATCCCAGCCCTACGATGAAGAACATACCTCATCGATCAATATAATTTCCTTCTCTTTGTGTCTCATTTCGATGTCAAACTGTTTCCTTATAATGGCATCAATACGCTTCACTGTTACATCTTTGGCTGTAAAATAATTGATATATTGACATGATACATTATATAAACATGATTCAAAAAGTAAAAGGTCTCATTCACGGTACATGAGGAATGTACAATACATGTAAAATCTCAAAATTCCAAATGGGAAAAGAAAGCACATCTTGATTTTGAAATCATTTAATGTACATGACCGGGGCAACAACTTGGAAGCTATACATCTCAAATAGGCCATGGAGGTACCCAGTGATCTAGCCCAGGAGGTAACACATGTATATAAATGTAAGTCAAAACTGTGATGTGTTGTGTGCCTGAAAATCCTGATCTGGTCTATAGTTTAATCAGTTCCAAATCGGCTAGAAATATTTGGTTAATTATCTCTCCGCGCACAAAAGTAATCCAAGCGTAAGCGTAAGAATTTATAGTCACATGTACATGTATGCAATTTTGGATGCACGCTCACGAAACACACAGTTCGCATGTTGCCCTCACATGCGACCACATCCTTCTGTATTCATTTGCTGCTGCAAGGAGGCTTCACCAATTTAGAGCAGATCAAACTTAAGTGATTTGTTTTAGTAGGTAAAAGAGGTAATAGCAGCAGCTGAGTAGTGCAAGGGCGCCTGCTGTTCTGTTACGAATGCAGTGCATCATTACACTGTCCATTTAAGGTTTATCGCAAATCGGTAAAAAGACATTGATTATCCTATTCTGTTGCATTGTGGGATTGAAAAGGGGCAAAATATGCCCCTTTCTATCCCACAATGCATCAGAAAAGGATAATCAATGGGTTTATCCCGATTTTTTTCTTCCGAAAGGCTTATTGTGCGTTCAACATTCGGATAGTGTGATACTCGGCAGTGCAATGATTTAAGCCCGGTCTTGGTCTCGAGTCCCGATTTTCATGGACTCTGTCTCGTACTCGGCCACCAGAGACCCGGACTCAGACTTGGATGGTGTGGACTCGACTCAAGCACCGATACTCGGATCAAGAAATTAGTGATCTGACTACATGTATTTTATTGTCAATATGAGCACATACCATCTTGCTCCAGGAGTCTCATACGTTTACTGGATGTCATCGTCGTAACCATTTCATAGTCGGGGTCTTGATCCTCAGCGGGTTGCTGGGACATCTCATCAGCGCTCCTCTTAGTTGCCATGGTGATGGTGAGAGTAAGATACGGGGCGGTAGAGCGACAGAGCTTATTGCCCACAATGAAACATATTGTGTTGAAACCTGAAATTTCAAAATGATAATTATGATAAAGGTCTATTTTTAACTTTAAAATTAAAATCAGCAATTTGGCTGGATAAAACTCTAAAAAGTGAATGAATCACTCAAAAAGTTATGCTGGTCAAGTGTTACAGGCAGGGAGTATAGGGTTTTAATAGCTCTATCTGAAATAGCTGCCAGATATTAACGCAGAGCAGCTTTCACTAATATCTCAGTTAAATACATATGAAAAGGCATTATCTGCAATGGTCGCCACATGTTATATTTATAAATACAACTGCTTTTAAGATACATTGGAAACTCAATCTTACAAATGGCAGCCATTACAGATAGGACTTTGTTGCACTACACCATTGAATGTAGGACAGTCCCAATATTTTGGAATATGTTATATTGGGTAAAAAACTAACATGAAGACTTTCCATTATTTGCATGGTGTTATGCTGGTTCCCTGCATCAATGGGTTCCAAACAACTTATCCACGTCCAAATCATGCCATCACCTTGATTTGCTGTCATAAAATTAATGCATGCTTGATTGATATGCCATCAAATAATTCACAAGTAAATTTGATCAATGCCAGTTTCACGCCTAGAACGATTAACAAACTCGCTGATTGGCACACAATTACACTGGTCTGTGCCCATGGAAGCGTCAGACTTCCCATGCAGGGCGATGCGCACTCCCAGTCCCTAATGCGCCGTAGCTATGGCAGTGCTGCAATGCATTTGGTATTAGATGCGTCAGTCCAGGGGTAGCGGTCACCTATGAATTTGGGGTTCCAAAAATAGCTATTTTAAAACATTTTGCCAGTTGAATGCTGTTGTAATCAATGCATTTGTGGACTCACTCATCAAATGTTATCCACATTTTGAGAATCTGAAGTGTGAAATGTTCAAAATTTGGGAGTCCCAGATCCTTGGACTCCCAAAAACGCTAACCTTGTGTGTCACCGCAACTAGAACTAGCATTGATTGTTATTTTCCGCATGAGGATCCGAAACAAGCTGTTGGGGGTTGGTGTTTGGGAAGGATGGGAAACAAGACGCCATGGATTGGCAGTTGGCTAGGATGGAAAACAAATTGCCTGGGGTTGTACTGTAGGTTATCAGGGAGGATGGAAAACAAGCCACCGGTGGAGGGGGGAGGTGGCGGTCAGGGAAAATGCAAAACAAGCCACGGGGGGTTGGCGGTCGGGGAGGGGTGTATCCTTGGTGTAAGATAGTTCATATATTTATAACTTAGACTAGTGACCAGACCTATTACGGATTAAAGCTGTATAATCCTTTAATCCCTCAATAGAGGATTTGGTGCTAGGTTAGTTTCGTGCTGTTAGTTGGTGCTTGGTGGTATTTCTACAATGTATATCTATATCTATACATTACTTGATAGAACAATTTCAGAATTGTTATTGCCGCCAAGATCCCTGTAACCTAGGGCAATGTGTGTACAGATACAGACCCAGGAAGATCCCCTTTTTATGTGCTGAGGTATTGCTCTTCCAATGCACGGGACCACCATTTCCATGTGACTTCCGAACCAAACCACACCGCAGTGCTCTAAAAATGTTCAACAAATTCAATCTGTCCAGTCTAAAGGAGGTATTGGGGCGAGGTTATTTTAAAATCACAATTCGTATATCAATTAAAATCAACAAACACACAAATTGCTGTTTTAACAATTGTATGTTGGCCGACGCGAGTTTAAGACATTTCCTATTCTGGTCACGTACAAAAGTTGACAAACTCTATGAATAGTTTCTCACCTTAATTCTTCATTTTTGGTGCTCGAATTTCACAAACTAACAGCGGATATATTGAAAATTTGAAATATATAATTTTTATTAAGACTAACATCATTAAAAAAGAAAGAAATTCAGAGCGTAATTTTCACAGTGTGTACTCTGTGGTCACCATATTTGTTGTGAACTCGCTAGGAAGAGCTAGGAATTGTGGTTCTAAAAAGGGAGACTGTTTTCTCCTTAAAAACTGATATTTTAAAAATGCTCTCTGTAGCGCAAAATACGACAGGGCATGGAAAGAAATAATGATGACACATACAAAATATGCAACATACGGAGTCACTAGCGGGCGTGTTGTGGCGATTGGTGCCAATATCGGCTTCTATATAACGTCTGCTACAAACAAACCAGATTTGCGTGTTTAGGTCACATGATCACAAGAGATAGGTTCCCCGAGTACAGGGTCTTTCAGAGGGCATAACCTTTATTTTTTAATGGAGGCATGTATTGATATGGGGTTTTCACTATTGTATTTCTCTTGTCAAGTCCTTTAATTTGATACATAGTTTGCCTGAATTGCAAAAAAAAAGGAAAATCAACCAACATAGCTACCAATTGTGAACAGTATTATAGGTAAATTAATAATTGAACGAACACAACTAAGCGGCGTATCGCGTACATTGTGAAGCGCGCACAACCATTTGCGTGATACTTTCGGGCGCGATCTTGGTACTGCGTTCGCGTTGTTCGTTCAATTATTAATTAATAATTGAACAAACACAACTAAGCAGCGTATCGTGTACATTGCGTGAAGCGTGCACAACCATTTGCGTGATAATTTCGGGTGCGATCATCTTGGTACTGCGTTCGCGTTGTTCGTTCAATTATTAATTTACCTAGTTAGTATTACAAATTTGAGAAACACACTGGGATTGAGCCTGTGATTAAGGTAGCTACATGTAATTAACTCGGTTATTTCACCCTCTCAGAAAAATAGAAACACCATCAAAAGGGTTCAGCAATACCTTTTGAATAGGTTTTAAGTGCAATTGCAATATTTCTTAATATTTCTTTATTTCTAATTCCCTAAATTTGTGGACATTTGAATATTTTTAGCCAAGTTGAAAAACTGCTATGGGTCTGCCACTTTGGGTGATCGTGCCAGTTTTTGTGAATAAAGTGTTTACTTTTAGAGAAAATTAACATTTTAGGGAATTTTTAAAGGGAAAAGTTCAAATTGACACAAAAAAGACTAGAAACAATTAAATGGAAAAAGCTGGCGAGAGAATTTTCTAAATTGAACTACCTTTCATGACACCTTATTTGTTGAAAAAGGAGTTATCCTTCTCTTTAAAAATATTCCCAAAGTTTGACTATTTAGTGTTTCTAGAAAAAGTACAGAAAAAATTAAAAAGTAGGCCTACTAACATTCCCACCTCATTCAATCCATGATTTTAAATGTGGAAATATATTAAAAATTATGCATTGGTATTTTGGCAAAAACATAAAAAACATAAAAAAGAAGTTTATCCTAAGCATACAAAGGGTTAAAAAATAATTTCTAAATAAAATGTGTTTTCAGAAAAGAAGGAATTTTGGGGAATTTGGCCCGAAGGGGGGGGGGGGGGGGGGATTTGGTTTGGTCGGGGGTGTGCGGCTGGAGATTCAAAACCCCTACCCATTTTAGGGGTGATTTTGGAAAACACGGTACCCATTTTTAGGGGTTTTGCTTCATTTTAGACCCAATTTTCGCAAATTATCGGGAAAATAGACCTCATTTTTGCACATTTTTGTGCAGAAAATTGATTAGAGTTAACACGCCGAGGTTGCTGTACTTTCCCAATGTGGCGAACTTTGCACTTTCACAAAAAAATGCACTGTACTCGCGTTTTGATTACCGTTACATCTCTTTTTTTTCATGAACATGCACCTTTTGGGGTATTGATAATTAAGCAGCTGATAAATGAAATGATTACTGATGACACAAAGAATCACAGGGGATTCCCAAGGAGTCGCAGTTCATCACACGGCCGTCTACGGTCGAGGTGGTCTTGTTTTATATCTCCAATTTTTTTTGACGATAACATTTCTGAGCATGCGCGGTTGTAAATAGTGAACGTGAACAGGCTTATTCAAAAAGCCCACAAAACATCAGGGGTCTTTTTTCACCCCAAGCATTCAAAGAATCCAAAAAATGGGGGGTTGAAAATAGCCCGATTACTGACTTATGCTCTTTATTCAGGGTAACACATCGTTTAGTATTGATCCCATTTCTCTTGGAAGTTTTGTCAAACCTGTCGAATTCAGCAACTTTACCACCCAAATTCGAAATAAGCTTATTTTTGGTTGTTAATTAGCCTGGGAAACGAGAGCTCAATTAGAGCAGAATTTAACTCCCTCACCAGACGTCTTATCTTTCACTAAAGCTTTGTGATCACCCTCAAAATGTTTTAATT
Organism: Ophiura sarsii; assembly: GCA_035610835.1. Classification (NCBI taxonomy): domain Eukaryota; kingdom Metazoa; phylum Echinodermata; class Ophiuroidea; order Amphilepidida; family Ophiuridae; genus Ophiura; species Ophiura sarsii. Next base: position 58,404,733 of record CM069443.1, on the reverse strand, counting down.
CTATCAAAAGGCTTCGACTTACCGATACAATATTTTACCGAAATTGGGCTGAAGTCCGCGAAACAGTTTTTAGGCTAACGCAGTAGTAACTAGAGCGGTTCTCGGGTTTCGCGGTCCGCGGGTTTTGCGGTTATCGGGTTGCATGGTTTTTGGTTGAGCGGTTTCAGTAGACATGGTTTGTGGTTGGTACTTTAGGATCCCAGGGGAACCAGATTCGATGACTGTTACATTGTTAGCGATGTGTTGCTATAATAGATAGTTTGATAGTTTGTATGTACACATTTTACTAAAAAGAGGTTTTTATTGTTGCGGTGACAAATTTAATTGGTGCAGTAGCTAATATTGTTTTAGTTGGATATTATCTGTATATGTTGTAGTTAAAAGAGAGAGGTTATTAGTAAAAAAGGATGGCAGTAAGGTTTTACGCGCATAAACAGGACAAATGCAAGGTCACATGTTTTTTGTTTATACATGATTGTGTCAATCATCTTGGTTAATCCTGTGGCTGATGAATACAAATGTATAATTTAATGGGGTCACTGTAATATTGAGCGTAGCACATCGCTTAGATTAGAATTTCAGATGCTTTACCATGCGAGCTCTTGTGGCCCAATGGATAAGGCGCTTGCCAAGTAAGCAAGAGGTCCTGGGTTCGATTCCCGGGCGAGATCGTTTTCCCACAATTGTCTCAATCTTTTCTATCCACGACGGCGAACCTGTTTAAAATATTTATAATTTATTTAATACCCGTCGTATATGCCTATTATTTCTATATATCGATGGGTGTTCAGAAAGTTTTTGGGTATATTAATGCCCCCTTAATCCTTTGATGGTATATACAGGGTGAGTCAAAAAGACTGCAATAGTGGAAAGAAGCCATTTTGTTTTCAAAACCAAAATGAATTTTAAAACTTTTTAAACGTTGCAATAATGATGTATTTATTCCTAACTTTGTGTGAAAAAAGTGAAGTCGATTGCATTTTTCGTTTGTTTTTGGTGACCCTCTTTGCTGCACCACCAAATTTACCTGTTTGTCCACGAGCACAGTGATTTTCATTTGAATTGGCACACATTGCATTTTCATATTTAAATATCCCGCCAACAAAAAAATGGAAAATGTCAGTTTTTTATTAAAATTTAGAACATTATACGCTTTCATAGCATGGGTATGATTATAATTGAGTATGCTAACTCACATGTAAACAAGAAAGGATGCATCAAATTCCAATAACATCACAAATGAACTCAAGTTTCCAAATTTGAATAAGAGACACATTTTGCGGTTTGATGCATATTTTGGGTATCTCGTGGACAAACGTGTGAAATGGGTGCACTGGTCAAAAAGTTCACCAAAGGCAAACGGGAAATGCAATCGACTTCATTTTTTTACACAAAGTTAGGATTAAATACATCATTCTTGCAACGTTTAAAAAGTTTTAAAATTCATTTTGGTTTTGAAAACAAAATGGCTTCTTTCCACTATTGCAGTCTTTTTGACTCACCCTGTAGAAGGGTGTACTTTGTCAGATAAGTTTATTGATCGCTCCCTAAAAAAGTCCTGACATATTCAATAACCGCTGGATTTCCAATATCCGAAGTTCAAATGTTTAAAATACACTTTTGAGAACCCAATTTTGGTTAAAATACACTTTTTAAGAACCCAATTTTCTACTTACCTTCTGTTTATTGTAAATACATGTATAACAAGGGGTATATTGATCGGTAGACCTTTCACATTTTTTTTGACCCCAGATGACCTTGAATGACCTCCGATGACCTTGAAAATTTAATCAGCAAAAAGAATACACCACCCCCCTTCCCTCCACCAAATCCAATCAAGATAGGCCTTACTGATCTATTTGACCCCATATTTGACCCCCGATGACCCCGAAAAATTAATCAACAAAAAGAACACACCACCCCCCTTCCCTCCACCAAATCCCATCAAGATAGGCCTTACTGATCTATTTGACCCCATATTTGACCCCCGATGACCCCGAAAAATTAATCAACCAAAAGAACACACCACCCCCCTTCCCTCCACCAAATCCCATCAAGATAGGCCTTACTGATCTATTTGACCCCCCGATGACCCCGAAAAATTAATCAACAAAAAGAACACACCATTCCTCTTCCGTCCACCAAATCCCATCAAGATAAGCCTTACTGATCTATTTGACCCCATATTTGACCCCAGATGACCCCGAAAAATTAATCAACAAAAAGAACACACCACCCCCCCTCCCTCCACCAAATCCCATCAAGATAGGCCTTACTGATCTATTTGACCCCCGATGACCCCGAAAAATTAATCAACAAAAAGAACACACCATCCCTCTTCCGTCCACCAAATCCCATCAAGATAAGCCTTACTGATCTATTTGACCCCCGATGACCCCGAAAAATTAATCAACAAAAAGAACACACCACCCCCCTTCCCTCCACCAAATCCCATCAAGATAGGCCTTACTGATCTATTTGACCCCATATTTGACCCCGATGACCCCGAAAAATTAATCAACAAAAAGAACACACCATCCCTCTTCCGTCCACCAAATCCCATCAAGATAGGCCTTACTGATCTATTTGACCCCCTATGACTCCGAAAAATTAATCAACAAAAAGAACACACCACCTCCCTTCCCTCCACCAAATCCCATCAAGATAGGCCTTACTGATCTATTTGACCCCATATTTGACCCCGATGACCCCGAAAAATTAATCAACAAAAAGAACACACCATCCCTCTTCCCTCCACCAAATCCCATCAAGATAGGCCTTACTGATCTATTTGACCCCATATTTGACCCCCGATGACCCCGAAAAATTAATCAACAAAAAGAACACACCACCCCCCTTCCCTCCACCAAATCCCATCAAGATAGGCCTTACTGATCTATTTGACCCCATATTTGACCCCGATGACCCCGAAAAATTAATCAACAAAAAGAACACACCATCCCTCTTCCGTCCACCAAATCCCATCAAGATAGGCCTTACTGATCTATTTGACCCCCGATGACCCCGAAAAATTAATCAACAAAAAGAACACACCACCCCTCTTCCCTCCACCAAATCCCATCAAGATAGGCCTTACTGATCTATTTGACCCCATATTTGACCCCCGATGACCCCGAAAAATTAATCAACAAAAAGAACACACCATCCCTCTTCCGTCCACCAAATCCCATCAAGATAGGCCTTACTGATCTATTTGACCCCATATTTGACCCCGATGACCCCGAAAAATTAATCAACAAAAAGAACACACCATCCCTCTTCCGTCCACCAAATCCCATCAAGATAGGCCTTACTGATCTATTTGACCCCCGATGACCCCGAAAAATTAATCAACAAAAAGAACACACCACCCCTCTTCCCTCCACCAAATCCCATCAAGATAGGCCTTACTGATCTATTTGACCCCATATTTGACCCCCGATGACCCCGAAAAATTAATCAACAAAAAGAACACACCATCCCTCTTCCGTCCACCAAATCCCATCAAGATAGGCCTTACTGATCTATTTGACCCCATATTTGACCCCCGATGACCCCGAAAAATTAATCAACAAAAAGAACACACCACCCCCCTTCCCTCCACCAAATCCCATCAAGATAGGCCTTACTAATCTATTTGACCCCATATTTGACCCCCAATGACGCCGAAAAATTAATCAACAAAAAGAACACACCATCCCTCTTCCGTCCACCAAATCCCATCAAGATAGGCCTTACTGATCTATTTGACCCCATATTTGACCCCCGATGACCCCGAAAAATTAATCAACAAAAAGAACACACCACACCCCTTCCCTCCACCAAATCCCATCAAGATAGGCCTTACTGATCTATTTGACCCCATATTTGACCCCAAAAAATTAATCAACCAAAAGAACACACCATCCCTCTTCCGTCCACCAAATCCCATCAAGATAGGCCTTACTGATCTATTTGACCCCATATTTGACCCCCGATGACCCCGAAAAAATAATTAACAAAAAGAACACCCCATCCCTCTTCCGTCCACCAAATCCCATCAAGATAGGCCTTACTGATCTATTTGACCCCATATTTGACCCTGATGACCCCGAAAAATTAATCAACAAAAAGAACACCCCATCCCTCTTCTGTCCACCAAATCCCATCAAGATAGGCCTTACTGATCTATTTGACCCCCGATGACCCCGAAAAATGTACCAACAAAAAGAACACACCATCCCTCTTCCGTCCACCAAATCCCATCAAGATAGGCCTTACTGATCTATTTGACCCCATATTTGACCCCCGATGACCCCGAAAAATGTATCAACAAAAAGAACACACCACCCCCCTTCCCTCCACCAAATCCCATCAAGATAGGCCTTACTGATCTATTTGACCCCCAATGACCCCGAAAAATTAATCAACAAAAAGAACACACCACCCCTCTTCCCTCCACCAAATCCAATCAAGATAGGCCTTATGGATCTTATTTGACCCCCGATGACCTTGAATGACCTCTGATGACCTTGAAAATTTATTCAGCAAAAAGAACACACCACTCCCCTTCCCTCCACCAAATCTCATCAATATAGGCCTTACTGATCTATTTGACCCCATATTTGACCCCGATGACCTCTGGTGACCTTGAAAATTTAATCAGCAAAAAGAACACACCACCCCCTTCCCTCCACCAAATCCCATCAAGATAGGCCTTACTGATCTATTTGACCCCATATTTGACCCCCGATGACCTTGAATGACCTCCGATGACCTTGCAAATTTAATCAGCAAAAAGAACACACCACCCCCTTCCCTCCACCAAATCCCATCAAGATCGGCCTTACCGATCTTATTTGACCCCATATTTGACCCCGATGACCTTGAATGACCTCCAATGACCTTGAAAATCTAATCAGCAAAAGAACACCCCACCCCCTTCCCTGACATCAAGTACCATCAAGATAGGCCTTACGGATCTCTAGATATCGCGTCACAACGCGTCTCAAAAGTTTTAAGCATATTTGACCCGATGACCTTGTATGACCCCCGATGACCTTGAAAAATCAATCAGCAACAGAACGCACCACCCCCTTCCCTCCACCAAGTCCCATCACGATAGGCCTTACGGATCTCCAGATATCGCGTCACAAAGGTATTTCTTAGCACACGGCTGACGGCGGACGGCATACGGCGGACGGCATACGCCGGACGCCGGACAGAAATAGTGATAACATAGTCTCTTTCTGATTACATCAGGCGAGACAAAAACTAGTATGACAACATTTGACATTTTGTGTTATCTTTGCAGAACCTAAAATGGGTCAAAAAACGTGTTTTTTATAATTGTTTCCAAAATGGTCAATTTCATGATCATGGTTGGATTCATTGAACCCTTTTCTTCCAAAAATGTATACTTTTATATAGATTAAATGAATAATGAAGAAGTTTAATAGGGAAGTTTTACGGAGACTATGCCGAGGGTCCACACCCCCTTAATACTAAGGTATGATGGAATGAACAGAACTGCCAGTATTGCGCCCATGTTGGAGCAGGGAATTTCGATGGTTTCCATTTATACTATATGAAAGTCAGTGTCAAAATAAAATGCCCTTCGGAGGTATTCATAGTGTATGATTTTTAAGAACGACGCATACTACCGATGTTGGTGTGTAGGGTATAACAGAATTATGCCTGCCCTTCTATTTTTATAGATGAATAAAAAAGATAATTCTCAATAGATGTGAGAGATTAAAGACTCGTGACAATATGCATTACTTGAGTGAATCCAACGACAAACAATGGCAACAGGTTATCTTGAAAGGAAGTCAAAATTGACAGGCTGTCTACCATATAGGACTGCATTGACTATAATGAGCTTGATTAATTATTCATGAGCTCTTTTCAATGGAAAATCTGTATTGGAATTTGATGGAGGCACATATTTCCTTCAATTTCATGGAATGAGTAGATGTTGTAGGAAGCATGAATTTATTAATGAGGAGGTTCAGCAACACATTTGTTCAATCAATTCATAGTGAAATATTGCAGTCCAGATTTAATAACTGGAATGACTTTTGACACCATAACCAAGTGTCCTAATACTTTTGGTTGCTAGTGTATCTACAAACAAACACAATTTCATACATCACATTGAATGTTTCACATTTTATTTCCAATTTTATCAGTACATATTTTATTTTTGATACATACATATAATTATTCATTCTAAACTGTACATCATTCCTTTGCTTTCCAATGAGGTATACACAAGAAATCCCTAAATATCCGCGACAAATCACTTCAGCTAAACATCGGGTGCTGGAAAATTCCTAAACAAGGGTCCCATGTCGCAAAAATCAGTTTCCCTCCTCAAAATCAGCCTTTTTTATCCCTTAATAAATAAAAACGAGTCGAGTTCCCCCTCGCCCTTATATATCAAAATGACAAAAACTTTTTTTTCTTAAAACAAATTAAAAAATATCTTTAGAAAAAATGGACCAATAATTTGACCATTGTCATGCCATCTGCTTTCTCCAACGAGTCATACCATGAATCAGACATGGGTTCCTCATTTCCATCCAGGAATTTCTTGTTTACACTCACTGCAGTGTTTCATTTGGTCTTTCATCTGTGGTTGGGGTTAGAGACCCAGGTCTCATTCATTGTCACTATTATAAGGGGGCTGTCGTTTTCTACGGTAGGGGGCCCCCAATTCAGTTCAATAATTTACCGGATCATTTTGAACAATTGGCCCTGGTGTCATGCACACAACCAAGGATTCCTTTTATTGTTCATCCTTAGTGAATAATTGCACAACCTTAGCCTAATACAAATTAGTTCTATTTTTTCCATTCCGTAAAAGCTTCTTTACAGCAGCATAACCAAAGATACACCACTTTTGGCAAAAGACCAGCCTCAAAAAATGTTCATATAATATATATATTTTTTCAATCTCAACTCCTACCTACCCAAAAGACTTATACTGTAAAGCACTTAAATTTTGCAATTGACCAAAGGCCAACATTTACGCGAGGATTTAATTACGCGTTCCAAAATTTGACTCTGATTTTAAGCTTTCAGAGGGATTTAATTTCATGAATTTAAGGTCCTCATGAAAATTTAATACATCGCAAATTTAAGTGGTTTTACAGTATTTAAATCATGGTTTTACACAAGTGGATTTGATGACATATCTAGTTGGTTCTAAACGGCCATAACAGAAGAAAAAAAGATCTGTCTCACAAACCCAGCACGCATAAAATATGTGAGGTCACTTTTCAGGATCTGTCTCACTAACCCAGCACGCATAAAATATCTGGGGTCACTTTTACCGCATAGCCCTACGCGATAAGCGATAAATCTTTTTCCTTTCTTTTTAATTGTCAAAAAGAAAAATCAGAAAAAAGGGGCTCCGAAAGGGGGGAAAAAAGTGGGCCAAAAACGCAATAAAAATAAATAAATATATATATCACACATCGCATAGCTATTTCCCCAAATGTAAGTGAAACAGACCTTTTTTGTGCTTTAACCCTAACCATCCTCAATGCCGCAAATGTGCACGGTAAAGTCTGTCTGTGCCAGCTGGCGTGGCACTTTTTCGATGAAATAATGGCCCCAGGCTACATAGTCGGGCCAATACACTGGCCCGAGTATGATTGGCCCCCGTGGCGCAGTGGTAGAGCGTTCGTCACTCTTTTTGTCTGCGTTTTTGTCGTTGAAAAAAAATTTCTTCAAAATGCGACTTAGGAGGTTAGGTTAATAGTGATACAGGTAGAACTGAAATAACCAGAATTTTCCAATATCAATTATTCCAATCTCAATGGAAAGTAAACTCATCCAAAAAAGTTCGGAAATATTTTTAAATCACCAATTTTTCAGATATTTTGTGATATATTCATATTTGGTTTCATATCAATGATAAGCTGATGTGTTCATCTTTCCAACGATACCTCATTTATAGCAATCACTGGGTGCGTAGCCAGCCCCCTGCTTGGAAATATGTGAAGGTCTCATTCAAAATGTGCCAAATTCACCACTATTTCATGCTCAAAAGAACAACTCTGTTGTCTGTTTGTTCAATGAAGTGTTACATTGACACCTATAATAAGACTAGTGTACCGTGATGCTCTATTGATTATGAGCACAAAATAGTGGTGATTTTGGCACATTCGGATTGAGAGCACTCTATATTTGCAAGCAAGTGGCTGAGCACCGATTGCTACACATTCAGGATAGTTGTAAAGATAAACACATCAGCTCTCCATAGATGTGCAACACACTATGGACACAATACGAAAGATACAGGATTGAAAAAAAAATCTGAACTTTTACTAAGGAGTATACTTGGATCACAATTTTGGTGTTTTAACACTATCCACGCGGCAGTCGTCTGCAGACGACAGTTCCAAAATTTCACAAACTGTTTTAAAAAATTGTCAAAATTATTGAATTTCATCTCCATATTTAGAATCCCCATTAGAAATGCATTAACATAAGTACAAACATGCCTATTATTGGTTCAGTAATCCTTGAAATAGACTTTCAAAGTCGGGAACGGTTTCTGAAAAATCGATTTTGTATATGGTAAAACTAATAGCCGCGTGGAAAGTGTTTAGCACCTATTTTCTAAATTGCTTCATACATAGATAAATGTAAATCGCAATGATATGTACTTTATAATGTTATTTTACTTAAGTCACACACGAAAAAGTTGTATATTGATAACCGTGAAAATACAATAGAGTCTGTGTAAGAAATGTACACTACACAAAGAGCGTAAATATTACTATATTGAAGTAAAAGCGAAGGTAGGCAATACTTGGTCAACTTGTGCCAGTAGTTGTACAAGTAATTCAATAGAATACCAAGCTTTTTGTCAAGTGCCATTGAGTATACAACTATTAATTTGTCAGGCATTGAACATCTACAATCATGGAAAAAAGGTTGATACACTTCCGAGTCAGATTCAAGGGGGGAAAAGCGCTCCTCGGCGGCAATGTTGATCCGCGTTCATATTATCAGAAACCTTGGCAGTTCCCTCAACATTGATTGATGGGGTGGGGAAGGATATAAGAGGAGGGGAGACTTCTGCTTTCTACTAAACAGTGCTATGTCCCAAGTCTGATCTCAATTGCGAGCATGGGGTGGGTTGTGATAAGTTGTGTCAAGTGTTTCAACTATTTTTGTCCATGATTGTAGCTATTAATTTGTCAGGTGGGTCAAAACATATGAGAAACAGATCAACTCTAATCTAAAATGGCTAAGGCATTATCAGTGGCAGTGGAAGCAAGCAAATCGGGGGAAGGGGTGGTGTTGACAACAAGCCCACATTTGGTTTTATAATGTTGAAACATGTAGAAATTGTACTCTAAGCCAACAAACTTTTTCATTTTTTAAACTAAAATGGTCCAGTAAAAAGTTCTTGATGCCATCTTGTGTGACATGCTTAAAAGCTTGATAATTGATAAAACATTGATGTCCCCACATGACATTTTAGGAGGGGACACATCCCTCCCCCCATGACCACCATCATACATTTAAAGTTGCCTCCATAATCCTTTAGCCATGATTCCAATCAGGCACATACACTGAAACTAATGATAACTATTCATACATATTCATTCCAAGCCTCCAGCAAAATTCTGCCACTACCGCATGGGCGAGTTTTGTCAAATACGTGCAATGCATTATGAATGCGCCTTTAGCAAAAGCACCATTTAGAGATTATCGACTGAGCAGTATTTGTGTTGAAGGTGCTGGCAAAATGTGTATTTGACTTACGTGCCAATGCAATTTCATAGGAATTTTCCTATAAGCTTTCACCCATTGGGAATCCCTTGGTAACAAAGTAAAATGTATATCTTGACTGATACGCAGTCATTAACCTCTAAACACCCATAGGCCATTTCAAATCGAAGTTGTCTGAAAACGGATTTGAACACTTCTAAACTCGTTGGTTTCGACTGGGTGTATTGTACATGGTAATACAGTGGTAGCCGAACCACTGTTGGGCACCATTACGTGACTTCTGATGACTTCCAGTTTTTTCTGATTTGTCAATCTCTATTTGAAATGGTCTATAGTAGAGTAACATTTCTGAGTACACTTTCTTGACATCATCATGTACTATTTAAGCTAAAATTGTTCAATATCATATTTGATTTGGCACACTATAGTAGATTCACACACTTTGGCCGATTTACCATTTCAGTAAGGGTAATATCATCTAATTGAGGGGGAGGCAGTGATTTGAAATCTTAATCTGATCATAAGCACATATGGTTCTATGCTTCCCTGTGGCTTGAATCATTTTGTAGTTCATACCCAGAATAGTGACACTGTTTTCTCTTGCCGTCCAAATTAATTTTCTTTCTAATTTAATCCTCAGCTATATATACAAGAAGGATTAGAAATGATGACCAATATGTGTCACTTGTTAAGATGGCAAGTTTGAATAGTGCGCTATTTGCTTGGGTAGTTTATTTGGTGATCGCAGCGAAACCAATCGCATTTAAACCATACCGATATCGTCGTGATTGGTCCATTGGTTCCTCTAATGTTAAATGCAATAGGTCCAAATCAATAACCGATCGGCCAATGTTTATGAATCTACTATAGTAACCTAACTGACCTTGCAAAAATATTGCCCACACTCTGTGTGTTACATTGATCATTTGTTTTGTACACCATTAATTAAGAATCAAGGAAATATCAACACACAAAATATATTTTCAGGTCTTTGTAGAGAAACATAAAAATGCAATTTTAATAACACACGGAAATATGATTGAATTAAGCAAAATTACCAAAGTCAGCAAGCCATAGAAATTAACAAGCGAAAATCTAACCTTTACTGCATATCTCAAAAAAGCATATATTTCTCTGTGTACTCTATTTCTCTGTGTACTCTATTTCTCTGTGTACTTTCTAAGTTGGATCTAAAAAATTGTGTTAAGAGTTTGTTAAGATTTTCCTAGACTCATCGAATCAAAATAAATATATTTTAACTAAGCTCACAAAACATGTACTGTAAAGCCAATATTTTCGCGAGAAGATATTTTCACGAAAATGGTCATAACAGGCATTTCGCGATTTTTTATTTTCGCGATTTTCAACATTTGTGAACAAAAGTCAATGGAAGTCAATAATTTTCGCGAGTTTATATTTTTCGCGGATGAGGATTGATTCGCGAAATTCGCAAAAATAAAAACCTCGCAAAAATTTCTACTTTTACAGTACTTGATCTTGGAATCCCAGGATATTAAAACATATTTGAAATAAACTGATAGAACAGCTTTTATTTGTGATGCAGCATATCAAAAGGGAGGACTTTGCGGCTACAGAAAAAAAGAAATATAAAATAATAAGGATTTAAGAGTTACTTTCACTCAGAAAATCTGAATGCCTTGATCAATTTGGAGTCATTTTAAGCTTAGCAAATGCTCTGAGAACACACATAATAAACTCAAAATTGACTTCACATGCAAATTCACTTGTTTGGATGTGCTGCATCACATTTTAACACAACTTTGCATTTACATATTGCTTTTAAACTTATCCAAAAAATAGACAAAATCTGCTTCTTACATTGAGAGTTTGAGACAAGACAAATGTCTACATTGTCATATAGTGTTTACAATGTGTATACACATTGGAAATACTGTAAAACAATTTTCAAAACACTACATTTTTGTGGCATTTTAATTTCACTAATTTGAATCATCTCTCTGTGTTAACATATGTATAAAATCTTAATTAGCAGCATTTTAATTTAGCAGATTTTTGTTGCTATAGATGAGGTGACCTATGATGTCATGTATTTACAAATGGGACACCCTCTGTTGTTTCCCTCCAGGCAGAATATACAGTAAAGTTAATGAAGACGACATGAAATTTCTTTCTAATGAATTGTAAAACTCATTTAGTTTTAGGTTTTTTTTGTGAAATGCGATAGCTTATAGCATTCCTAAGCAAGTTTAAAGACAGTTTTGATAACAATTTGCTGTGACACCACAATCTAGTTAGAAAACCTGATCTGTCCTATGTAAACTATAGGAACTCTTGCCCGGTGTGTTTTGTCTCAAACCAACAGAGGGCGTCCTTAATGTCAACAAATGTCACCTCATCTATACAGTAGTGTACTTGAGGTCCCAAGTATGTATCAAGTCTTGGACTGAACAAATTCCACCAAATGGTTTTTCTGGCCCTTCAACATGTATACAGTAAAACTGCTCAACGGTTAGGCATAGGAAGTGTTGCTCTATACATGTTCAGGGGCAAGAACATTTACAAGGTTTAAATAGATGTGTTGTCGGCCCTTGAACATGTTTAGAGCAGATTGCCCAAATGTTATTTAGATGATTTTGGTGCAATTTCCAAAAATGTATACTTTTATATATGTATCACATTAATAGTTCAAACGTTACTGCACTTGATAAATTTCATAATGTTTGGTTAACACCCCTTAACAAATAAAAGGACAATAAATATGAAGTGGGGTAAGAAAGAATTGTTATTGCATTTTCCCTTCTTCCCAGAATCTCAACTTAAAACTATTGCCTCATTGGTCAATTGAATGATATGATCATTTAAATAACCAATCCAAATTTAGCTGATATAAAACATATCAGCCTCTGGCTAGAATAACGAAGAACCAATCATAATAAGGTTTTGATTTGATAGTCCAATTTGATTTGGTCACAAGTTTGGTCCTCTGGTGACTTATCCGATCCCATTATTTATTATTGATCCGCTATCATTTGAATGAATGAATGAATCCACGCATACAAAAAAGGACAAATCAATTCAGCGTAAATGCTGCGTTGATCAACAAAATACACTATGACACCACTGAACAGAGATGGCGAATAGAAATGCAATTTCCATGAATCTGCCTTTTTTCATCACCATTGGTGTCATTGTTTATAATTGGTAAACGAATTGGGTCACTGTTTTTCCAGGAATTTGGGCACCCAGGCTAATTATTATATCTATATTTTGGCAACCAGTCTTTTTTTCTTCAGCTGCACACAGGTGGAGACACTTTGTGACTCACTCGGTGACGATGCAATACACTACCCGACACACAATGTGACACGTGGTGTATTTTGGGGGAAACACACTGTACTGTAGCATTGCAAACAGGTTGCCACATTTTGTGGACACTTAGTGACAATGTATTGAGTGACCCGACACACTGCATGACCAGGTTTTCCTCCTGGGAACAACACTGGATCATTGCATCTCTTCTGTCCTTCCTTCTTAGTCAGCTGCATTGGAGTTGATCGGTGCGCTGTCCGTGTAGATCTTAAGAGCGCGCTCCTTTCGTGGGGAGTAGTTTATCCGCTGTCCACTTTTGGCCAGTCTGATGGCGCAATAATAAATAATACAATCATATTAGAGAATCGTGTGATGGACTTTCTCCATCCAATGATTAGCTGGATCAGTTGTTATTGCCTTGCATTCTTATTGCAAACCTCCCCATAGGCCTTTATTGCAAACCTCTCTATCCTGCGACATATGCCTTATTCCTTTATTGCAAACCTCCCCATCCTGCGACACATTCCTTTATTGCAAACCTCCCTGTGACATATTCCTTTATTGCAAACCTCCCTGTGACACATTCCTTTATTGCAAACCTCCCTGTGACATATTCCTTTATTGCAAACCTCCCCATCCTGTGATATATTAGTCCTTTATTGTTAACCCTTCCTCCCTGTGACAAAGTCCTTTATTGCAAACTTACCCTTGCTGTGATACAGTCCCTTATTGCAAACCTCCCCATCCTCTAACATATTCCTTTATTGCAGACCTCCCCACCCTGTGATATAGCCCACAATTGCAAACCCTCTCTCCCTGGAACAAGTCCTTTATTGCAAATTTCCCTCTGCTGTGACACAGCCCGTCCAGTGACAAATTCCTTTATTGCAATACTTCCTTCCCTGTCAAATAACACAACACTTTCTTACCTGGCACTTTCTTTCTTCTGCAAATCTCTCCTTTGATCCTCTGATAACTCCATGAGTTCCTCCGCTGAATCTCTGTAAATAAAATTAAACAACAATGAATATAAAACTGACAGTTTGCAGAGATATGTCCCAATTATCTCACTTGCTATGCTTGAGCTGTTAAACCCTACCCACATAAATGGCCGGGTCAGTCGCACACATGTAACTAAACAAATCTTGGCAAAATTGTGAAGAAAAATCATACAAAATGTAAAGGGAACGTCACTAAAGCTCAATTTTAAAGAAGGTTTCACTTTTAAAAGTGATTAAGTCCAATACTGCTATATATCAAAAGGTGATAAATTGGTTGAAATAAAAATGCATCAATTGACACAACTCGGCAAATATATAGATGGGTAAATTATGCAAAAAAAATGATTAATGGGATAAATATTGCACATCAATTGCAAATTCAAACAACTAAAATTAGTTGAGGCTTATGTATTTGTTTACAAATTAATAGCGTAGAAAGTGGAACAGAATGCCAGGCATCTGAGGTTGAGTAAGTGTGGGAAATTCCATGCACATTTTATTTATTTTTACAATTGAGAATATCAACATTTTCCAAGGAAGAAATAATGTGTAATTTTACATGATTTGAGAAAAAAAATCTAAAAAAATCTAAAAAAGTTGGGCCCGTAAAACTGTTTTTTCCCCCTCGCCTAACATTAAAAATGTATTGAAAGTCCAGAAATCTGTCCCCCATAACAGGGAGGGGGGTCCAGGGGCCAGCCTAATCTCCTGGAAGTAACAGAATATATACTGCCCAGGCAAGCTGTTTTCAGCACGCTTTTGGTTACCAAGACATACATTTTGAAAGTCTAATGAAAGTCTAAACACTATGAAACTGACAAAATGATCTAAAAACACTACATTTTAAGGAAAACAGTTTATACATAATTGTACATATTGTGACTTTTTTCAATCTGATAAAATGCCAGACGGGGAGGGGACACAGTGTTCTTTTATTTTTATAAGGTTTTTTACACATATTTGTTTCCGTTCCAAAATTAGATTGTATACCCACCTGTAATACACTACAGCACCATCATCACTGATGTACAGTGGGTAAGAGTTGAGAGACGTGACTTGCGGGTCCCATTCAAGGTCTGTCTGCATCTCCAATAAGGATATCTCACAAGGGAAGGTTCCCTTGCCTTTGGCAAATTCGACTCTGTCCACTGGAATGTCGCTTAATTCAGAAATCTGAAAATGAAAAATTGTTTGATGTTAACTACATAATACAGTATTATTGATAATGCTATGGACAAAATTCCACCAATGCGTGCATTTGTCCATACGCATATATGTGCGTAAACTCGGAAGTCCGTAATTGGATGCTTTAAAATCATGACCGCCCATCCTGATTGGTAAATCGTGAAATCGCCACTCGCATGCTTGCATTGTTGTTGGCCCATTTTAAGCATCTGGACGCAGCTGCGCGAACAACAACAAAACACGCTTGTGTGAAATAGCTTGAATTTCGTCCATAGCATTATGACAGTGACTATACATATGTGCCTCTTAAAAATAAAAGCCATTACATCATCAAACAACATGACCCCTGGAGAGCTTTTGTAGAGAACACGCTATATTCAATCAGTTCAATCATTTCTTGATCATTTCTCACAAATCCCACACGTCATACATGGCTGGTGCGCAACCGCAGTATAGTGCGAGGGCACTCGATATTATGGAATGCCATGGTCATTGTACAATGTGCATTCAGCATTTGCATGAATGTAAGTGTGCAATTTGGATCGAGAAATTATTGAATTGATCATAGTGGTACAGTCCTAAGGCATAACCAGTAAACAATGTAGTACATTTTTAAGGCATCAAATACCCTGTACTCTATGTGAATGGACCTCTTAGATAATCGGTTGAATTGACATTTTAATTTGGTTTGTCTTTTTTTGATTTGTAGAAAATAATGAAGTATTTTCTATTTTTTGAGAAATTTCAATTTTTCAAATAATTCTCAGAGACGATTTTTCTTTTCTTTCTCAGAAACCTTTTCCAACTTTCAAAGTCTTATCTCATGAATTACTGAACCAATACTAGGCATTATGTTTGTACTTATTTTAATGCATTTCCTATGGTAACCCCATATATGATGATGAAATTCAATAATTATGACAATTTTGAAACATTATGTGACATTTTGGAACTGTTGTCTGCAGACGACTGCCATGTGGAAGGTGTTAAAATCCTGAAAGTGAAAAAAATTGAGAGAGCCTGTAAGGAAGACAATACCAACCTTTGCTTTGAGATCCTCTGCTGTTCCCTCCTTAATGATGACCTCTCTGAATGGATCAAGCTTGAATTCTGCTGGTATCCATCGTCTAGTTAGCAGCACCAGATCAGAGAGGGATTGCATTGGATCAGTTTCTGTCAAATAAATCACAATCATTTTATTTTGTTGGTTGCATTTAGAGTCAAAAGAGCCTCATCCAGCAGAAATGCATCAAGCTGTATTTCCCCTACTGACTGACAAACATAGCTCACCCCCACCTTTGAGTATCATTCGGTGGAATTCCACCCATTCGGCATGTTGGGGGGAATTTGAGAGGTTTATATAATTTTCATTCAATTTCAACATGTCAGTCGGGGTAATCGGATGGGGAATCGGAAGTCAATTAGTTCAAAGATAGCTCATTTTAGCTGACAAACCTAGCCCAACCTAGGCATGTTGGGGAGAATTGGAGAGGTTTATTTAATTTTCATCCAATTTCAAGACGTCGGTAGGGGGAATCGGAAGTCAACTGGTGAAAAGATAGCTCATTTTCGTGCACTACACATGCCCAATTTTTTAACTTGATGTTTTCTAATGCTACATAAAGGGTCATCCTTAAAATAGTCGTATTCCAAAGTTTGAGTTGCATAACTACAATGGTTCTTACTTTAGAAGCACATAGTGACATATAATTTGCCCATGGAGTTGTACAAAAAGTGGCCAGATAGTTAACCACCTTTTGCAGTAATTCACTACATTTTGTCATATAACTTCTTGTGGAACATATCTTGCGCCAAATATTTTACAGAAATAATAAGAAAAATATGTGTTTCTTTCTGATATATAAATATTTTGATGGGGGAAAAAAAAAAGCTAAAGTGATAGGAACATTCCCCTTTAAGTCACACACATTGTTTAATTCATGGCCACATTTCGACTTACTATCCCTTGTTCACTTACCACTGAGAAGCTCCACAAATACTTCCCAATTTGTAAAGATTGGTATATCTTCCTCGTAGATCTGAGAGTCCATGTAGATTGCACCGGGATTCTTCCACGCTTTCTTCCGTAGCCGTATCCTGAAAAGTAGGCAATTTGGCACACATTGTTTTATCAATATGCAAACAGCAAAATTTGATAGAATGTTTACATCAATAATGTTCAATGTTCCACCCTCCAAGTCTTGTAAAATTTAAGGGTGTGGAATAGGACTGTTTGGTGGTTTCTCGTTATCCACATGGCAACAATTTTAAATCACCTGATTGGCACGAATTTGTCTTTCAGCAGCTCGAAAGTTACCCCCTGCACTGCGCTGGTTTCTAATTTTGAATTCGATTTATTCCGTCAAACATAAACAATCGGGTTCCAAAGCGGCGGCAATAACTATTTTCCTTTCATCTTCGAGCTCCCGAAAGTGAGATTCGATTGGCACACATAAGGGAGAGAGAACGAGGGAGACACAGCGATCTAGCGAAACGCAGCACTCGCAATGTTGTATGGTAAGATAAGATTGTCAACAGTTAGCAACCAAGGCAATTCTGATTGTTGTCAATATATTATGCATGCATGCAATGACTAAGCCAGGCCCGTAAGACACTTTTTTCAAAGGGGGGGCGTTTTCAAAAAAAAATCACCTTTTTTGAGTAAAGAATTGCGCGCGTAGCGCGCTAAAATTTTCGAATTTACCCTTTTTTGCACGATTGAGCTACATTTTAGCTTTAACCAAGCTTGTACCAAAAAATATTGCATTTTGGGAAGACGGTGCGCGCGTAGCGCGCGAATTTTTTTTTGGGGAGGGGGGATTTTCTCTGTTTTTGGTCAAATTTTCCGGGGAAGATTTTCAAAGGGGGGGCGATCGCAACCGTCGCCCCCCCCCATCTGACGGGCCTGTAAGCATAGTCTAAACAATGACATAACTGATTCTTTAAGCCTTTGAAAACAAAAGATTCATTGTATATTTATAACAACCATAAAATAACTGACTGACCTTTCCAATGGTATATCGATGCTACACTTAGTTTTGAGTTCTACTTGTAGTTCCTTCTTAGATTGCAGCACCGTCATGCCCTTGGCAAATACCCAGTCTAGTAAATGCTTGCATGGCTACGGATACAAATAAAATATATACACTGATAATAAGCCACTCTTAATTATTGTTTAGGGTGGTGTTCCTAGGGCAGGGGTTCTCAATAGGCAGCCACGGCCCATCAAGCAATCATGACTTGCCCTTGAATAGTTCTCATATACAAAGAAAAACATTAGAAGAAAGGAGTAATCTATCCCATGAAAATGTATATTTTAAAATGTTATGGCCCTAAGCAAAATAATTGAGAACCCTCTGACAGCACAACAATTCGCGTTATACGCATAACTCCGGCAAGTCTGTGTAGGGTGTGCTTGAACATCACAACGCGATGACCATACGCACTGAAGGTTAGGCCCGCCCCAAAACTTTACATTATTGGTCTCATAATATATAGTGTGTATCAGCCTGAAAATCAATCAAATTGCCTGTTGGCATTCAAACCCAAAACACTATATAAGAATCTTTGAAAAAGTATACTTTAGGTCCCAGATACTGGTATACCAGTATCGTTCAATAGTGGAACATAAAATTTGCCAGTATCGGTCCATACTGGTATGATTTTACTGTTCCAGTATAACACATGATACCAGTGAGATTTGTACAAGTATTGAATGATACTGGTACATAATTATGTTCTAGTAACGCCCGATACTGGAGCATTTTATATGTGCCAGTATCGGCCAATACTGGAACACTGACTTTGTACCAGTATCGAACGATACTGGGTGTTTCAGTATCGGACGATACTAGTACAGTCCAAAATCTGGGACCTAAAGTACACTTTTTTCCGAAATTTCTTAAAAGTTCTACCTAGATTAACAAACACATATTTTGTTCAAAATAAGCCACAATTCTGGTTGTCTCCTCTACTTTGGAGCACAGTATATTTTCATAGTCTTACCTCAGACTCATTAACTAACAGCTGGAAGACCTTTACTCTATATTCGCCTTTCTTAAGCGCTCTGCCTAGTTTGACGATAACCTTTCCATCGTCACTGTACGTTTGTAATGTCTCATTCAACCTGAAACTCTCAAACTCCTGGTTATTGGCATAGACTCTATATACCTGAAAAAATGTAAGAGAAAATTGCATTATTTATAAAAACCTGCTAATGTATAACATATGTCGCTGTTCTGTCAAAATGTAAGAGAAAATTACATGATTTTGTTGGTACTACCCTTTATAATAACCTGCTCATGTATAACATACACCTATACTCTGTTTGGCCATCTCGAGACAGTGACGTAACTGAACAGGCGCAGCTTTTACGCACGCGTGTGTATCTTCCGCCTTTCAACGCTCGTGTTTGTACGCCAGCGCCGCGAGTATGCGCGCGCGTTATGTGATGCAATTAGTAGAATACGCGGTTACGTCACTGTCTCGAGATGGCCAAACAGAGTATAGCACAAAAAGTCCCTGACCTTTGGTGTTTTGATGTTGGCTAATTCAAAATAGAAAATCGATACCAAAAATCTGAGATATACATTAAATGAGCAAATTTCTTCTCTGCAAGTCAATATGTCAGAATTAAATGTATTACCAAACTAATCTTTGCTATTAATGGATAGATAATTGTCTATGTTTATAATAATTGTAACATATTGAAACATAAACCATGTTATTTACTGGCTTGTACATGTAAATCCCATTGTACAAACCAGTAAATGACATGGTTTACGCAAACTGTGCTAGTTTTCTTATTTTTCATTGGATTGATCTCATACTTTCAGGATATCATAATAACTTATTGGGCTTTACATTGACCTAAATTCGTCATGTGCCAATGATCATAACAAGTTTTACAGCGTCATGAAACAGAGTCCTATTTTTTTTTGAGACACCCTGTAGTTTGATCAGTTCCAAATTGGCGAAGCCTCCTTACCGTAGCAAATTAATAAAGAAGGACGTTGGCATGAAGGCAATGGTAACAAGTACACTATGCATCATATGCGTGAAAAAATTGTGTGCGTGTGGCCATAATCTTGCACATTCGCTTAGATTACTTTTGCGCTTGGAGAGATAAAAACTGATTATTTCTCGTCAATTTGGTTGGAACTGATTAAACAATAACCATGATCTACATTCGTTGAAATTGTGCATTGATACCCCTACATGGGGTTCCATAAAAATACTTTCAGCTTCCAGTTCTAAATTGACCTGACATATAGGTTAGCACCAACTTGGCCACCTTCCCATAAAAAATGGACACGACCCCAACTGCATACATGCTTTAAAGTTGTGTACTGATACCTCTATGTGACCTCATCCTCTTGCCCCCACCGCCTTGCCCCCACCATCTGGCCCCAACCCTCTTTCCCCCCATCCTGCTGTTCAAGATGGACATGACCCCAACCGCATACATACTTTGAAATTGTGCATTGATACTCCTACGTGGGTTTCCATGGCTCTCTTGAAAGCCCTTAGCGTCATCCTCTTGTCCAGATACACAGGTAGAACTGGAAATAATCCACAAATAATCAAAACACATTGTTAGCGACGATATGCAATATGATTAAAGGAAAAAGTCACACTTATATTAAATTTGAGTTAAGTAAAAAGAGATGAAAAATGTTTTACTATCATTTTTGCAGTTGGTAACCTGATAATCAAAGGGAATTTCCATACATCATTCAAATGATGCACAAACATCAAAAATGAAAATAAAGCTCATCGGGTCATTTAAATATACCAATAGCTTATTAATCGTTATTGACAAGGCCAAACTGATCATTAAACTTACCCCGTCCACCCTCTAATTCCGCTTCTGAATCGGCTCTGAAATACCACACCCTCTGTTTATGCCTCTGAGTGTTCTCATAAACCTCTTCTTCTGAATCCCCATTGCAATCATCATAAGCTAGTCCAGCGACCGGCGTTTCACCCTGGCCACTATCAAGTTTGTGATCCCTACCACTCTCGCTCGGAGCTGTGGTGCATGAGCTGACGGTCAAGTGTGAGTCTATTGACGATAACGACAGCGACGATGAGGGCGCTGTTGTGTCGTCTTGCATCGGGTGTTTTAGTCTCTGACACTCCTCGCATGAACTCGAGCTGCCGGAGGGCGTCTGACAAGAGTGGAACGAGGCAACGTCGCTTGCCGTTGACGTTGAGGACGACATTGTTGCAGTCTGTGATGGAATAATTGACGAAGTCATAGTTTGCGAGGTTGAAAAAGTATTGTCTGATGGCCCGCTACTTTGCGTAGCCTCGCTCATTAGTAACGGCGTTTGCCTGTTTTGCATAGCCTCTGAATGCGTAACTTCATCCAATGTGAAGTTGTCACTAAAACCTAATGGTTCGGCATCACCTTGTCCTCCGGTCCTTTCAATACTCGGTGCCCCATCAGGTTCACCGCGTTGCTCTTCGAAAGGCGACACTTCAGAATCGTTATCATCACCGAGCAGCGCTATCCTGGATTCGCTCAGCGAAACTACGCCACTGTCCGTCTCGCTCCCAAGCAAGTTCATGTGGTTTTTATCCAGTGGGTGGTCATCGCTCAGAGTTGATGAGCTCCCAGTCGGACTGGGCGTTGGAGCTTTGTTAGGTGAGAGCAAGGAAATGTCTACGTTGAGATCGGAATATTTGTCTGAAGGTGACGGTGATATGCTGGCGCAGCCTGAGACTGACCCTACATCACTGCTGGACGATTGGGCATCTGAAACAATGGATAAAGAGGTAACGGTATCAAATATGTTTAAAGAGGTAACGGTATCAAATATGTTGAAATTATATGAACTCTTTCATTTCAACAGGATGTTTTCCAAAATCCAGTTTTCCCGCCAATATTCTTTATTTTACCTTAGCATTTGTCGTCATGCTAGGCCGATATCAGGATCTATTGTTCGGGATTGTTACATCAATTAACTTGTAACCCATTCCAAGGCTCTATCAAAGGGGACACTGGTAATTGTCTCCCATTCACAAAGTACATCACATTCTCAAAGTACAGGGGGACTTTTTTGCTTCATTTTTTCTTTGGCAGTAAAATGAATATAAACAACCTTTGTGATAAGATATATAAGAATTGATCTGAGAATACAAAATACCAAAAATTCAAGAGAGTTGTGACACCTTGTGACCTTTCCCACATTGCCCTCTACCTCACCCTGCCTCTCTCCCCCACACCCACCCACTTGAGAGCACTTTTTACTACTACTAGTAACATGGTGCACAAAAAACTCTAGACGTTGCACTGGCCCCAAAATCCAAAATCCAATGCGATTTGTTATTGTGACATTCCACACTAATTTAAAATGCAACGAAAGCCCTTGCGCTGCGTTGTGCCATGCGTTTTGGGTGGGGCTGCTCTGGATTGGAAATATTCAGCAATGCAACTGATTCGCACCACCAAAAAGAGATGCATCGGGCCCCCGATGTGCGTTAAAACGTTAAAATGAGACGCTGTGCAGCGTACACCTTGACGACGAATTAGAAGAAGAAAAATACCAAATATCCCAAGATCGCACTGTGACCACAGTCAAATTCTGTTAGTGCTAGGCCTGTGCGATAAACACCAACCATTTACACTTGCAATGTTATTTTTAATGAGCAAAAGATACTACAAATAGTTACCTGTTAAAAATGGTGGCAAAGATACAAATAATCTTATGGTATTGGCGAATCTGTCCAATAAGCGATGCAATCTGGACTCTGTAAATGGCACCTGCTGGTCAGCTGCGTCTTGCCCCTCTACAAACACCTGTTTCAAATCACAATTATACAATCTTTACAATATTAGCTCATGGCAATGTGTCCAATCATTTGATACTGAAACTGCTGAAATGATAACTGTGTGGTTTAAAAAAAAAAAAAAAAATGCTTGTATATATTCAAATGTGGAAACGGAGTAGGTACAAATTATCTCAATGAATTGATAAAGTTTTACAAACCAGGTCATCTAGGTCATCGATCTGCTTTTACTTCTACTCTCCTTTAAATTCATTGTACATCTGATACTATAGATGACAAAGCTATACCATGCCGCATGCAAATACATAGTAAAGATAGTCACCGAACATTTAGCCCGCGCATCCCAGCGCTCATGGTGTAGTGGTTGAGTCACTCGCATGCCAGTCCGGTGACCCGGGTTCAATTCCCATTTGTGTTCCTCCCTAGTGACCCTCTGCCCATGGGAGTTGGGGTTATAGAAATATCTTAAACACATCTATTTCCTATGTGATCACTTTCTATCCACGTAAATGCTTTGCTTTATGTTATTTTGGATATTGTGCTTTTTGTTGTATTGTACAGTGCGGTGATCTAAATGAAATAATGCTTTATAAATCCTGTTGTTATACTATATTAAAAAAATCTTTTGTCTCAAAGCTCTTCAGTTTTTCAAAACCTAATGTGGAATGCATTTTTTTCAACTTTTTTTTATAAATATGAAATATTTAAATCCTTGAAAATGATGTGATCAATGAAAATCTGAAAAATCTGTGAAACTTTGGTGTGTTTTTTTTGTTGAAAAAAAAGATAAAAAAGATTAAAAAAAGATGATTTCCCCCCTAACGCGCACCAATTAACTAACGCGCGCAGGAGCTTTGAGACCATTTAAAAAAAATATAGCCTTATGTATGTTATGATGAAAAAAACTGGAAATGTCAAATGACTTCCTGTAAACATTTACCTTATTGCTCTTGAGGAATCCCTCTGCTTTGAGTGATTTATTTGGTACCGTGAGTACCTTCAAATCATTGTAGTATTTCTCTAATACAACTCTCATATCCTCCAGAGGCAGTCCTGTCACCTGTTCACAGAAATAGACAACAGTAAGGATGAAAATAAGGCGGACAAAAAGGTTGACCTGCCCTTTAAGTGCCAACATATGGGACGGTCGGCCGATTTGATTTTGTGAGAATTTTATTTTTTAGGAACACAAACAGATACTACACAAGAACATAGATTTTACAGAATGCTAAACATGCATCTTTCTTTCTTTCTTCTTTCCTAAAAACTTTTAATATTTGTGACATGTTCTACCGAAACCAGACGGAATTGGGCAGAGCTCCAAACGTAGAAATAGCCCAAAACCTAATTGGGTGTGATTTTTTGGGACTTTTGAGTTTCTTGTAGGGTAAAGTCGCCTATTTTCGGTCAGCGCCTATTTTCGGTCACTTCGCCCAAATCGTGTAATGAAAATTACCTTGTGGTTATAAACTGACGGATAAAAAACTGCAGCATAGTTGATGCCGGTATTGCTTTTAAAATGGCGACAACCGATGCAATTACACGATTTTGGCCAAGTGACCGAAAATAGGCGGTGACCGAAAATAGGCGACTTTACCCTACATAATTAATCTTCAGAGTGTTTATAACATTATCGTGGAAGTTCAGATTAAAAATTCAAACCAACAAAAAAAATGTAAAAAAAACATTTTTTTGTAAGTACATTGTAAGTACATATTTAAAGGACGATATCTCAGTTTGGAGTTTTCATAAAGACAAACTTGAAAATTATTTGGGAAGTCCGATTAAAAAAAGGAAAGTACCATTGTAAAGCTGAAGATCTCTACTTTAATAATCAATTACTAACTCAATTTTGATATCTTGCCCAATTGTGTCTGGTTTCGGTAGAACACGTCACATTTAACAAATAAGTGAGTAATTGACAATTTCTATGTGTTTATCTCAAAGTTAAACATAAACAGAACAGATTTTGCTATGAATTAACTAAAATACGATATTTAATAAAACCAAGATTTTCAGGTCAGTCACAAAGGGCAAGTTAACTTATTGTCAGTTAAATATGAGAGTCATAGACTTTTGTTAATCGATGTAGGCTTTTTATTTAATAGAAATTAAAACCAACATGTCAGTCAGGTGACCTCGTTTAAAGTTTAAAGACGTGGAGAGTGTGTGCAAATCCTGAAAGTTGCTAATCGTACCACAAAAATTGTATGATCCCAAAGTGTCTCCTTTTCAAATTTAGTCAAATAAATCCCATGAGCATATCAAGTCCACCTTACCCAAAGATTATTGTTACCAAGTTTGCTTGAGATTGAAATCTGATTCTTAATATAATGAGAGCACTGAACAGGCCGAACCTAGCCGAAAAGGCTAACCAAAAGGAAACACACCCCGACTTGTAATTACCTCCGAACGAGGACCAAACGTGGTACTATCCAAATGAGGACCCACCAAACAGGACACACACCGAGGACCAAAATGGTGGTTGAAAAAATAAAATTGGGTGTCAAACCGCCAACTAGACGTGTGATTTCCAACAGAGGCCTAAAGGGTGCATGGGGGAGAGCATCACCAAAGAGGACCTCGTTTAGATAGCGTTTCTTAATGTTGTTTGCAATACTTTGCATGATCAAGAAACCGAGGACGTCCTCGTTTGCAGGTGTGTCCGCAGTTAGAATGTAAAAAACGGGGGTGCGTCCTCGTTTGCAGGTAATTACAAATGCACATAAACACACACACACCCCCACATCCACCACCCTCACATACACACACACATGACATGATAACAATATCCCCCTCCGGCTTTTAGCCAGGGGGATAAAAACTGCTGAAAAGAAGAGAAAGTGGCTCAATTTACTAAAATATGGTGACAAATATCCTAGACACTTACCAATGATACTTCATTCTTGAATTCACTGATCGTCATGTTGAGATACGCTCTCATACTTATTGGGTTACGAATGTTCTCACCCTCCAGATCCACCTCATATAGCTTAATGGTGACACCTGAGAAAATGAAATATACCAGAATGATCACAAATATTTGGTGAAAAAAGAGTGAGTTGGTAACTTACAAATGTGACCTGTCACATCAAAACATACCTCTTGGGGTCTTTTATCCACTATCTGATGTTAATGTAATCAAAACATGCAAATATCAAGCTTGAAATTGATACCTCATAATTGAAATTTAGCCTTAAGAATCAGGAAATATGATGAATAGAAGAAGCTTAGCTTTTCCTTTTAATTTCTATCTAGAAACTAGAGAATAGAGGTATGTTTTGATGTGATGGGTAACAAATAGGGAAAATTACTTCTTCATACAAGCTTTTGAAAGTGAATATGACTTTACTTTGCAAAATTTCCAGACAAATACATGCGTAACTTATGGAGATGTGTGTATTGATGTGCACATCAATGCACCAGGTATTACTTAATTGAGCAAGGGCTATCCAACAAATAACGTCATAGTGAGCTTTATTTACTTTTAAATACATTGTCAGTATAACAAAAGTTAAATAAAATCATATTATACAGTTTACTTTATTTACATTTTTTTCAGTGTCAGTATTTTGACAACCAGAGAACCAAATTACTCCATGTATTTAAAGGTGTATGTTCCGATCACTTTTTTGGGGCTATGATTTTTTTTCACATCAAGATATTTTGATATCAGAAGTATCCCTATATTTTTCTCATTATGTCTGTAAGATCTCAGGGGCCAGAAATGTTCCATTAAATTATAGGCGAAAATGTGGTGAATCACTGCCAAAGGTGGTTACCCACCAACCAGTTTGTGAACTACTCAATGGGCAAATATTGTTTGACCTTGTGCTTCTAAAAATAGAACCGTTGGAGTTATGCAACTCAAACTTTGGAACATGACAATGTTAAGGATGACCTTTCATGTAAAATAGAAAACACCAAGGTGCAAAATTGTTCAAAAATTATCAAAACAGTAAATGATCAATCTCGTCTACCTACCTCCAACATAATACGTCTGAAATAGTTGGTCAGGTAGTCTGGTTTCCATCATGAGATCAAACATGTACGATGATTTGACTCCGCCTAGCAACTGTCCCATTGGCGTTTCCTCCTCGTTGTCGTACGACATCTCCAGGGACTCATGGAACTCGTCGTATTTGACCAGGCGACATTGACTCAGCGGTAGGATCTTGTCAAAGCCCAGCAACTAATGCAGGAGAAATAAAAAGGTTTGCAAGTCTCTGGTTGACTGATTTTTTTCCCAATCATTTATTCATAACATAATCATCGTTTTTGGCACAATTTAGGGGAGGGAGCAATTTTGGTTGTTAAAACTTGCATTCCCAGGATACCTAGGAGATTTATTTAACCCTCTGAGACAAAAGGCCACTATTAGGCCAAACAAAAATGGTTGCGTTGCCCTCCGCGAACGAACCTGAAATCTAAACTTTAGGTGGCGAAAATAAGAAACCCTGACTGACCCATTTTTAGATAATCAGTGAATTTATTTTTCAATGAATACTGACCCAATTTTTTGTTGTTGGCCAAATTACGGCAACAATTTTCGAGATTCTATTTACTTTTTACGTTCATTTTGAAGGGGAAAAAAAAGGTCAAAATAAAAAGCATGCCCGACTGAATGTTTGCCCCGTAGAACAGGGTTTATTTTTTCATGGCCTTAGTTAGGGTCACATTTTTTTTAAGATTTAAATTTTACCCAAATTGTCAAAGAAATACTATTTTCTGCTCGAAATGAATAGCTTTGCTTGAATGAATATTTTTAAAACTAATATCACACTAGAAACATTAGTCAAATTGACATTGACCAATTTTGTCTTGACATGAACCACAGCAACCACGGTCTGTCTGGCAGTGATATTTCTAAAAAAACAAAACACCCCAAAACAAAAACAAAACCAACTGACTGACTTGACCTCAACATTATTAGCACTTGTGGGAAATACAACATTTTTGTTTTTTGGCCTATATGACCTTGGAAGCAAACACAATTTCTTTTTTATTGCCCATGTTTAGTTTGACAGGTTTCCAAATTATGCATATCATTTTTGTGTTGATGTACCTCATGGAAAAAAGGACAAGTGGATCGTTGCAGCGTAGCGCTACACGCTTAACCCTATTTCACATACCAATGCGCGAGGGTTTCTGAGACGAACCTTTTTATTGTTGCCTTACCTCATATGATAGTTGTATTGCCTCTGTTAATGTCTTGTCCTTATGAACCTCCAGTCTGGTCTCCATTGATTTACCGGTAAGCGGGTGGACGGAAAACAGTTTAATCTAATCGGATAAAAATACACACAAAAAGAGAAATGACTTGTGAGACCAGGGGGCAACACACGTTTGCAGCGAATATAGATAAATTAGAACTCTGCGTTTATAAGTTATATCGTCGCTGTTCTGCCAAACCGTGTATTTTTTCCCGCCCTTCAGCATGTATAAAGTAGAACTGCCCAACGGTTATGCATATGAAGTGTTGCTTTATATATGTTCAGTAGCAAGAGCATTTACTTTTTTGGATAGATGTGTTTTTGGTGCCCAAGGTTATACATAGGAAGTATTACTTTATACATGCTGAAGGGCCATATGGAGATACAAGGTTTTGATACAACATCAACGATATGCAAAGAACCCCACAGTGTTGCCAATCAGCAACGAATTGAGCTATTCTTTATAGTGTACCACAGCCATTACATACCATTTTAGAATAGGTAATATCTTCCAATTGAGGAGGTGGCAATGATTTGAGATCTTAATCTGATCATTGATGCACATGGCTCTATGCTTCCCTGTGTCTTGAATCATGTTGTAGGTAGTTATTATCCAGAATAGTGACAATTTTTTCTTGCACCGTTGTCCAAATTGGTTTTCTTTCAAATATATATAAACCGGATTAAAACTATAAGAACAAATTATGATCAATATGTGTCATTATTATTTATATCAGGCTTTTTAACGGTGCAATAAAACTGTGTATTTAATATTGTTTAACTAAAGTACCCGGATGCATCCAATATTCTAAAAATATTGCCGTCCAATATTTTTTAGTCTCATACCCATTATGTGTTCGTTACAAATATTCGTCTATACTATTGTATACAAAGGAGCTCACGCAACTTTAGCGTTTATTAAGCATGCAGTCGAGACTAATTTTCGCTGATTGCATGGGTTTCGCAAATACGTGTTATCGGCTTAATGAAGCAGGCTTACGTGGGGAACCACTACAAAAACAACAAATCAACAAGTTTGCAAAATGTCGGAACCGCAGCAGACTCCCGGGAGATTCGCTTCTCTAAGTGATGATGATGTTAACGAACTTTTGCTGAACAAAGATTCTGCAAATACAATTAAATCAACACGCAACGCAACTATAATTATGGGTAAAAGCCTGATATAAATAATAATAATAATATTGGATGTCTTATTTTCGGGTGATACAAGAATATATTGCACTCGCTATAACAAATATTGCACTCGTCTCCGACTCGTGCAATATTTTTTATAGCTCGTGCAATATTTTCTTGTATCACCCTCAAAGCCATCCAATATTATATAAATCTAATATAGATGGCAGTTGCGCCTCACTTTGGGAGAAATTTCAGTTGGCAACTGGATCTCATAGAAAATTAAAACCAAGGAGGAAGAACTGATGCTAGACTGTATCCGTCATGTCTTTACTATTTACACACAGCCCCTACGAGGGTACTCAAAATGTGGGGCGCACGATTTACCTTCCGTGGCGCGGCGTGACGATCGCCCCAACCCACTGCATTTGAATTGGACCAATCAGGTGGTATTTCTGCTGCTGCTGCTGCTGGGCACAAATGCGCATGTTTGGTATTCGTCTGCATATTCATAAATGCTAATTACTCGTGGAATTCCATGAGTAACCAAATTTCAGTTGGCAACTGGATCTCATAGAAAATTAAAACCAAGGAGGAAGAACTGATGCTAGACTGTATCCGTCATGTCTTTACTATTTACACACAGCCCCTACGAGGGTACTCAAAATGTGGGGCGCACGATTTACCTTCCGTGGCGCGGCGTGACGATCGCCCCAACCCACTGCATTTGAATTGGACCAATCAGGTGGTATTTCTGCTGCTGCTGCTGCTGGGCACAAATGCGCATGTTTGGTATTCGTCTGCATATTCATAAATGCTAATTACTCGTGGAATTCCATGAGTAACCAAATTTCAGTTGGCAACTGGATCTCATAGAAAATTAAAACCAAGGAGGAAGAACTGATGCTAGACTGTATCCGTCATGTCTTTACTATTTACACACAGCCCCTACGAGGGTACTCAAAATGTGGGGCGCACGATTTACCTTCCGTGGCGCGGCGTGACGATCGCCCCAACCCACTGCATTTGAATTGGACCAATCAGGTGGTATTTCTGCTGCTGCTGCTGCTGGGCACAAATGCGCATGTTTGGTATTCGTCTGCATATTCATAAATGCTAATTACTCGTGGAATTCCATGAGTAACCAAATTTCAGTTGGCAACTGGATCTCATAGAAAATTAAAACCAAGGAGGAAGAACTGATGCTAGACTGTATCCGTCATGTCTTTACTATTTACACACAGCCCCTACGAGGGTACTCAAAATGTGGGGCGCACGATTTACCTTCCGTGGCGCGGCGTGACGATCGCCCCAACCCACTGCATTTGAATTGGACCAATCAGGTGGTATTTCTGCTGCTGCTGCTGGGCACAAATGCGCATGTTTGGTATTCGTCTGCATATTCATAAATGCTAATTACTCGTGGAATTCCATGAGTAACCCTCGCACTTTCTCATCAAGTTCATTTCCCTGTCTCTCGATTTGGGCCCCATTTTTAAATATGGCGGGTATATAGAGGGACACGGGGACCCAGTCTAGTCTGATGGTACTGCATTGTACTATTTTGCGCCATCTCACCTTGCATGTATTCCTCTCTATCTCTCGTTGCCTCTTCTCATTTTCTTCATCCTGTATGATGCTCTGTGACAGCTGTTGTATGTGAGCTGGCAGTTCTTGTAATGTATTAAAATCTGATCAATACAGAAAAGAGAAAAGACAGATTGGATACAATGTTTATAACAATATCATCATAATTAGGGGGGGGGGGGGGGGGGTAATGGCGGCGGGCGACTCTTTGTTTTTGAAAGTACCATACCCTTTCAACAGTAATCAATACCCCATTATCCAAAGGTGCATTACTTACATGAATATCCGGCCACTTTCAATAACTCCAAGAACACAGGTGCATGCATTGCAACCAAATATGAATATTTCTAGGACAGGACTTAACATCACCAGGAAACTGAAATTATTCCTGATCTCTTGGATATCACCAAAAATACAGCTCAAGTTGAGAGGAGACATGAGCCTGTAATCTATACTCTATTTGTCTTCCTCTGGGCAGTGACATAACTTTACAGGCGCAGCTTTTACGCGTGAGTATGTATCTTCCATCATTCCACGCTCGTGTTTATTACGCCAGCGCCTTGAGTAGGCCCTCACGATATGTGCTACAATTAGTAGAATACGCAGTTAAGTCACTGTCTCATGATGGATAAATGGAGATAGGCACAACACTTTTAATGCAGCCCATCTTACATTCTTTTCTTATCGTGCAAAATGCATGCATAGTCACATCTGTGTAACATGTGCAATACCATGTTGCGTTTGCTAGTATATTGCGCTATGTCACCTCCCAACTCAAGCTGATACAAAATATACATCCCCTACCCACCAAACATGGACTAAATCTGATATTACATTACAATCCAGTTATACTTACTTTTGTTGGATTTTTGGTCAATCTGTCTGTACATTAGCATATAGGCATTGGTGGAGCTTGCATAGCTTGATGCGTAGTATCCCCGATAGCTACCGTTTGACCCGCCGTAAGTCTTGCGAATGTCGTCGTACGTCACACAGATGACGTTCTGGTCGTTGTAGCAGTACCACTGACCATCTGTGAAAGATCTGAGACACATACAGTTTGGGATAGTATTGAGAAGATGATTTGTTGTCTCGTCCATAAATACAGTGTATAATAGAATTAGAAATAAACTGCAGAGCTGATAACATTCAAAATAAGACAAATAAAATAAACGCTAGTTTTAGCAATCACATACATTTCAACTGAACTACAAGGGCAATTTAGAGCTGTGACCACCTGAATACTGTAAAACACTATAATTTTCACGGATACTTTATTTCGCGAATTGAAAATTACTGCTATTGTAGCAAGCATTTAATTTTATTGTTTCTTTCAGTGGAAAATGTTTGCAGGTATTTAATTTCGCAAATCCACATCCCTCGCGAAATTAAATCCTTCGCGAAAAAAAGATCCAGCTAAATGACCCTAGCATTTGCTACCTGGCTTTGAAGAGATGGGTCAAAGTTGTAAAATTCAATCATAAATTGCAACATTTCTGCATAAGCTAAGTACCTGGAATTAAAATCCTACCATGAGATGCCATACAAAGTCTGAGACATGAAAACCTCACAGAAGGGACCTACACTTACTTTATATATGCATAGTAGTGTCCTCCCGCAGCCGTCCCAGAATGCACCATGATAGAGAACAGCTCATACGTATACGGTCCCTTCTCGCAACGTTTCTTCTCATTTCTGTCATTGGCAGCTGCAGTCGCTGCTTGCTGCACATCGATGCCCTCGTCTATGGTTTCATCCGTGCACTCGCTGCTTTGGTTGCTCGGGCAACTGTCATCATTCTCAGCACCGCTGTCGGTCTGTGATTCTATTTCCACTTTGGCCTGCAATATAGTAAGTAGATATCAGACATTCTGGGACACTCCTGATTTACTTAAAACGGTGTTCTGAATATTTTGACCCATGGGAACATGCATTGACTGTTGTATTGACTCCTGTTGTTATAGATAACTGGTTTGATTTAATGTATGGATAATAATGGACAACCCCCATTTCAAATGCGCGCGTGTACCGGCAGCAGACATGCCAACCTCTGGGATCAGAAAACTGTATTCTGAAACTCCCAAACCTGTATTTTTTATTGAAAACCCGTATTTTTAAATAAGCTTACTTTTAGTCCGATTTTCTTCCCTGCATGACAACATATTAAATTCGCAAGTTATTCCTGGCAAAGAAGTTTCATAATTTTCATTATTCCAATTACTTTCTGGCGTATTTTGACTTTTTTCGCCGAAGAAAGTTTGTTTTCATTCATCACTGTGCGCCGCCATTTTAATTCATCATAAGTGTACATCCACCAGTCATCAAGATTACCGTTCATTCCCTGGCACTGTACTATTAATAGAGCGATGTATGAGGGCGGTACAGTCTCAGTCTCGTAATTGCGCAATTTACCATGTGCGATTTTGGCCTTGGGTGGTACCAAAATTGTAATATACCACAATAGCGTAACATAACATACCGGGAATATATTTACTTTCTAAAAACGTTGTCGGGTGGATAATAGTCTTTACTTGCAGTCATTTTTGAAAGGGATTCTTTGCCTTGCAGTTTGGAGGTCAATTATGGTTAAAAACATATTTTTTTGGAAAATCCAGTACGCCCATATTTTTAACCAAATCCCGTACGAAATACGGGAAAAACGTACTAGTTGGCATGTCTGCGGCAGGTATGCTTTTGTTTGGCAGGCAATTCATGCGCACATCTGCAGGCAAACTGTTGTTTGCTTGGCTGCTGTTACATTACAGGTGACATAGTACTTTGGCGAATGGGTTGTCCTAGCGAAATTAACGACATTGAATTTCTAGTGAAATTAAGTTGATTTACAGTATCTATATTTGGTGAATGAGATACTTACCACTCCTTCCTCAATTTTCTCTCCTCCTTCGATAAAATCATTAAGATCCAGAATTTCAGGAAAAGTCATTCTGAAATACAACCAGAGAAATACAGATTGCTGTTAAGACATTACCTTCCAACTTAGCACAATGAGCACATAATGCTATGAACAGGGGTGGCATAAAGCCCCGTTCATACTCCTGTCGTTGCGTATAGCCCGACGTCACGGACATCGACGCACAAGTTGAAGCAATGTCAACTTTTATCCTTTTTATCAATGCGCAACAACGAGGGTATGAACAGGCCTTAAAGGTCAAAAGTATTTGCTGTCATGCTCCTTTCCCCTCTCCAAGTGAAAAGAAGGGTTGTTTGTTATCAGTCCACCACACAAAGTTCCATAACCAAAATTTACTGAAAATGTGACTTTTATTCCAGTTCAGGGAAATAAAAAATCAGCAACATTCCTTAGATCACTTCATCACTATGAGGAATACACTCAGGAAAAAAACCAAATGTATAAATGCTCAGAACATGTTATTCGTATATTTACAAAGTAATTTGCAGGCAAAAGTAAAATCCACCCCTGTATGACCGACCAAGAGTTTTTGTATTCCACTACTCAAGTAAACTTGTACTCCACTATTCAAGTAGTAACCATGGTTACTCATGGTGGAAATACAAAATGGTGGCGTATCGGATATAGTTTATATATCTGCGGTGTCTACTTACTTATCGTTGAGTTTGATCCTATGCATCGTTGAGTAGTCAAAGTCAAATCTCTTGAGCTGTAGTGTGAGCAGGTAGGGAAACGTATTGAACTTGAGACCCTTGTGAGCGTCGCACTTCTTGTCACACTTCTCGCAGAAGTACTGTTGGATAATGCGAGGGGTAAAATTCATAGTCATATTATTTTATTTTTGTCTAATTCAATTTTGTTTTGATATTATTGTTGTTTGCAAATATTTGTCATATGGAAATAAATAAATAATTTAATTTGATGATCTGAAGATTACCAATGATTGGTAGGAACCTGATAGGGTAAATTTGTTGTTGTTCTGTCAAAACCCTGTATCTCTATCCGGTCCTTCAGCATGTATAAAGCAATACTTCCTAAGTATAACCAAAGGGCCAAAAACATATCTATCATTATCAAAGTGCTTCTGCCCCTGAACATGTATAATATAAAGCAACAACTTCCTATGCATAACCGTAAGACAGAAAAACAAAAGGTTTTGACAGATCAGTGATGACTTGATTGATAAAATGGATTGCTTGTTATAGCAATGAATCACACTACCTTGGAACATTTCAGTACGTACGTATGAATGCCCACCATAATATTACCAAGTGAATCATATGGCGATGCAATACATGTTTCGCGTCAGTATCGAGTATCGTGTTTCGAATTGACAGAATTGGTAAAATGGCAAACTTTGCTGATTTTAATCCTGAAATTGCATATGCAAGGAATTTCCGAACTTCTATTTCTTGGTCCAAAATAACAATAGTGATTTTCAAACGATCCCTCTTTTCATGATGACAATTCAGGTCAAGTGTTTCTACTTAATTAACATTATAATTTGCTCCAAATAGTACAAAATAGTTAAGCAGCAAACATCATTCAACAAGCATATTTACCGTTAGTTTGAATCAAAGAAAAAACGTAACTCATTTTTTTTTTTTTAACATTTGAGTTACGTTTATTAATTTTTAAAGGAAGTGAAACGATACAATAGGATGCCCCAGAAATAAATCTAGTATAAGGGGTCGTCCAAAATTATCGCCATTTTCACTTACGAACAGAGCGTACGTAACTTTTTACCCCCCTCGAGTTACGTACGCAATAAATGGCGAAATTTTATTTTATTTTGTACTTTAAAAAATCCCGCCTCTCAAGATCGCCATTTAAGTTACGTACGGTTGGGGTATATTTCGACCCCCTCCCCCCTCTTACGTACGCTTTGTACGTAACTGAAAATGGCGAAAAATATGGACGACCCCTAAAGAAATTAGTGATTATACTGTTAAGACTTACGGGGTGATTTTTAGGCTATCAATTCAAATTTGTATTCAAAATATTACTTGCATATGCGATTTCGTGATTAAAATCAGCAAAGTTTGCCATTTTAGTCAATTCGAAACTCAAAACTTCGAAACTTGAAGATAAGCAACACACATGGATCTATATATATGCTATTTCCTTCTGGTGTTACACTCTCAACTTAGGTGACCTACCTGGTTACTTTCATCCAATGTTTCTGGAGTAACAAATGCTCGCAACGCCTCTTCCTGTTAACAAAATAGGGGAAAACAGAAAACAAAACACTTTTTAAAAACGGACATTACTTTGGGAAAAATAAAATACATCAATCTATCTACAATTCTTGTATCACTTAGGATACCCTTTGCTTCATGTGATTTCAAAATTCATATTTCTAGTTATATTTCAGAATTGCTATCTTCTGATATCCTCACTATTGCTCTCATATATCCACATTCAAGACAGTCCTTTATTTGCACCCTTGTTCAGGGTAATAATTTTGCTTCTAATTACCACATCACCTGCCTAAACCTAAATAACCTGACTACCAGTGGTGTATATAGTAAAGCATTCTTTTGAGCTTTCTATATGGCTCATTCCATGAAGTTGGGGCATATTATGTGACATCCAAGTGAAATTTTCAAAATGGATATTTTCCAACTCTTTCTTCTTTTTTAGGTTCTACATTTACCAAAGTCCAATGTAGAACTTTTTATTTTAATGTAACATTTGGTGCAAAATAACCGCACATGTTCAACAGTTGGATGACATTTCCAAAAATCCTGATGCTACATGGACACCATTTCTCATTTCCATATCATTTTCTAATAAAATAGCTTAAGATGTGGGCCAAGTTTCTATACCTCAATTAACTACTTGGAACCACAAATACATGAAAAGAAACCAGATTTGTCTAGGTTGAACATAACTTAACGAACAAGACATCGTAGATTAACTGTTTTATGTAAAAACTCATTGAAAAGTGACTCTTTATTTTGCAATTTGTATAATGAATTTAAATAAAGTACATATCAATATTTGTTTGATGTAAAGTACTCTATAAACCATGCACATTGATTACATTATAGTCATAAAGTAAGTATATGAAGTATTATTTACCTGTATAATGTTATAAAATGCACTACCGATGCTACATGGACACCGCGTCTTGTAACATTGTTAATAATAAGACTAATATTCATACTGTTACAATTATTTGAGTGTGAATGGTTTGTCTACTTGTTCATCATATCAAGTAGATACACAGAGTGAATTGCTTGAAATTTATCTAAACACTGTTCATGTAAAATTTACCTTTTCTGTGTACTTAAGTATTACGATGCTACATGGACACCCTGCCCTAAAATATTTGGAACAGCTTGAACAGGTGCATCTTTTTCAGATCAATAGAGAGGATGTACTATGATGTTAACTTTTTATGTTATAAGCACACGATAAAATTAATAACATGGATTGTAAAACTACAAATTACACAAAAAGATAACCTGCCATGAAGCATAAAACATAATTACCTATGATACAC
The DNA here is from genome assembly GCA_035610835.1 of Ophiura sarsii. Lineage (NCBI taxonomy): Eukaryota > Metazoa > Echinodermata > Ophiuroidea > Amphilepidida > Ophiuridae > Ophiura > Ophiura sarsii. Next base: position 58,367,356 of record CM069443.1, on the reverse strand, counting down.
ATACACCATTTCTTACAATTACACAATAACAATACACCATTGATCAAAGAAACTTAAGATGTCCACTGAAACAAACTTCATGCAGTGTTGTTCTTAAAGTACCCTTTGTGATCAATTAGTCTCTTTGCTTGTTTCTGATTGAATCATCCTCTATTATTGATAAAGATGATTGAAAAGTTTGATCACTTAAAAAGTCAGTTTGCAAAAAAATAATTTAATTGCCATGATGGATTTCTTTGGAAAGGTACTAGTTTTTGAAAATGATGGGTTCCTTGTCTTCATCTCCATAAATTCCAGGACGATAGAACTGTCTTCTGAATTAATGTCAAGAACCTGCAAAGCAAAACAAAATAAACCCTATGGCTTAGTATCTTCATGGAACATTGTGTATTGATATTGGAGTAGATTATTTATTCATGTTGCACTTTTTGTGTTGCAGGAAAATATTTATATTAAAATCATGCTGGAGTATTTTATTTATTATTCATTTAACATGAAAAAGAATAGCAAAGGATAGAGAACTTAAATGATTTACAATTATTTGTTTTATTTAAAACTAAAATAAGGGAATGTTTATTGTGAATTCAGTGAAATGCTAATGGAAATGGTGTCCATGTAGCATTGTGTATTAATATATTTCATTAGATATACATCTCTCATAATATGCCTTTTTTCTGTAAAGTGTAGTAAAATGTAGGCAATGTTTTGAATGTTTTGGGTGATGGATAATTTCGAATGGGGTAATTGTTTTAGTCTAATTAGGCAAATTTTATGAAATGCTACATGGACATGGTGTCCATGTAGCATCGTATTGGTAAGCTATATTATTAGCATTAAAAGAGCAAAAACTAATTCATTATTAACTTCAAAGTTTATTAATGATGTGATTCTACAAAAAAAATACAATTTCAACGAACTATAACGATACCCAATGCAAAATATTGCCCATGCTATGCCCGATGCTACATGGACGCCAAATTATTATGGCGTCCGTGACTCAAAATTAATATCATAACATGAAAAGAAATTCTGATTCAGTGTTTCCCTTTCAATAAAAATGCATTAATAAATACAGACATACAAGCAACATTAAGAAATAATTACAATCTCACTTACCATTCACAAAACTATCCAATGTTTACATTTTGATGCTACATAAAAGTCCCGATGCTACAACGGGACACCAGCGACTGAAACCTTGATAAAACTAGCCCACATGTGGCAAATTCCAAACAAACCTGATAGCTATTGACCTCTATCCTTACAAAAAGAAATATGGAATGTTTTATTTATCTCCAGGGGGGGATTCGCACAAATTGCATAGGATGTTTATCACGATGCTACATTTTATGGTTAGGACACCATGCACACGGCACGGTATACTTTTTCATGAATATATGGAATGGTCTTCATGAAATTTATTCTCATTTGCAATAGTTTTCAATTGATAAATGCTCTTAATTTTGGAAAATAATTTAAAAATGTATGATAGAGAACTACCCCCATTCAGCAATGAAAACTCCCGATGCTACACGTGTATATTTTGTGGACACCGTGCGTAGCATCGGAAAGGCAATTTTCATGTTGCTTGGGTGAAAAATCAGTCCAGCGTGACGAGGTGTTTTGGTCAGTAAACTATGAATACATGTATCTTTTATTAATCAAATCGATTTCCAAGCAATCTATGATAGTTTTGCTTACATAAAACTCATATTAATTGTTGTGTTTTCCATGTCACGTTTTTTAGCAAAAATGGTCTTGGACACCACCTAATTTTTTATTTTTTTCTTCTTCAAGGAAGGGTCAATTTTTTTTCTTCTTTTTCATGGCTCAATACTATAATAGTACTGTTTTTGGACACTAATTTTTTTTGATATACACATAGAGTAAAACAGTTTATAAGCTGCCTAAAGTACCAAATTCTGCTATTTTAACAAATGCCCCAACTTCATGGAATGAGCCATATACAGTGATCACGCAAACTTACCACACCTCCGTTCGCCTGTGTAGACCCAAATGGCCTGATAACCAGTGGTATATCCAGGAAAGCATCCGTACGGGCGCTCTAATATTTAAGCCTGTAAATTTCCGTTTAATGAACTATCCGTTTAAACTATTTAAAAAAAAAGCGTTTAAACGTTTAAACGTATTTGTATTCATAAATAAATGAATTCTGCACTATATCGAATAGATAGATATGCCAGTTATTTGCATTGATTTCATTGCGATCGCGATCGTCACATTTCGTTAGTCCGCCATTTTTATTCTTAGTCTAAATCCTCAGTCGTTTAACAATATCGATATATAATGCATGTATGAAAGGCCATGGTTGATTTCTACCGGGTTTCTATTTCTAGAAACGTTATCGTAATAATTTTGACATACTTGGTACAACAAGGCCGTTCCGACCGGGTTTTTTTTGGAATTTATTTCTAGAAACGTTATCGTATTTATATTTGGTACAAATGAGGCTGTAATGGTTGGTATGGAATGAGAATTACGAGTAAGCTTACTTGTTTACCTAAAATTTAGTCGGACTTTTAAAATTTTATTAGGGCTTACGTTTAGCCGTTTAGCGAATTCTGTAACCGTTTAAACGCCCTACGAGCGTTTAAACGGATAAACGGTTAGAATTTACACCATTACTCATATTCACATTCAAGGCACTTGACATAGACCCTAGTATATAAAGTGGTCATGTAAACTTACCACACTTCCGTTAGCCTGTGTAGACCCAAATGGCCTGATAACCAGTGGTATATCCAGGAAAGCATCCGTCCGGGCGCTCTCATATTCGCATTCAAGGCATTTGACATAGTCCTGCATTTGGCCCTGGTATAAACGGTTAATTAGGTTCGATTGGTCCGTGTTCTGCCATTTCTTTTCCAAAGCGTCAAACATGACTCGGCAGAGCTCCTGTACATCATGCTGTTGCCAGGCTACACACAATAAATAATTATAAATATTAGTTTGTTGGACCAGATGATTCTAAAACAGTTGTGTAAATTACAAGGGTTGTAATATGTACTATCTCACATTACAGTACACACTGTTAGACAAATAAAGGGTTCAACAAAAGAAAGTATACCACTTTGTTTATGTCATTTTGAGTAACATTCAATTTTCTTTTGACCAACGATTGGATCCTGAAGTGACCAGGCTCAAGCAAAATGCTCAGGCCAGGCTTAAAAAGCCAATATAAGCATGCTGGCTGAATGAAATGAAAGTTAGAAAGGTAAAGTAAAATGTCCTAAAAATCAATTGACCAAATGCGAACGATACACAGCGACCACGGCGAAGCGCTTGTACACGTAACACACGTTTATGGGAGGCTTGTACGGTGAATAGGCTACAGGGTATCACCCCCTAATTTTTTTATTTTTCCTTCTTTTTATGCTGAACAAAGATAAACCATGATTAGCACCATTTAAAGAAAAAATTCCTATTTTCAAAAGTCTCATTTCCAATACACAGCACGAGAAAAAAGGACCAATTGTTAACACACACAATGTCGTACGACCCAACGCATTTGCACTGTGCGATCGATAGCCCCGTCAATCCTGGCTATACACACACACAGAGAGACCCCAATTGGTCCTTTCTTCTTGTGCTGTGTATTGGAAATGAGACTTTTGAAAATAGGAAATTTGTCTTTAAATGGTTTATCTCTGTTGTTAGTGGGGCAAATTTGGTATCAAATTATGCCTAAAAGATTCATCTAAATGCCTATCTAGCCTGTTTGGTAAAAAAAAATTGAATGTTACTCAAAATGACATAAACAAAGTGGTATACTTTCTTTTGTTGAACCCTTTACATACCATATTCTCTATCTCCAATGAGCACCATCAATAACTGGTACTTCTACTGCTCTTTTCAAACAATATGTGTATGCTAAAGCTTATCAGGGTACAATTAGATACATTCACTATTGACAGTACTGTAAAAGCCAATATTTTTGCGTAAAGATATTTTTGCGCATTTTGATATCATAGACATTTTGTGGGCGACCTTCTGGATGCACCGCATGAATGTTGAAAACAATATTTTTGAGGAAAAATATCTTGCGCGCAAATAAAACCACAGCGAAAATTTCAGTTTTACAGTAAATGCAACTTTGGCTTATTCACCTCTTTGCATTGAAAATCCTCTAAATTATTTTTGTGCATATTTTATCATCATATAAATCCAGTAAAAACATAAACATCTTCAAATAATCTACCATACACAAATAATCTCCCGTACCCTCTTTTTGAAAATGCGACACCCAAGGCATTTTTTAATTAGAGAGTAAGGCAGATTATGACATACAAAAACAACTGTAAACCACTTAATTTTTCAAGGGTTTTAATTTTGCTAGGGATGTGGATTCGCAAAATTAAACACCCGCGAAACTGATATTTTGCATTGAAAGTAACAGTAAAATCTCCAGATTTGCAAAATTAAATGCCCGCTAAAATAGCAGTAATTTTAAATTCGTGAAATAAAGTATCCACGAAATTATAGAGTATTACAGCACCTACCACGCTGACACAACTGCGTTAATTTCTATACATATACAAGACAGCTTAACATGCTTACCTTCACTGCTGTCCCATCCAAAACTCTTGGTCACATCAGTAGTCTCCACCGCACGCTTCTTGCTGGTCTGTAGTTGAACAAACAAGCGCTGTAACTGGTACGGAATACTGTTGCATGGGTCTTCAGACATTTCATCGTACTCCCAACTAACAACAATAAAGTGGTAAGACATTTGGTTGACCATTAAGACCTGATGGCAATACTAAAGAGCACTTTTTTAGCCCACTTACTTAATCACAACCATTTCTGGATGGTTGATATCCAACTATAATGTTAGAAAAAAGTGTTCGAACACTTTGTAGGCGTAATGTAAAGTGTTCCCCCTCCCCCCCTGATCAATGTTGAATCCCACAATTTGCCCACCATCATCAGCACAGGGCCTCGCAACATTGATCGGTAGGGAAGGGGGAGAAATATGAGTAAGGGGATACTTCAGGCTACCAGAAACAAGTTACGATTTTCATGCGACTCAAATAGCGTTCCTGTTATGGTCCAATAAGCATGGCAATTAAGGTCAGTGTTCGAACACCTTTTTTCTATGAATGTAGGTATTAATACAAAGTAAAATAATAGATGGGAGCCCAAGCTGATAACCCATATATGACGTAAAAAACCCTTATAACAGAGATGTCACAGAGGTAAAGTAAAATGTCCTGAAAATCAATTGACCAAATGTGAACGTTACGCAGCGACCAGGGCGAAGCGTTTGTACACGGTAACAAACGATTATGGGAGGCTTGTACGGAGAATAGGCTACAGGGTATCACCCCTAATTTTTTTTTTTTTTCCTTCTTTTTATGCTGAAATATCATCGATTGTTGAAATGCTAAAAAAAAGAAATCAATTCCATTTCCATTTATATGGTCTAATATCCGGAAATTTTCCGGATGTGTTACATCTCTGTTATAAGGAACCTCAAAAGGGAAACATCAGAACAAATACAGATGAGGCAACACTTTCTGGAAAACACATTTAATGGCTCCTTGCAATGAAAAGTTGCCTAGAAAAAAATAGAAACTTTTTAAATAATCCACATCTGCTACCATAACCATTTCAAATCATTGCATTTTTTTGACAGTTAACACTTTCCATGCAGCTATTTAGTTTTACCATACAAAATAGATTTGGCAGAAGACCTTTCCTAACTTTCAAAGTCGTATCTCTAGAATTACGGAACCAATACGAGGCATGTTTGTACTTTTCTCATGGTGTTTCCAAATATGGTGATGAAATTCAATAATTTTGACATTTTTGAAACATTTTGCGAAATTTTGGAAGACAACTGCCGCATGGAAAGTGTTAATTTGCTTTCAATGTGCCACTTACTTGTAAAGTGCATTTCTGAATTCTGGTGTCATATAGAGCGTCTGTAGTAAGCTATTCAGGTAACAAGTCATGGCTTGGTTAACGAGACCAACAAAACCTGTGGTGGATACACAAATGTATAAACATGTTGATTATCTATATAGCCCTGTAATGTTCCATGTAGCACTTTCAGTAATTATTGAAGTGAAACAGTGTTTCCAACACTGTAGCTGACAGCAGAAACTGGCTCATTTTGATTGGGACTCTTGCACCATAGCCACCCCCACCAACCAAGTAATGGACTTTGTAAAATGTTGGGTTGTTGGGCTACTAATGTATTCAATTGGGCTACTTTTTGTTGCCCATTGGAGGACTTTCAGTTGGCAACACTGACATGGATGCGCTGACATTCTTGTCTCAGCCTGCTAGTGAGCCTGGGACAATTTAAGACCTGACACCTACTTATATCACAACCTTAACTTCCCAACATTTTACTTATTCCAAATTTTGTTCAAAAAGGAGAAATGCAGCCCTGTATTAAACAGGGCCCCAATACCCTCCAATGAATTTTTCTACTCCTCTACCAATCAACTCCCTTGACACTACAATGAGTGCAATGCGCTACCCCCTTTATTCCCAGTGGAATGCACGAGTAGCAACCAAAGTGGGAAGAATTTCACTGCACTTTGCCAGAATCAAATTGATATCAAGGATTAAGGAAAGACATCAATCAATCCTTCATAGGTAAATACTGTGAAAACCTGAAATGTTTACAGGAAACAATAATGATTCACGCAATCCTGTTTGCCATAGCCTCTCATTATTTATACAATCGTACCTGTGTCAGATTTTGAGATGACTGCCGATGAGTAAATACCATAGCCATACTCTGTTGAGGTTGAGCTGTTCTCAACAACTGGCGAGGCTATCACGGGACTGGAGTCTTCATCGTTGACGGCACTGGTGGAGGTGTTGTCGTCAGGTGTCACCGTCACACCGGTAGCACCAGCCTGATAGATAAATAGTTGACAAATTATTGAAATTGGAGTATTATTACGGTAATGGTCAAGATAAAGACAGTTGAATCGGGGTTCACAGGAGCCCATAATTTCTTTCAAAGCCATTGGACCAAACTCACACCTTTTATAAACACAGAGGTTAACTTAAATATACCTGAATAGAGAAAGTCATTAAAGAAAAGTGCCTTACTCAAGAGCAAAACATATTGAACTTGCAGGACTTGAACCCATAACCTTTGTATTGAGAGTCCAGTGCACACACCTGGATAGAGAGAGAGAGTAATTGAGGAAAAGTGCCTTACTCAAAGAGCACAACAAGTTGACCTTGCAGGACTTAAACCCACAACTGTTGTATCTTGACACCAGTGCTCTATCTACTGCACCATACTGGCTCTCATTGGTTAAGGTGATTTTTTAAAACCCACAACTGTTGTATCTTGACACCAGTGCTCTATCTACTGCACCATACTGGCTCTCATTGGTTAAGGTGATTTTTTAATTTGCACAATTGGTCCAGTTCGGCCAAATTGAAACATCTTTGTGTTGATTTATTTTATACATTGTATTTGAGAACACTGGATTCAACGCTGATTCACTCAAATCCTACCTCAATCGGTACAGGTTGTTCTCCGTCTTTATCGCCAAGTTCAAACATGTTCTTCTTGTTGTCGGTCAGCATGCCCACGTCCAGTAGATTTTGTTCTCCCAGATCATTTATCAACACCTTACACGAATGTAAAAATCAACATTTAGTTTGTATCTGGCTAAATCAGATTAATGGGTAATTCAGGCTTGGCTTTTAATTTTCTTTCATCTCAATTCTGCCAATCAACGTTTTGAGCAAGAAAAATGCGACATGTCCTATTGAATAATGATATTGTTATGAGACATAGACCAATACAGTGATATTAGTGTCCAGAGAATAAGTAATTGGGTTCAAATCTCAAGATTTATTATCACTTCTGATATTTCGACCATAGGCCTTTATCAAGGTAGATGAAAGTGATGTGACTTGGCGAAGCTAAGTAAATAGAAGAACGCTGGGGGAACTTTGAGCGAAGATGTGTGCAATACGGTGATATTTTACTGTTATTATTTTGTATGTAAAGACAACATAAGCGAACAATTATTGCATGAATCATTGAATGCTTCCGTTCAAATGTGAATAACTTTCCATTAACCATAACCCTGCCAAATCCAACAGAAGCAACTTGCCGGTGGGCCCCATTCCCCAGTCTCGTCTCATTGCGCAATCTTGCAAAGGTACATAGGCTCCGAAGATTTAATTTGGGGAGCGGGACACCCGTAGCATGATGCACGATAACCTGGACTCCGGCCGTGGTGCCCCTCGTTTGAATCCCGGGAGTTGTCTGTTCTTATTTGTTCCATGTTTCTTCCCTGTTAGCTTTATGGCTACACACCCCATGAGGGGTTAGGGTTAATATGTGCAGGCTCAGGATCTTGGATGTTTGTATAACACTGAATACTGATAGGTGTCATGACTGGCATGGAACAGTCGGACCTTCATTATAAATATTACGTCACTGAATAAAATTTGTAGAAATGAGAATTTGGGCCCCCTCACCCCTTCTATTTCGAGCCCTGTACTCACATTATCTCCAGCATGTTGTCCCCCTCGTTGCCACACTAAAGAGAATGTTCCGGCCTCATAGTTAGCCTGTCTTGCCACCTCCTCGCATAACTCCCTGGCTGTTGTACTGGCCGGTAGATTCACTGTTATCTTACACTGTTGCCACTGGGGGTTTGTGAGGTCCCTGATGATGCATAGTACCTTAAGGCTTTCTGCTGCACACATGGGCTGTGGTAAAAACAAAGGCAATCCAAACTTATATTTATGATAGGTTTTGCTTGCCAACTTTTGACCTAAAAAGTAGCTGCTATTTAATCATCAGTGGTAGGACAAGTGTGTGGGTGTGTGTGTGGTGGGGTGGGGTGGGGGATACGGAAATGTCTCTCTTGCTCAAATGACTTACTGTAACCCCATCCCCAGTTTCCACCATTTTCTAGAAATTTGACCAAATTTAGCTTCTGACCTAGCTAAATGTCTTGACGTTAATGAAAAAGGTTTCACCGTTGTTCCCTAGAATTGGGAATTGAAGTGGCCTGAGAGAGCACTATTGGTGAGCTATTTACGCCTATTTTAACTTGTTCGCATTCTATCTATTATCTTTTTAATAATATTATTGTCAAGTTTTATTACAGTTTATAGTAGCACCAACCATGTCAATGCCATGCCCAATGCCATTTGTACATGTAGCTACAGATATTCTCAGCTAGAGCCACATCCATGCATAGATAATCAAGACGGGGATGGATAAGTGGGTATTTTGTTTGAAGCTATGTGTGTTTCGGACCAAGGTCGCTCAACACAAAAGCCGATGTAGCCTTTCGCCCTGTCATGAAATAACTTCTCAACATCAATCCATAAATAATACGATACTCTCATTCCCAGATACATTAAATTGCTAGGAATCAATTTCAAAAGATGTGCTATTGAAACTGGGTGAAATAAGTGTCTATAAACTTCACAAATAGCGTTACATCTATCGCATCGGTGAATGTGTGTATTAAATTGTTTCAAATATTAGAAGTATTTTAACTTTCACGGTTGCTTTTTTTATCAAATTAATTTTATGTATCCCATTAGCTAGTATTAGATACTGTAGTTGCCGCAATAGACTATCAGTATCAATACCCATTCTGTTTACCGGGCTTTTCAATTATGCTAGTCATACAGGTGTGTGCGAAACAGACATAGGGTAGATATGCCTATTCTGGGATACCAAAGAATTGATTGCATATTTTAGAAAAAATATGGCAGATTTTACAAAATGGTATTATAATCTGACTTAGTTCTAACTGAGCCCTTTTCGTTTTCAAGTTAGAAGCGAAAAACCATTTCAAAATCTTCACCCTATCCTCAGACGCCCTATGCCTATTCTCAGACACTTGCTCATTCCCGGACGCTTGATCTAATTTCGAAACTAAGAGCAATGGGTTGATTAAAATCAAGTTTATAATAGATTTATTATGTCTGCTACCTGTTCATGAAAGAAAAAGTCAACAAATTCCATTTGCTTTAAAATATGGCCAAATATCCTTAACTTCGCCACTTTGTACTTTTCTGGATTTCCCCATTCAAACACTGTGTAAAATTGGTATGCCTATTCTCTGACACCCTGTGCCTATTCTTGGACTGTTTTTGACCATTTTGATAGGTTGCGAGGAACTTTTTCTACACTTACAGTAATATTGGACACATTTAAAGCAAATTAAGTATTTGTAATAACGAATCCACCCAACATTTTTACAGGCTTCATTTTTTGTGGGGATGTTACTTACGCGCCTGCCATTTTCAGAATTTGCAAAATTAGCAAATTTTTCCCAAAACCAACATTTTCTATGATAATTCCAGGATAATCCAACATTTGGTAAAAATTTATCACCAAGATGATTGACCATCTTACTTCTCACAACATACTCAAAAATCAGCATCACAATCTCTTCGATGTGGAAAAAATAGCCAGCGTCAGTCCAGGAATAGGCATGCGTCCGAGAATAGGCATATCTACACCTAACAAGCGACCTCCTCATCAAAAAAGCTGCTGCCTGGACGTTGCATTGTTTAGTATGATTCACCAGCAGCAAAATTACAGCGCTTTGAGCCCTTTGGAAAAGGTGCTATATAAATACTGATTATTATTTATTATCATCTCCACACAACGTTTCAATAGAGATAATCCGGGAGATAATCATTCCCTTTATTGACGATCTATGATCCGTGTGTGTTAACATTTTCCATGAAATATACTGTTTGTTCCATGCGTCCCAAAAAAAATCAACACGTGGGACGCGTGGAGTTTGACAGATGATGAAGGGGACAGGTTGTGTACTGTAGGCTAGCTATAATCTCTTCGAATCGTATATCCGAAGAGATAAAGTTGGCTAATTTAATGTTTGGAATTCAGTGCAGTGTATCACAAATTCACAACAAGACCACATTCAATATTTGGAAGGACTCGACGAGTGCTTGGATCCACAATTATAATTATTATCTTGCAAATGGGGTGGGGGGCAAATTTATTAACCGTAAACAACATTTGGCCAAACACTGTCAGACTGTATACAATACATTTAACAATAACATTAGTATTATCAGTCTCATCATGCAATACGCTTTATTCCGTCAAGGTACCAAATGTTGTTTATGGTAACTGGTAAATAATATCGTGTGGGGGGGGGGGGGGGGGGGGGGGGGGGGGGGGGGGGGAGTGGAAGGGGAAAACTAAGACTAGTAAAATGAAGTCTGAAGGAATTCTTGCACAATTACATGATGATCTTGAATTGTCCAGCCCTGGCAAATTTGCCCGCTAAGTGGGCATATTTGCCAGTATTTGCAGTTAATCCAAAAGTCGCGCTTCCACACAAAAAATGGCATATTCTACCCTTCATATCAATTGTTTAACTCAATACCTAAATATTTTGTGTCGCTTCAAAATAAATCTTGGTTGCGTTTTGCCAGAAAAATGATGACATTTCAGTCATTTTGTGGCAAGTGGATATTTCCCCAGTATTTACAGTTAATCCAAAAGTAGCGCTTCCACACACAAAATGGCATCTTCTATCCTTCATATATCGATAGCTGAACTTGATACCAAAATATTTTGCGTCGCTTCAAAACAATTCATGGTTACGTTTTACTAGAAAAAAGATGCAATTTCAGTCATTTTTGGCAAAAACTATTTTTGAAATTTCATTTTCAAGCTTTCATTGAAAATGCACTATTACAGTAAAAAACAGGGAATCCTCTACGCTTATTGTGTACTTATTGGTGTACACACACCAATCCCCTACCCCACCACAAACCCCTTCCACCCCCCATCCCACATGCACAAACCCACTCAACCCCAACCACCAGCGTTCGACATAAGCGGTAATCCGGGCGTTTTTACACCCAAAATGGCCGCCGGAAAACCTAAAATTCAATGCTGGTTATCCGTCGGACGCCCAACAAAAACAAAAAAAAATTTATAAGCCCAAAAGTATATAAAACATGACCTTATGATCCAGATTTGACCCGAAATAATTCACTTAATACCACATGACCCACACCATAGCTATGGTAATCTATAACTTAAGATCCTACCTTATAAAAGTACATTGGTAGGTATTCCATAATATTCTGATTAAAAGTATGACTTTTGAGAACCGTTTTCAGTGTAAAAAATACCATTTATTTATTTATGAGTAACAACATCTAACTAAATTTAGTAAACTATACATGTACATTTTGCTTGTTATGGCAATAGAAGTGTTGCCTGTAACATGATGCAGCATTAAAAAGATGTATAATGTTAGAATAAATTATTTCATTTTTTTTAAATTAATTTTTAATTTGACATCAAAAAAATTATAACTTTATTTCTTATGCATGTGATCTGGTCAAAAAAGATGTTTCATGTATGTATGATGGAAATAATAACACATAAGTTTTGAATGCATTGTAATATCTTTAATACACAGATTTACCATTTTGCATTACCACATCACATGCATATGAACCACAAAAATAATTTTTCTAACGTCAATTTGCAAATAAATTTAATATTATTTTATTGTTATATATCATGTAACAGGCAACACTTCTCTTCGCATATTAAATGGAAATATACTAAATTTAGGTATTTTTCAATGTTAAATAATTTGCTATGTACATGTAGACTCTTAACCTGTTCGGAACTCTGGCCATTTTTCTAGGAAAGCTGTATTTTAAAGCGTACTACCATATGGACCATGTCGTTTATTCGTACGATGCTTCGTTAAGAAATTACAAGCAACACTTCTCTTCCCAAGAAGTTTCAAGCAACACTTCTCTTCCCATATTAAATGTTAATTTACTGAATTTAAATATTTTTAGAATGTGTCGTGTGGTATAAGATTAAATTGCAGAAAATGTGCTTTTTCGTTGTTTATACAGGTCTCTGAAATTCCTGAGAAATCTTGACTTTGGCGGATAACCAAAAATGTTGGCGGATAACCTGATTTTATATCATGGTTATCCGCCGGATAACCTGATTTTTTTCCTTAATTCGAACACTGCCAACCACAAACCTACTCCACCTTCCCACAATGCCCCCTCCACATCTAAACCACCCCTACAAACTCCCCTCCCCACCACAACCCCTTTACCACCACAAACCCCCTCCCCATCCCCACCACAAACCCCTCCCTTTCCCATTCACAAAACCCCTCCCTCCCCCTCCCCATCCCATGCATCCATGCCACCACAACCACCTCCCCACCACAACCCCCACCTAAACCCCCTCCTTTCCCAACCGCACCACAAACCCCTTCCCCACCACAAAACCCCTCCCCACCACGAAACCCCTCCCCACCACGAAACCCCACCCACCACAAACACCCTACCCAGTTTTACCCACCCCACCCCTTCCATCCATGCCACCATCCCCCCTTCCCCACCAGGGTTGTAGCTAGACACATTTTAGTGCCGGCTAAAATCTCACATATTATTGGCACGCTCTCGCATTCTCAGCCATTTTGTGGTATTTGATGTACATTTCCTCAATTTTGGAGTCTTTAGTGCTGGTTAATTTGCCTGAAAATTGCTGTGAGTGCCGGTTGGTTAGCCTTAGTGGCGGTCGCTACCGACCAGTGTAGCTACATACCTGTTCCCCACCACAAACCCTCTTTCCAGGGCCATTCCCATTTGCCACCACAAACCCATGCCCTCCACCACAAACCCTTCCCCACCACTAACCTCCTCCCCAACCACAAACCCCCTCCCCATCACTAACTCCCTCCCAACCACAAATACCATCCCCCATCACTAACCCCTTCCCAATCACAAACACCCTCCCTATACCCCACCTCACACCAAACCCCCCTATTACAAAAATCACATGGTATCGATTATCGTTGCGCCTCCCATCACTACTAAAACTTTTTCACAATAGACAAAACTTTTGCTTGATCATTGATGCTGAATAGATGTTTCTGACACACCCCTTGTATTTCAAGTACTCATTTAGGCTAGTGGATTCACCCAGATATAGTGCTGGGCAGTGCTGGGAGATATCAATTCAAGCCTCTCAGTCTCAAACCCAAAATCACAAAATGTTCGTCATCTCTTCAACAAGTATCAGAATTTGCTTAATTCAAACAGGAAATCAAACTTAAACCTTTCCCCAGCAGATTTTTACTCCATTGGAACAATTATTTTGGGTTTCAAACATAAAAATAGTGAATTAAATACGCATTTTGTCTTGGTAATGGTGGCCATATTTGCCCACTTACTCTGTGGGACAATTTGGCCACCTGCTAGAAATGTCAAAATGATGTTAATAAATTATTGCTATTTTATTTAAGATTCATTCTGTATGGTCATGGACTTGGAGGATATAAATTATAAATCCTATACCATTTGTAAGCTTATTACAATGAATTGCATTTTGAGCAAGCTTTCTCATTCAATTTCATTTGCAGTGACGACTAATGTCATGAATGTATCATGAAGAAAAAAAGACAGAAAAGAAAACAGTTCGTCGTCATCACACATTTCACACTGTCACCGGGTCTTGGATAAATTCAAACACACAGTGGCCTAACCTGCATCGGCACTAGCTGGCTGTTATCCACCGGAACCATCAGGACGAGTTTGGACCCTACTGGGTCCTCAGGAATAGGTGGAACAATCGTGATAAATTACCCCGGAAATTGGTCTATGTTGCCTATGCAATCACACAGAAAATGGTCGAATGAAAATAATGAATTGTTTTTCCAAATTAACAGGTTGAGAATAAAGCATTTAAACTTCAAAAACATCAAAATATATAATTGAATATATAAATCAATATAATTATATATTTTATATACAATACTGATCATTATAATACTAAATTATTTTTTTGTGTTAAAATATAAGAATTTAAGCTATATTTCTGACCCACAACCCGCTATTTATATCAAACCTGTCATGATGACTAATCGCTGCTACAAATGTGTCTCGTTCATTTTGTTATACGATGATACGATGAAAGGATCGTTTGTTCAACAAAGTGTAAGCGGTTAATTGAGAGGCTCGATCGCAAAATGGAAAAATTATTAATCCAAATACGTTCAATTAACATGAATGGGCATACAATTACTGGTTCTAAACGTTATCAGAATTACTTGAATGATTAGAAATATTACATTTTGGTACAGCGTGTATTTTGTATCAATTCAAATGTCATACGACAAATCAAATTTAATACGCCGGTTTTATAATTGTCTAAATGCAAAGTTCAAGGGTCAGTCAGTCCTTTTAGTGCAACGTGAAAATCAAGCAAGATGTCGAGGTAAATTGTCTGACAAAAATCCACCCTAATCCATGATTCCTTAATAGATTGGCCCTCAATTAATTCAGATTTTATATCATAAATAACCCTCAATGTAAATATCTGCAAACTGTAGTATTTATTGATTGCCATATCGATAAATTCGATGGTTGTTTCTTGTTAGTCAACACCTGGTGTGCTAATTCATATTTTGGCCTGATCCCTGTATGTCCCACCAATGCCACCATAGATATGCAAGCACAAGTTGTTTTTTAACACGTCAGGCCAGATATCAAAAATGTTTAAGTAATATTTATGACTAGGTTAAATATCTGAACCTCTTGGCAATCCTCTATTTCAATCAAGGGGACACATTATTTGACGGAATAAACTACCAGCCTCCGCAGGTCTGTTTGATAAAGAGCCGGGGGGGGGGGGGGGGGGGGGGGGGTGTTAACCAGGGTTGCCTCAGCAGGTCTGTTTGATAAAGAGCCGTGGGGGGGGGGGGGGGGGGTGTTAACCAGGGTTGTAGAAGTCCGGTCCGGAAGTTGTGCCTAGCGTCCGGCACTCTTAAAAAATAAGGGTAAAAAATGGCACTACCACTAGTCACTAGACTAGAAGTCTAGTCTAACGACTAGTTAACATTTTTTTTGTGTGGAAAAATCATTATTGAACTGCATTAAACGGCATGTTAGTCAGCATAGGTTTGGGGGCGCTGTAGATTTAAACAGACGACGGTGGCCACGCGAAACTTAAATTTTGAATTTGTAGTGAATATTACACGTAATCGCGAATTTTAAACCGATCATTTTGACAAATACATCATAATTAGAAGGATTTTTATCGTTAACCGGGCGATGACTGTTAAAAATAATTCAAAATGGTGCACTCCCGTTGCCAAATTGGGTCGTCTGAGAGACGCGTGGCCAGCGTTGCGTCGTCTGCTACAATCACGTCTGCAATCACGCCTGATCGGTATAGCGCCACCAATTCTATGCTGACTAAGTTCAATTTAAAAGTGGACCCGATCGGCAAGCTGAGAGGCAGACCCCTGCTACAACCCTGTGTTAACTTAACCCTTTCACATGAAGTTAATCAAGCGCTGTAACTTTTGAACTACGGTAGTAGTATATAAAAGTATACATTATTTATTGGAAAGGAATTGAGTCAGGAGAATCTATTTTTAGTGTCGAATTTCACTAAAAATTCGAATTAAAAAAATTACTTTTTAGCTCAACAATTTTCGGACAATATCACAAAATGAGTTTTTGGTAAAAAATGCAGAAATTGTCACTTCTCTACTCTAGGATAGATAGCATTCTATATATTTTTAATAAAAATGTTTAGTTTATATAGATTTTTGACCATAAATAAAGTTACCTTTTTTGGTCAACAAAATAAAAAATAAGCACTTTACATTTTATTAACAAAATTCAGTATTATGTTTTGTATTAAAATGCCAACAGTTTAGCCTGTCATTGTATCTTCGGCCCATATTTTGTGAATTTACACTGTTTTTTTAGCGTTTTCGAGTGTGGCCTCAAAACCCTGACATCAGATCTTCATCTGTAGTACCAAACCTGAATTAGGGTTAGGGCCTTAGGGGTAGGGTTAGGGATTTTCATGGGTTATTTGATAAATAAGACGAGCCCTAAAGGATTCTGGTTTTTTTTGTGGGTATCGTGGGCTCGGGGCTATAGAAAGTGTCCCTTAGTACTGTAGGTTGATGATGGGAATCATGTACCTATTGCATAATTCTTCTAAACAATGAATGCACCTGTATTGATTTCACAAATGGTTCATGTACAGGATTGTAACAATGATGACCAAATATTGGTATGTATTATCAGAAACCATTTGTTGATACACAAGTTTCTTTTTAGCTCTAGAAACACTGAGTTCTCTACTTGTACATGTATATTGCATTCGTGGTAACACAAGATCAATGGGGAGGGGACTATAATAGATCTATAGAATAGAAATAGAAGCTATGTGTTGTCCAATTCAAATAGAGGACATCAATTTTTCGGTACAAAACCTATACTGTTAGGAAATACATTTTGAGTAACATTAAGCTGGAAAGTTTGCCCTATCTAACCAACTGCAAGATGTGTGCAAAACCTCTAACCTACTGTATTATGGTTTCTTTTGATTTTGCAGCAAGGTATCGCGTGAAACCATATTTGAGGCTGTGGACGCCTTGCTGAAAGGAAGCAAGGACAAGCAGCGTAAATTTGTGGAGACAGTGGAACTACAGGTCAACCTCAAGAATTACGACCCACAGAAGGACAAGCGTTTCTCTGGCACCGTCAAGTAGGGCATCTTATAATTTTAACCCAAGTTTGTTTAAATTTGGGTAGTTGAGTTGTACTTAACGGACCTTCACCCAGGGTCTTAAATAAATTGGGAAGGCTATATGCCGACATTAAAAGTAACAGGTAGACATATAAGTATTGTTCTGAGTTGAGCCACATTTGATGGCTCTTAAATTACCTCTAAATGTCAAGCTCAGCTGAAAAATAAACACTCAAGGGATTTTCATGGGTTATTTGATAATTAAGATGAGCTCTAAGGGGGCTGTCATTTTCTTCGGGAGGGGGGGCCACAAATATGGTGGGGGGGGGGGGGTCATAATTTTGTAAAATCTAAAATAGGGGGGGTTATAGTTTTGTGTAGCAATTCAGATTCTAACATTTCAAAACGGCAAATTTTTTCGCGCTTCGCGCGCATTCATCTAAGCATATCCCTTATAAATGTACATATTTACAACACCTTTCCTGTTTATTTTTCATTATTTGCTATTTTAGTCATTAAAAAATCTAACTTCGATAGGCCGGTGGGGGGGGGGGGGTCATAAAATTATTTTGTATCGGATAGGGGGGTTATAAATTTATTAACAACGGCCATTGACATATTTGTGACCCCCCCCCCTCCCGAAGAAAATGATAGCCCCCTAAGGATTCTGTATTTTTGGGTAATTGGGGCTATAAAAAGTTTCCCTTAGTAGGCTGATGATGCACCTGTAAATTCAAGATGACACTTGGATCTTGGATCTTAATTGGGAGCCGAGTATTGCATAATATCTTCTAAACAATAAATGCACCATTATTGATTTCACGAATGTTTCATGTACAGGATTGTTACAATGATGACCAAATATTGGTATGTATTATCAGAAACCATTTGTTGATACACAAGTTTCTTTTTAGCTCTAGAAACACTGAGTTCTCTCCTTGTACATGTGTATTGCATTCGTGGTAACAAAAGATCAATGGGGACTATAATAATAGATCTATAGAAATAGAAGCTATGTGTTGTCCAATTCAAATAGAGGACATCATTTTTTGTCATCTATAAGATATCTTTTGGTATAGGAAAATAACGCCTGTAAATCAAATTTTTCATCTGAAGCTAGGCAACATACCGAGGGTTTTTAACAAATCTTCACAAATGCCATTTGATTATTTTTCAAGAAGGGAAAGGCTAGTGTGGCTTCAATGCTTTTGATTGATAATGTTGGAACATAATTTCCTTGCAGGCTTCAGCATATCCCCCGAACCAAGTACTCTGTGTGCATCCTAGGTGATCAACAGCATTGTGATGAGGCCAAGGCAAATGGCATCCCATGCATGGACGCAGATGCTCTCAAGAAGCTCAACAAGAACAAGAAGATGGTCAAGAAATTAGGTAGGCAATGATTTATAATACAAAATAAATGGAGTCATTGGAGCACACATTTTATAGAATTGTGTAGTATTATTTTGTCAATTGGTCAGTGATCAATTGGTTGACATAAGGGGTTTGATGCACCCTGGCCATCATTCAACCCTTTTCCCATAATTATTACACTTCAGGGTTCCTATGTACATGTACATGTACATGTACATATCTATTGAAACAATTTTTTTTCTTCCAAATTTCATTTTTAATCTTAAAAATCTCTCTCTCAGTGCCGCTTTAAAGTTCAAACTTTCCAAAGTAAATTACTGCAGGATTGCAGATGATATTATTTATAAATGGTAAATATTTGAAGATATCAATACTGGATGCAGTACAGAAAGTTAAAAACTGCTCTTAAATTGATGCATGTACAGGATTGAAACAATGATGACTCTGTATGGTATGTATTATCAGAAACCATGTGTTGATACCACATTTCTATTAGCTCTAGAATGTCCGAGTTCGCCTGTTTTAATGCTCAACAGCTCAATTCAATATGTACTATAGGCCACTGAAAGTGATCAGGGCATAATTCTGTTATACTACACACCAACATCGGTAGTATGCGTCGTTCTTAAAAATCATGCACTATGAATACCTCTGTGAAGGGTATAACAGAATTACTCTGTGATCAGTTTAGGTATAAATATATTTTTTCATATAACATCTTGTATTTTTCAGCCAAGAAATATGATGCATTTATCGCATCTGAGTCCCTGATCCGTCAGATTCCACGTATCCTTGGTCCAGGTCTCAACAAAGCTGGTAAATTCCCCTCTCTACTCACCCATAGTGAACCAATGGTGAACAAAGTAGGAGAGGTCAAATCAACCATCAAGTTTCAGATGAAGAAGGTGAGCTATATTACTTGAACATTATTATACAGTAGGAGCAATCTGATGATTGGATTTATCCCTAGTCCAGGGCCCTATTTCGAAGATTAATCTTAAGTTTGAAAGTTAAGAAGAGTTCATTTTAAATCCTTCTTATATTAGGTCAAGAATAAACTCTTCTTAGGATAAGAAGAATGTTACCTAAGAATTAAGGAATTCCTTAATAACTTAAAGAGGTGTTCCGTTGGCCCGAAAGAGCTGAAAAATATTTCCAACTTGATGTTTTCTCTACATGAAGGTCATTCTTAAAATAGTTGTGTATCAAAGTTGGAGTTGCATTTTCATAACTCCAATAGCTCTATTTTAGAAGCAAAGATGACAGCATTTACCCATGCCCCATTTAGTAGTATGTACACACTGGCCAGTTTAAGGTGGTTAAATAACTACCTTTGGCACTGCATTTTTGCCTATAATGTCTAAATTGAACATACCTTGGCCAAACATTTTACAGCAATAATAGACAAATATGAGGTTTCTTATGATATCAAAATATGTTGAACATCCTATTAAGATAACCTGTTACAATATGTAATGTGAAAAGATATTTGACGTATGTGCACACATCTATAAATCGGCAATTAGGTCAGGTACATATCACTCTTAGGTATCCAAATTGAGTGGGCTTAGAATTGTATTGGTGTATCATGGGAAGTTGGGAACTATCTTTATCCTACCATCAAGACGATTCTCGTGTTCCTATTGGATAAGCGCTGACTAGATATATTCCGTATCCGACCCCCGTATCCGGTCAGTAAGGAACTGCGCATGCGTTAGGGTTGCTACGCCGACGTGACGATCAACAATATGGCGTTTCTGAACGTCGAACTTGCTCGGGTTTTAGGTGACTACTACATTGGCATTTGTTCTTGTTTTGTTTTAATTTTAATAGTGGTTTAGACTTTAGTAGGATAAAATCGTTATTAGGTGAGGTTGGGTCGGATACGGATTATATCTAGCCTCGGAGTCTGTATCAGGACTCGGGCTGCGCCCTCGTCCCGATACAGAATCCTCGGCTAGATATAATCCGTATCCGACCCAACCTCACCTAATAACTAATATTATCTTACAAAAAAAGAGAGTTCAATCCCCTAAATTTTAATCGTGTACAATTTGCTTATTAATGTGCATTGTACTATGAGAAATCATACGAGTCTTGTTAAAGTTGTGACTGTTTTAGTGAATTATCAAGTATGAAATGTTTTGTACAGTTTTGTAACAATGATGACAAATACTTGGTATGTATTATCTGAAACAATATGCTGATACCAAGTTTAGCTCTAGAATGACTGAGTTCACTCCTGTACTTCATTCACTCTGTTAATAATCTTATAATGTACAAGTGCAAATAATTCAATGCCTGACCTTATTCGTATCATGTCCATTTCACAGACCCTGTGTATTGCCGTTGCTATTGGCCACGTTGGCATGGCTGATGATGACCTGGTAACCAACATCGCTCTTGGCATCAACTTCCTGGTTTCTCTCCTGAAGAAGAACTGGCAGAATGTCCGATCTCTTTACGTCAAGAGCACCATGGGAAGACCGCAACGCATCTACTAAGCTATCCATGACCAAGACATAGGTTTTGTGTTCCTAACAAGAAGTGCTGCCATGTGGTTTATATTCAATCATGGGGTTCTTAGCTCCATGATGGATCAGTAACATAAATAACATTGAACTTGACTGACAGCTATCTCATTTAAGACCTTGACACTAAACTCCAATTAGATATTTGC
Source organism: Ophiura sarsii (assembly GCA_035610835.1). Lineage (NCBI taxonomy): Eukaryota > Metazoa > Echinodermata > Ophiuroidea > Amphilepidida > Ophiuridae > Ophiura > Ophiura sarsii. The sequence goes on along the minus strand of CM069443.1, from coordinate 58,345,748 downwards.
TGCACGATTGTGATATCTCACGTGATAGCTGATTTGAAAGTTTCTGACTTCAATTACAAATCCGCTTTTCTGCACCATACAAAATGGTATTAACTTTGTGAAACAGCATTAAATACCACCATCTTATTCATGGAAACACTACACATCTTGTTATCAATGCATCCTGCTAAAAACTGATTCCAAGTATCATTTTCACAATGTCTAATAAAGAAATACAATTGGTTTTATGGACAATTATGTTTATAGTTTGATTATTTTTGTACTTTGATTCAAGACTAATAAATATATGGTCGGATCATATTGAATGGCTTTTGAGGGTGATACTTTTAGTGACACTCCACACAATTGCCAAGGCTCCGAATAGCATGCTCGTGTGTACAGACGCCGCAAGGCTCCAAATAAGCAGTTTCTGGAGGATTTTACCCAATTGTTGCCGAGTTGCCAATTTTGGCAACTACTGTTTTCCAAATTTTGCCCAGTAAAGTAAAGGTCCTGGTTCAAACATGCTTATTTGGAGGACTGGTTGCATCAAAAGTGTACAGTTTTCTCTCAAAGAAGTTAAGATGGGTCATTCCGTGTCAAATCAACCAATGGTGGTACGGGTCACCTCTCAGATTTGGCTGAAATTCATTTCTAATATACATCTATAGGTATAATGAACACATGCAAAATATAAAATTCCAAATCCAAGTCGTTTCGGAATTATGGCCCTTCAAAGTTGGGAGGTTATCGCCCTTTCAAGTGACGCGATTCGCGTCATTGAATATATTGTGTTTATAATTGTCTATTAGAGGACCTTTGGAATAAGATGCAAAGCTGGAAATTGGTACTTAGGGTGACTGTAACCCAAATGACCCAGAAATGGCCTCAAAACAAGTGTATCTTATCCCCCTTTCTCTCGACAGCCAGCTCAAAACACCAATTTAGTCCGTCGAACAAATTAATTTCCATTTTAAGACCCCCCACAATCATGGTTGATAGTCATAAAAAAGCTTCATATTGCATATTTGTATTGTACAGTCACATGTTGTTACCCACAAGCAATGATAGAGCCCTGACTCATTTAATAAATAGTTGGCAAGCGTCTAAAGTTGGCTCCAGACAGAAAATATCGAAAAAACACCAACATTCTCCATGACCTTTGACCTTTGTAACATATAATCTCCAACTTTATACTCACACCAAATGTTAATACATATCTAACCTTTCATATGAATCAAAAAGTGTTTTGGAGACTCTTCTCCTTCATGGTCAGGCAACTCTTTTAAATTGAGGTATTTTTCCCATTTTCAATGTGTCAAGACTGCTGAATTCGGCAACCCATTTATAATTATGACTAAGTATTTTTAGCAACATTTTTAAGAAAAATTGTCTCAAGAAATTTCTGTGACAGAATTGTGACACCATGAAAGATATGGGGAAAATAAATGACCCATTCATTTTTTCCAAAAATACTTAGTCAAAATATGAAATGGGTTGTCGAATTCAGCAGTCATGACATACAGAAAAAGGTCAAAATACCCCAAATTTGAAAGAGTTGCCTGACCATGAAGGAGAAGAGTCTCCAAAACACTTTTTGATTCATATGAAAGGTTAGACATGTATTAACATTTGGTGTGAGTATAAAGTTGGAGATTATATGTTACAAAGGTCAAAGGTCACGTAGAATGTCGGTGTTTTTTCGATATTTTCTGTCTGGAGCCAACTTTAGACGCTTGCCAACTATTTATTAAATGAGTCGGGGCTCTATCATTGCTTGTGGGTAACAACATGTGACTGTACAATGCAAATATGCAATATGAAGCTTTTTTGTGACTATCAACCATGATTGTGGGGGGTCTTAAAATGGAAATTAATTTGTTCGACGGACTAAATTGGTGTTTTGCGCTGCCTGTAAAAAGAAAGGGGGATAAGATGCACTTGTTTTGAGGCCATTTCTGGGTTATTTGGGTTACAGTCACCCTAAGTACCAATTTCCAGCTTTGCATCTTATTCCAAAGGTCCTCTAATAGACAATTATAAACACAATATATTCAATGACGCGAATCGCGTCACTTGAAAGGGCGGTAACCTCCCAACTTTGAAGGGCCATAATTCCGAAACGACTTGGATTTGGAATTTTATATTTTGCATGTGTTCATTATACCTATAGATGTATATTAGAAATGAATTTCAGCCAAATCTGAGAGGTGACCCGTACCAATTTTCAGAATTTTGGTTGATTTGACACGGAATGACCCAGATCTTAATACCCGATACCGACAAAAGGAGCTTTATCAATGCTTCTAAATGACACCTTTTTCAGTTAAGATTGTGTAACGAAATTAAGTCTTTCGTCCGATGCCTTTGGAGCTAAATGAACCCAACATACGAGATATGCGTAGATGTACATACGTAACAGACAAAAATCGTTGTTATTCCTTTCTTTACAGAGATCCAGTTTATTCGTGACAAAGAAACATTTATAACATCATTTCAACAATATTCACATTATAAATCATTATTCTTAAGTGGTAGCGTCGTCGTTCGATGGTTCCCATATCATTCTCTGGTATCAAAACAGTTCGGTAGCGTCGTCGTTCGATGGTTCCCATATCATTCTCTGGTATCAAAACAGTTCGGTAGCGTCGTCGTTCGATGGTTCCCATATCATTCTCTGGTATCAAAACAGTTCGGTAGCGTCGTCGTTCGATGGTTCCCATATCATTCTCTGGTATCAAAACAGTTCGGTAGCGTCGTCGTTCGATGGTTCCAATATCATTCCCTGGTATCAAAACAGGTCGGTAGCGTCGTCATTTATCCGTAATTACGGTTGTCGTAATAATCAGGAAAATTACGGTGGTCGTAATTCTGGTGATATACTGAGCATACAAAGTTGAGAGTGAATTCTCTTAGACTAGGTTATATTCTCAGTAGCGGCCTCATAAGGAGAGAGAAGCATCTCTACTTTGATGAAAGAATAAACCTCTATAATAGTCCATAGAGAATTCCTGTATCCCAATGATGGAAAATTACGATTATAGTAATTTTTCATAAATTACGGTTATAGTAATTTTTCATAAATTACGGTGATTGTAAAAATCTACAAATTACGGTTGTCGTAATTTTGATGAATATAAAGTGGAGAGTGAATTCTCTTAGACTAGGTTATATTCTCAGTAGCGGCCTCATAAGGAGAGAGAAGCATCTCTACTTTGATGAAAGAATAAACCTCTATAGTCCGTAGGGAATTCCTGTATCCCAATGATGGAAAATTACGGTTATAGTAATTTTTCATAAATTACGGTTATAGTAATTTTTCGTAAATTACGGTATTCGTAAAAATCTACAAATGACGGTTGTCGTAATTTTGATGAATATAAAGTGGAGAGTGAATTCTCTTAGACTAGGTTATATTCTCAGTAGCGGCCTCATAAGGAGAGAGAAGCATCTCTACTTTGATGAAAGAATAAACCTCTATAGTCCATAGGGAATTCCTGTATCCCAATGATGGAAAATTACGGTTATAGTGATTTTTCATAAATTACGGTTATAGTAATTTTTCGTAAATTACGGTGATCGTAAAAAATCTACAAATTACGGTTGTCGTAATTTTGATGAATATAAAGTGGAGAGTGAATTCTCTTAGACTAGGTTATATTCTCAGTAGCGGCCTCATAAGGGGAGAGAAGCATCTCTACTTTGATGAAAGAATAAACCTCTGTAATAGTCCATAGAGAATTCCTGTATCCCAATGATGGAAAATTACGGTTATACTAATTTTTCATAAATTACGGTTATAGTAATTTTTCGTGAATTACGGTGACCGTAGAAATCTGTAATTTACGGTGTTCGTGAAGGGTGTCTACTAACCTAAGACCTAAGACCTAAGACCTAAGACCCAAAACCTAAGACCCAAAACCTAAGACCCAAAACCTAAGACCTAAGACCTAAGACCTAAGACCCAAAACCTAAGACCCAAAACCTAAGACCCAAAAACTAAGACCCAAAACCTAAGACCCAAAACCTAAGACCCAAAAACTAAGACCCAAAACCTAAGACCCAAAAACTAAGACCCCCTCCCAAATGTCCTAAAAATCAGTTTTAAATACACGAGGATAGTTGATAAGTTGTTTAGAGAGGATGACGGATCATTTGAATCCATTTTGGCGCCAAAAATCCAAGGGTCTTAGGTTAGTAGTTGAGAGGGGGGTAAACTACTAACCTAAGACCCCCTCCCAAATGTCCTAAAAATCAGTTTTATATACACGAGGATAGTTGATAAGTTGTTTGGAGAGGATGACGGATCATTTGAATCCATTTTGGCGCCAAAAATCCAAGGGTCTTAGGTTAGTAGTTGAGAGGGGGGTAAACTACTAACCTAAGACCCCCTCCCAAATGTCCTAAAAATCAGTTTTATATACACGAGGATAGTTGATAAGTTGTTTAGAGAGGATGACGGATCATTTGAATCCATTTTGGCGCCAAAAATCCAAGGGTCTTAGGTTAGTAGTTGAGAGGGGGGTAAACTACTAATCTAAGACCCCCTCCCAAATGTCCTAAAAATCAGTTTTATATACACGAGGATAGTTGATAAGTTGTTTGGAGAGGATGACGGATCATTTGAATCCATTTTGGCGCCAAAAATCCAAGGGTCTTAGGTTAGTAGTTAAGAGGGGGGTAAACTACTAACCTAAGAACCCCTCCCAAATGACCTAAAAATCAGTTTTATATACACGAGGATAGTTGATAAGTTGTTTAGAGAGGATGACGGATCATTTGAATCCATTTTGGCGCCAAAAATCCAAGGGTCTTAGGTTAGTAGTTGAGAGGGGGTAAACTACTAACCTAAGACCCCCTCCCAAATGTCCTAAAAATCAGTTTTATATACACGAGGATAGTTGATAAGTTGTTTAGAGAGGATGAGAGATCATTTGAATCCATTTTGGCGCCAAAAATCCAAGGGTCTTAGGTTAGTAGTTGAGAAGGGGGTAAACTACTAACCTAAGATCCCCTTCCAAATGTCCTAAAAATCAGTTTTATATACACGAGGATAGTGGATAAGTTATTTAGAGAGGATGACGGATCATTTTAATCCATTTTGGCGCCAACAATCCAAGGGTCTTAGGTTAGTAGTTGAGAGGGGGGTAAACTACCCCCTCCCAAATGTCCTAAAAATCAGTTTTAGATACACAAGCTATAATCGACTAACACTGCTTTAATAAATTCACGAAAAGCTAAGAATTTGTAAGGTCTCTGTGTATTAGCCCGATATGGCCATGTTTATCCCGAATTCTCGCGATCGTTTTTTCCCCCCAGAATGCACTCTGTTCTGAATTGTCGAACTAGCTTCTAAAGGCTCTTATCGGCTTTTTGAAATTCGACATATTAACCTTGTTTAGTTAGGCAAAAAAAATAATTGTTTGTTTGTCCTTTGAGGGTCCTTAAATGATAGGGGTCGGTAGGCCGGATTTTTTAATTTTAATTTTAAAAACACATCACTTTGACAGTTTAGAACTCTTTGTCATAAGTTTGCGACATTGCTGCTTTAGGCCTAGTAAAAAAAAGTTACATGTTTCCCGTCCCCGCCCGCCTCTGTTTTAGCCGCTGCCTTCTTTTCTTTATTTTAAAAAAGTTGTTTTTTTAAACTTTTTTTAAAACTTTTTTTTAAAACTTTTTAATTTTCATAGCTTTAATTGGTCCCCTAAACAGCATCGATTGACCCCTACCTGACTACTCGAGTCACCTATATTACCCCTAAGTATAATATTATCTTGGTTTGTTGAAATAATTTTAAACGACGATCAAGACACAGTCATACATGCAGTTTTGAATTATTTCTAACATTTGAAAAAATACCTAAATTCAGTAAATAATCATTAAATAGGGGAAGAGAAGTGTTGACTGTAACATGTTGGCAGTATTTATTATAGTCGGATTTATAATTGAACGAACACCTTGAAGTTCAGTACATTGCGTAAAAAAAAGTTGTTTGATTGTCCTCTTCCGACTGACCCTAATTTTGAAAACTGAGAAAAACTTCTTCTTTTTTGCTTTGACAAATGAATATCGACCCTAATTCTGGAAATTCCAGATTTTTTTTCTTTTTTTCTTCCAGAATTTTGCTTCCTGGAAATATGCTAAAATATAATTTTCACAGTTTCTTTAGTCTTTTAAACTGTTTTAAAACATGAATGACCTAATTAAATAACCCATTCAAATATATCAGTACCTATTTTAAAGTTAATTATGCATCTTTTGAATGTGATTTATAAAAATTTAAAAGACACCTTTTCCCGACCGACCTACCCAGTTTCTGAAAGTGATCTATGGACAATCAAAAAAAGAAAAGAAATTGTGGCCTAAGCGTGATAATTTCGGGCGTGATCATCTTTTTGTGCTGTGTGTGTGTTTTTTGTTCAATATTAATTGGACTATAGTAATCATCGGAAGACGATGATTTCCACTCGACAGAATGACGTTGTATGGGCGCCCATTCGGGGTAAATATATTGAATATAGTTTTGTACTTGTTACAAGATAAATAAATTATGATAATCTGTTTTGTAATGAATATTAATTAGTAATATGAATATTTATTATTACTTGTATTTTTTGCCTGAAATTTCAATGACTTTTTTTGCCCGATCAAAAAGAGTTTGGAATTTTAGAATTTGGCTATAGTATAATGTTGTGGTAAGGGACGCACCATTAGATTTTCCGAAAACTTCCTACCCCCCGTAGGAAGTTTTCGGAAGAAAAAAAATTCACCCTCTATGCAGGCCAAAAAAAGAAATTCACCCCCTGATGAGTAAAAAAACCCAAAAAATTCTATCATGGACAGCAAATAAACAATTGAATAGCATGCTGCAAATTGAATTCAAACAATTAACTGGATTCAAATGATCTCTTATCCCCTCTAAACAACTTATCAACTATCCTCGTGTATCTAAAACTGATTTTTAGGACATTTGAGAGGGGGTCTTAGGTTAGTAGTTTACCCCCCCCCCCCCCCCCAACCCCCTCTTAACTACTAACCTAAGACCCTTGGATTTTTGGCGCCAAAATGGATTCAAATGATCCGTCATCCTCTCCAAAAAACTTATCAACTATCCTCGTGTATATAAAACTGATTTTTAGGACATTTGGGAGGGGGTCTTAGGTTAATAGTTTACCCCCCTCTCAACTACTAACCTAAGACCCTTGGATTTCTGGCGCCAAAATGGATTCAAATGATCCGTCATCCTCTCTAAACAACTTATCAACTATCCTCGTGTATATAAAACTGATTTTTAGGTCATTTGAGAGGGGGTCTTAGGTTAGTAGTTTACCCCCCTCTCAACTACTAACCTAAGACCCTTGGATTTTTGGCGCCAAAATGGTTTCAAATGATCCGTCATCCTCTGCAAACAACTTATCAACTATCCTCGTGTGTATAAAACTGATTTTTAGGACATTTGGGAGGGGGTCTTAGGTTAGTAGTTTACCCCCCTCTCAACTACTAACCTAAGACCCTTGGATTTTTGGCGCCAAAATGGATTCAAATGATCCGTCATCCTCTCTAAACAACTTATCAACTATCCTCGTGTATATAAAACTGATTTTTAGGACATTTGGGAGGGGGTCTTAGGTTAGTAGTTTACCCCCCTCTTAACTACTAACCTAAGACCCTTGGATTTTTGGCGCCAAAATGGATTCAAATGATCCGTCATCCTCTCCAAACAACTTATCAACTATCCTCGTGTATATAAAACTGATTTTTAGGACATTTGGGAGGGGGTCTTAGGTTAGTAGTTTACCCCCCTCTCAACTACTAACCTAAGACCCTTGGATTTTTGGGGGCCAAAATGGATTCAAATGATCCGTCATCCTCTCTAAACAACTTATCAACTATCCTCGTGTATATAAAACTGATTTTTAGGACATTTGGGAGGGGGTCTTAGGTTAGTAGTTTACCCCCCTCTCAACTACTAACCTAAGACCCTTGGATTTTTGGCGCCAAAATGGATTCAAATGATCCGTCATCCTCTCCAAACAACTTATCAACTATCCTCGTGTATATAAAACTGATTTTTGGGACATTTGGGAGGGGGTCTTAGGTTAGTAGTTTACCCCCCTCTCAACTACTAACCTAAGACCCTTGGATTTTTGGCGCCAAAATGGATTCAAATGATCCGTCATCCTCTCTAAACAACTTATCAACTATCCTCGTGTATATAAAACTGAATTTTAGGACATTTGGGAGGGGGTCTTAGGTTAGTAGTTTACCCCCCTCTCAACTACTAACCTAAGACCCTTGGATTTTTGGCGCCAAAATGGATTCAAATGATCCGTCATCCTCTCCAAACAACTTATCAACTATCCTCGTGTATATAAAACTGATTTTTAGGACATTTGGGAGGGGGTCTTAGGTTAGTAGTTTACCCCCCTCTCAACTACTAACCTAAGACCCTTGGATTTTTGGCGCCAAAATGGATTCAAATGATCCGTCATCCTCTCTAAACAACTTATCAACTATCCTCGTGTATATAAAACTGATTTTTAGGACATTTGGGAGGGGGTCTTAGGTTAGTAGTTTACCCCCCTCTCAACTACTAACCTAAGACCCTTGGATTTTTGGCGCCAAAATGGATTCAAATGATCCGTCATCCTCTCCAAACAACTTATCAACTATCCTCGTGTATATAAAACTGATTTTTAGGACATTTGGGAGGGGGTCTTAGGTTAGTAATTTACCCCCCTCTCAACTACTAACCTAAGACCCTTGGATTTTTGGCGCCAAAATGGATTCAAATGATCCGTCATCCTCTCTAAACAACTTATCAACTATCCTCGTGTATATAAAACTGATTTTTAGGACATTTGGGAGGGGGTCTTAGGTTAGTAGTTTACCCCCCTCTCAACTACTAACCTAAGACCCTTGGATTTTTGGCGCCAAAATGGATTCAAATGATCCGTCATCCTCTCTAAACAACTTATCAACTATCCTCGTGTATATAAAACTGATTTTTAGGACATTTGGGAGGGGGTCTTAGGTTAGTAGTTTACCCCCCTCTCAACTACTAACCTAAGACCCTTGGATTTTTGGCGCCAAAATGGATTCAAATGATCCGTCATCCTCTCCAAACAACTTATCAACTATCCTCGTGTATATAAAACTGATTTTTAGGACATTTGGGAGGGGGTCTTAGGTTAGTAGTTTACCCCCCTCTCAACTACTAACCTAAGACCCTTGGATTTTTGGCGCCAAAATGGATTCAAATGATCCGTCATCCTCTCTAAACAACTTATCAACTATCCTCGTGTATATAAAACTGATTTTTAGGACATTTGGGAGGGGGTCTTAGGTTAGTAGTTTACCCCCCTCTCAACTACTAACCTAAGACCCTTGGATTTTTGGCGCCAAAATGGATTCAAATGATCCGTCATCCTCTCCAAACAACTTATCAACTATCCTCGTGTATATAAAACTGATTTTTAGGACATTTGGGAGGGGGTCTTAGGTTAGTAATTTACCCCCCTCTCAACTACTAACCTAAGACCCTTGGATTTTTGGCGCCAAAATGGATTCAAATGATCCGTCATCCTCTCTAAACAACTTATCAACTATCCTCGTGTATATAAAACTGATTTTTAGGACATTTGGGAGGGGGTCTTAGGTTAGTAGTTTACCCCCCTCTCAACTACTAACCTAAGACCCTTGGATTTTTGGCGCCAAAATGGATTCAAATGATCCGTCATCCTCTCTAAACAACTTATCAACTATCCTCGTGTATATAAAACTGATTTTTAGGACATTTGGGAGGGGGTCTTAGGTTAGTAGTTTACCCCCCTCTCAACTACTAACCTAAGACCCTTGGATTTTTGGCGCCAAAATGGATTCAAATGATCCGTCATCCTCTCCAAACAACTTATCAACTATCCTCGTGTATATAAAACTGATTTTTAGGACATTTGGGAGGGGGTCTTAGGTAAGTAGTTTACCCCCCTCTCAACTACTAACCTAAGACCCTTGGATTTTTGGCGCCAAAATGGATTCAAATGATCCGTCATCCTCTCTAAACAACTTATCAACTATCCTCGTGTATTTAAAACTGATTTTTAGGACATTTGGGAGGGGGTCTTAGTTTTTGGGTCTTAGGTTTTGGGTCTTAGTTTTTGGGTCTTAGGTTTTGGGTCTTAGGTTTTGGGTCTTAGTTTTTGGGTCTTAGGTTTTGGGTCTTAGTTTTTGGGTCTTAGGTTTTGGGTCTTAGGTCTTAGGTCTTAGGTCTTAGGTTAGTAGACACCCGTTCGTGAAGTCACTCCCAGAATGGCTGCTATTTAGAACTCGGCTTCTGTTCTCACTCTCATTTTCCTCTGTACTCGAAGAATGTACAAAACGGCAACAAAGTAATACATCACACACAATACTTCTAATAGTCTGACGTCCTGGAGTCCCCAATTCAGGCTTGGTTGGCGAAGACTTGGCCTTCCGGCGGAGATTCATCGGTGGTGTGCTGGTGGATAATACAAGTATATCCTGCTGTCCACTTCTGAAATTACGGTGATCGTAATTTCGTAATTCTCCATGAATGACAATCATGTTTTTTTAGATGATTTCAAGTCCACGGAGTGGAGCTATTTCTCCCAACTTAGTGTAGTATAAAACGGCTTTAAGTTTAAGTTGCGGTGTGACTATGTGTCTCTGTAAATGTAGGCTGATACAGTCTAGCATAGGCCTAGGCCTACTTGTTGATAAAACATTATTTATACATTTAACAATCTCGTATAAAACTCACATTTAAAGAATTGCTTAGGCTGCAAATCACGGTAATATTTATTTATTGTCCACATATTCCTCCTCCTTTTTGACACAGTACACCGTATACAACTTATGTAATATCCAATTTACAGTAACCGTCGCCGTCAATCGGCGTCAGATACAACACAAAACGGGAGCTCCGCCAGGAGCTCCGTTAACACACAACTGCTCAAGTTCAGGTCCAGTTATCGTCTGCCCAGTATTTTTGTTAGCAATAATTATTTCAACCACAATAACAACTTCCAACCAATCACAACACGACCGCCATCCGTCACTCATCGGCTGACGCAATTATTTTTACAATGCATGTGACAACAAGTCTGTGATTGGTTAACTAACAATGTCCACGCCTAGCGTGATATACATGTAATCGCTGATTGGACAGAAGTTCAGTGATCACGCATGACTAAGCTGAATTCATTTGACCTTTAACCTCAATTAAGCGTTTTGATAAGATATAAAATAAGTTCCCAAATATCAAATTATTGACCTGAATAAAACATTTATAACAACGGTAAAAGTTGGAATTTAACATCTAAAACAATTTCAGTAACTTTAGAAACAGAATTTATAGTGTAATGTAATTATTCAACATCCAAATACTTGGGACTAAACTTTCGCCAAGAAATACTGAATTACAAAATGGCGGCGCCCTGTAGAGCTCTGTAGCCTTTGGTCTAAATTAACGAGTGCAAATCAACACTGTTTACTCAATCTGTATGACGAATTTCAACATCAGATAACTCAATTATGGATTAATATCAAGCTAGGATTTAAATCGTGAGTATCTATGCTTATAACAACAGTGGTTTAACATAAAAACGGCCTCAGAATTACTGACTGTTAGACTCAAATATCGTGCCGTCGTAGGCATAATAAATTAAGCTGTTGGCCTGAACGAGCACATACAATATAGAATTATGACAACAAATCAAGTATATAAACTTCTTAACAACATATACAATATTCTACTCAACATGCATCATAAAAAATGTGTGTACTAAAATATTAGTCCGGTTTTAGGCAAGTAAGCTTATTTGACCTTTTTACTGATCTTGCGTTTGTAACATTAGTCTCAACTCAAGGTTTATGATAGGCACAAGTTAACATCAAAAAGAGGCGTAGTATTCTGACTAATGTGGTATTCATTAAAACACAAACTACATTTGATAGCAAAGCCTTACGCTATGGCCTATAGGCCTATTGTAAACAACAATATTGAAATCGCGGGCCTAATCATATAAAACGATAGTCATTGTAATAAAATATGCACAAATACTTGGATAGAATATAATTCTATATTCTATAACGTTTTCAAAAAAAAATGAATCGAGGAGCTCAAAACCGAGTTTTATTACAATTGGATGGATACTGCTATCATTTTATGAAGATTATTTTCTTTAGTTTTCTATGCCTAAATTTCATCAATATCTCAAAATGCACTTTACCGCAACAGTACACAATTTGCTTACTGCATGGCCCTGCCATTTGAGAGGAGAGCCCGAAATCCGATTGAATGGAAATAATGCATCATTTCACTAAGTCTAGCTGCATCCAATTATTGTGCAGAGAGAGTTGAACTAGTTGCATGGAATAGTCCCATTCAATGCTGTACCAGTTCGCTGCTCTCCTCGCACATGTGCATGGCGAATCTGTGCAAAGAGTGAATTGTTATCATGGAAGTCCCAAAAATGTTCTACATGTGTTGCGTTACTAGACATAATTTCCCTCCAAATTTTAAAATTTCGTTTCATATTGATTACAAATATTTTTGGGTAAGAGCTTCTAAATCGACCACTTTTCTCTCTTTAGTTATTCTAAAATACACCATTCAATATTCTATCAACAACAAAATCAAGACTTACCAGGTGCTTTTGTATGCAAACTTTTTGAAATCTGAATTTGTTGTTGAAAACTACTTAATAAAGGTACGCCACTGGTCAGGCACTCTCATTTTCTCTTCTCATGCAATGCCCGGCAAATCTAATCCTTCGATCTGTGATGTTTTCTGATACCTTTTTTAAGTTTCCATATTCCATACAGGTCTTTGTTCGGTATCTGGTCTTTCCAACTAATGTTGAGTGCAGTTCTCAGCATTCTAGTGTAACATCCATCTAGAGATTTCTTGAGTCGGTTGGTGTTAATCCATGTTTCAGCTCCATACAGTAGAATACTAAAAACAGTAGCTTGGAAAAGTCTGATTTATATTTTTCGACAAGAGGCTGGATTTCCACACTTTGTTCAGAGCATTGCAGGCCTTCCAAGCAAGTGCTTTACGTATTTTTATGTCATGCTAGCTACTACTACCCAATCTCCCAGGTATTTGAAGTCCTCTATACGTTGTCTAGGTAACTTCCATCTGATGTTTTTAGCTGTACCGCTTGTGTTTGGGGAAATACCATGCATTTGGTGTTCTTGGCATTCATGTGGAGCCCAGTTTTGAGTGCTGCTTCCTCAACATATTTCGGCAGCTTCTTTGTCAGAAAGTAACGCTATGTCATCTGCAAAGTCAAGATCCGTGACTTTCTTTGGCCCTATTCTTCGACTTTGTCTAGGCTTGATGGTGAATCCTAGTTCCTCTTCTCTCCCACTGATAGCTATTCATAAGCAATAATCAAGGATGATTATGAATATAGGTACAGGGGCACTATTGAAAGGGCAAGTTTATCATGAAATATGATAAATGATAGTTATCATACTGAGTTGGAGAAGCCAACGAGGTTGATGACTCATTGACCATACGATATAGAGAAAAGTACATTGGGGAGTTAGACGATATGTCTTGATAGAAAAAAACCCACCTACATATGAAGAGGTATTTTGCAAAAGGGCTATGGTGCATTTTTAAAAAAAATGAGTTTGATATAGAAATGTATAGGGAAAAATCATATGTTTCAAGGAAACAAAGTCATTTTTTTCAAAAAGACCTACATCTCATTGTAAACAGCCATTGAAATTGTTGTTTTGTTGCAAAAGGGCCTGTATCCAGAATTAAAAATGACGTTATTTCCTTGAAACATATGATTGTGACCTATACATTTCAATATCAAACTTATTTATTTTAAATGATTAAAATAAATGATTTTTTGTGTGTGTGGTATTTTTTCTTTATGTACAAACAGATGGGAGTTTTGTTGCAAAAGGGCCTACATCCAAATTTTCAAAAAATGTAAACATGATTTAAAAAAAAATTAAAACTAGCACATTTAAAATTTATTTCAATTTCAATTAGTATGTAGTGTACCTCTTTCATAATCCATTCAGTTTTTCAATTGCTCAACTTGAATATTTAGAAACAGTTTTTTGACTTTTTCTCAATAAGAGCCAAAGTGGATGTAGGCCCTTTTGCAAAATACCTCTTCATATAACCCTGTTTTACGGGCCCGACCTACAAACAATAATCGTTCTCTCCACGTAACTGAAATCCGGACTGAGACGGTAAAGAAAATTAGATTTTGCGATGCCATCGATTTGACGGGCGAGATGACGAACGGAAGCTTGGTAACGGCTAATCGTAGACAGGAACGTGGATACGCGGGGGCTTGCTGAGAATTCCCCACGGCAAAGCTTTTCAAATGCCTGCACACATGGTTTGCTATCAGTGAGTATGCATGCATGATGTTTGGATTGTATGATGAATGGACTAAAGTACTTGGTGGATGCAGAAATAGAGAGTGCTTCTACTTCGCATGGTAACCATGTGGGTTGACGACCGCGTAATTTAGCACTATAAAACCCAGCGAGATGAGGTTTTCCTTTCCGGGTTATGTACAATGTTGATCCAATACTGTGCTTTTTGACAGAGCCATCGGTAACAATCCACAACTGATCCTCTGGCCTCGGGAGCGTGATAGTGCGGGTTGACGTTAAGGCAGCTTGTGCAGTTTGGAAAGCTGCTCGGAGAGTGTCAGACCATGTGATCTTGTCTTGTGTTTGTCGGCCTGCTGCAACATCATCCAATGGAGCCAAAAATGACGCGCAACCAGGGATGACACGGGCTAATACCTTGTAAGCGCCGATGAAAGATCTCATTCCGCCAACCCTTTCTGGTGGAGCACAACTAGAAAGAGTTGCAATACGGTGGGGGCTAGCTTGAAGAGTGCCATTTGACCAAATCCAGCCTAAGATGACAGTGCTTCCTGGACAGATTACAGTCTTAGGTGCTGAGAGGCGAAGATTACATTTGTCTAAAGCGTGTAGAACAGACCTCCAATTATGTAGAAGCTCATCTACGGTATCGCCACCGCAGTATAAGTCATCCGCCAACTTTGCAACAACACCTTTCTCCAGGAGATCTCCAAGCACACGGCACATGAGTTCTTCCAGTGCCGTTTCAGATCCAGGCATCCCCATGGCAGATCTAGTGTATACACGAATGCCACGAAAGGGAGTAGCTACGCCACAGTATTTCATAGATTGTCGCGAAAGAGGGATCTGATAAAATGCGCTGGTCAGGTCAGTGGCAATAAGGTGTTTCCACTTGGCGATCTTACGTAAGGTGGAATCTACGTCAGGCATAAGTGAAGGTTGTGGTTTACTATACCGTCCAACATCTGCAAATGCTGTCACTAGGCGAAAACCACCATTGGATTTTTTGACCAAGAATGATGGATTCAGGTATTCAACATTAACGTCAATATCTTCTGGACGAGCAAAGACTCCCAAGTTTCTCAAGGTCGTCGAATTTGTGTTGCAATTCCTGGAGTTTATTCTGGGCATATTGTGGTAGTCTACCTTTTCGCTGTGGTGGTTGGACTGGACCCATATTGACAACAGCCTTAAAAGGTCCGGCAGCGCCATTGTATCCTGGAAAAGTTGGATTGAAGACATCATCAAATTCCTCATGAAGTGCACGAAATTTGGATTGGTTTTCCGGAGTGAGCGTCTGGTCTGGGTCTAATGAGATAGATGTGGAGTATGACACACTGGAGCGAGATTCCGAGTCACAACGCATTGCGCCAACACGGGAGTCTGTGGGCTCAACACATGGCTTGGGGGAGTATACAGCACTGACTTGGCCGAATTGTTCTTGACGTCGAAGAACCAAAGGCTCATTGGTGAGATTGGGGATCCGAACCTTGCCAGCTACACTGCGAATGAGGCCTGGGCTTGGCCATAACTGATCTGGTTGAAGAGTCTTTGCCACACGAGAATCTGTGCGCGGTTCTAACGCGAAGGTTGAGTCAGACTCTGCAATCTCTGTTGGGAGATCCACTTCAATGTATTCTCCTGGCCATACAGTAGTGTTGTGGGGTGGGGCACGAAGCACGTGAGCGCGACGCACAGTATGATGGTCACGAGTACTTTGCGGTGATCCATATGTGTAGATCTTACCATCACACAAGATTATCTGTCGCTTTGAAGGACGGACGGCAACATCGTTAAGCTCCATAAAGGGGGTTCCTCCAAGAATGTCCACGTCTAGGCTTTTCACAACAAGTCCTTCAAACGGGAAATTGAAGCCATCGCGTGTAAGAGTAAAGGAGGTTTCTCCAACCACATCAAGAGGGGAATGACCATCCGCTTGGTGAGTAGATTGCGAACTCTTACGGATCTTTACACCAAGGGTCTGGGCTGTTGTTTCACGCATTAGGTTACCTGTTGCGCCGCAATCAATGGTAACACGGACTGTATGATGGTCCATAAATGTGTCCAGGTATGGGGACTGACGAGTCTGTACACGTAGGGCAGTAGGAGCATGTGAAACCTGAACGTCATCTGTGTGTTCCTCAACAAGGGCACAGGCAAGATTTGGAGAATCATCATCCGTATCGGGTTCATCAAAGATGTTGGATACCTGGCGTGCACGTGCAATGTATTTGCGGTCTTGCTCTGGCAGGTGAGGGCATTCGCTGAGAAAATGTTGGATGTCGGTACGTCCTACCTGTTTGCATAGCGGGGATGATTTGTTCGGCCGGGGTCTTGCAGATGGACCTTTTCCTACAATTTTTCGTGGAAATTGTGAACGCGGTGTGAAGGTTCGCATAGCACGGGTGTCCGAGGAGGAATTTATCTCATCCAACAGTGAATCAAGGGCCTGTGAAACTTCAGGTTTGATGGAAGCCAATGTCCTAGATCGTAGCTCGGTACCATATCGCTGTTTAACAAGACGTGGTAGGTCTACATGGATCAGACGAAGCCAGGTCACGACAACTAGATTCTCCAGGGTTGGGGAGAGTTCTTCGTCCTCTGTGACCTCTTCACCATGATGGGTAATACCCCCACCCTGCAAGAGGAGGCTGTCCTCAACGAACGCCATGATGCGTTGAAATAAATCCTCAGGACGTTCATTGAGTTCTAGACGTAGAGATGAAAAGTCCAGGAAATGCCCCCCCGTGGTTTGGAATCCGTAGTGGAGGCGAATACCTTGCCAAATATCATTCATACAGGTTGAATTTCTAACGATCGTGTTGCGGGATATGATTGGACAATAATTGGCGATCTGGCCGAGCATGAGTTCTAGCATGGTGGTCTTCTGTTGGGCGGTTAGTCTTTTAGCCTCAGGGATTTGTTCACCATCATCTGTAAAACCACGTAGCGGAGTTGCCTTTGTCTTTTTACCCCATTTGAAATCATCAACCAGAAAGGTTGCAAAGCCAGGATCAAGTGACAAGCAGTACTGCAAATTATGCTTCCAGTTTTCGAAGGAGCTTACTGATTCAGTCTTACTAAGGGACCACTGCTTGGGGGCCCGATGTGTAGCAGCCATGGTGCACAAATATCAGTAAGCCTTAAGCTTTTATGACGAAAATGTTGCTGAGCCTAGGCTTTTGGCAAGGATGTTGATTGGTAAGCTTACTTGGATAAAGAGTCTTTGAGCAACCAATGTTCAATGATTTTACAAGCCCGGTGCTCATATGATGAATATAATATCTCGTAAAATACACTGGCAGTCTAATGTATACACACAGCTACTGTAAAAGCTGGTCAGCCGCTCACCTTCTTGTGAAATTCAAAAATATCAGAGTCCGAATTTGACATTCAAAATCTTCAGTATTCCTGTAGATTTCCGCCTTGAGAAAGCTGCGATGCGTGGAAAAGTAATCCGACGCTGTCACCACGCCAATGAAGGAGTTATACAAGGCTCTAATCAATGAATAACGACTAAACATTAAACTACTCTACGAGAGAAACATCAGGCTTGTAACACCAAGAGCGAGGAGGTTGAGAATGAACAACAAACGCTAAACAAAGCCTGTCACCCAGAGGTGGGTAATAACACATACTGGCGCAGGGTGAATCAAAAAACATTAGGCATGATTTGAAACGACTATTTGACCTTGATGCGTGCATTGAACCATGAAATGTTTGTTGTTAGGGAGCGTTTATAAATACTTTGGTGGAGGGGGGGGGGGGGGGGGGGGGGCTGGAGTCTGAACTAACGGACAAATGTGCAGGGATTCTCTATTGTTAAAGGTATATTATGTGATCTTTTCCAGGAGACGCCCTCAATCCTCGATTTTTTTTGCTTCTTGCAGATTTATATTTCTAGTGATCATAAATCATAAATATATTCCAAGTTACAGCGCGATACGATTCCTAATACCTCAAAATTATGGTTTTAGAGTGAATTTAGAGTAAAAAAATAAACTGTGGGGTTAAACTATATATACTAAATACACACTTAAAAATAGGTAGTTAAAAAATAACCGCTTTGTAGGGTCAACTATGCACCGACTGAAAAAGGGTTAAATATGACCTCTTTTTCTAGTCCTGTTTACTCTTTTTTTTTGTCCATTTGACACAAAAAGGGTAAGAAATGACTGGAAAAGTGTCATATATAACCCTTTTTCAGTCGGTGCATAGTTGAACCATGACAAGGACTAAGGAGTCATTTTTATCCACCTATTTTTAATTGTGTAGAGGAGAGTTGGCCAGACATATCTGTCATCACTGCTCCTGTCCCTTGTCTAGTGGTTTATCTGGCTAAGATTAGATTTACCCTATCATTGAATTCACCTGGTATAAATTGTATGAGGATTTTTTGTTTTGGTAGGGTATTCAACGTAGTGTCTGTTTGACAGCAACACTGGTACATGGATCGTGTACAATGAAACATGGGCAATATTTCCACTGTAAACAAAGTGTCTCTGGAGCTAAAATCATAACCTTGAGCGTACAAAGTATAATATCAACTCGAATGTAGCTTGTTTGTAATTGCGTGATGCCTTTAATAATAGCATACTGGAATACTGCTATCAGTCAAATTTGTGTTAAAAGTCAAGCTACATTGATGCCTCGTACAGTATATAATAGTCATGTCAATCACGTAGTCAATGGTATAGAAAATGATCTCTTCGAGATTTAGCCTTTGTATATTGAAGATCTCTTAATTATTTTGAAAATCAAATGTGACTTTTGCATGGTTCGCCCGGAGAGGGTTACACCAACTTCATTCAAGTGTCCTTGGTGACACCAAGGACACTTGAATGAAGGGACCAGAAACGGCTTATTGTATGGCTATATCATGAATATCATATTCAATTACATAGCATAATTTCTTTTTGATCCCTGTGCAATACAGCGTTTCATAAAAATTGTTACCGGTACTCATCATGCTCATTCAATCGGAAAATATCAAAGGGACTAATGAGTAAAAGTCCATGTTCAATTATTAAAAAGAGCATGCATTGCATTCACCCCATTAATGTCCACATCTGAGAGTGTCCGCCGTATTGCACTTACATAAAGTATAATATAAGCGAGCTGCAACTGCTGAAGTATTTAAGTGGGTTTTCAATTGGTAAAAGCCATTACCTGATGATATATATGTTACGAAAATAGAGACCTTCTCAGTCTCATCTTCCAGACACAGTTCGTTCTTACCTTATACTCTTATAATATGAACATGAACTCATTCTGTTATCCAGAGACTGAAAGTTCTCAGTCACGTTCACTCTCTCGGCGGCTTTCTTCTCTACTCCACACAAAGTTGAAACGTGACATCATTCAATTTCAATTCAAAAATGTTAACAAACTATAATCCATATGATCCATACAGCGTGATACATCGTCATACTATCATTGATTACATCAACCTGGTTTCCTAATAAAAACTGACAAACGTAGTTTAAACAAGGTATTTAAAAAAAACTGGACGGGGGAGATAGAAGACTGTTGAAAGTTCAAGAACAGACATTAACAAACAGCGTTGCTACTATGTTTCCTAACAATTTAACTCTAAGGGATTCAAAAGTGTTTTTGATATCAAATGAAAGGTCCCATTTCTCATTACACTGATGATGCCCTTAAATCTAGAATAGGGTCAACAACCTTTAAGACGTATGGTTAACATTGATGAAGAAGTTGGATTGGGGTAATTAAAGTTGTATGGTGGACACCGAATCATTCAGAAATATTATAAGGACACATTGAGAAATAGGTTATGTAAAACTTTTTTTATGAAAGACTGGTACCTTCTGTTTAAAGTTTGAAAATGAAAATAGGCTTATCCATTTTATTTGCGGCGGTTTTAGACTTTGCTAAACATGCTCAGCATTATCAGTCCCGGGCATCAGTGCACGCAGTGTACGTATACAACACACTGACCCATCTGCAGGCCGTCAGCTACGCGGAAATCTCTGCACAACGCATGTATACCATACGCCAACATTTCCACCCTGAAAGTACGTTGTGAAATTGCCGTTTTTTGGTCGAAGTCATGACTAAATTATTATGAAACTCCAGAATTTATCGCAAATGATGTGTATTATAAAAACAATCGATGACAGAAAATAAAATTTATTGATAAATGTGGATTTTTAAGGGGCTGAAGTCGACAGGTTTTCTAGCGATACATAGTCATTGGGAATACTACGCATCGCAAACAGTCGCGATTTAAACAAATTGTTGACACTTTTTAGAGGTGAATAATGATTTTTAAAATAGTTTAGCCAATAATCTGAGAAGAGTTAGAATCTACAGATTTTTTAACTAAATAGAGGAGGGTGTACACTTTTATTTGGTACCTTGGCCAATGTTCAAGTTTTACAACAAGTATTTTTCTTATTTATTTTGAAATATTTACCAAGTTATTTGGAGATTTGATGAGGTATTCATCTCAGTCAATCAAACAAAGGCATTCAAGCCGTAGCGTTGTATTATTCCATGATGGTTTTAGATTACATATTCTTGGTGAAATTATACACCGATATGGCTTGAAAAATAACATACCAGTATATAATTTCCTACGAGAATTGAAATCTGATGATCCAGTATCAAACAACAACGTCCAAAATGTCTCAAGAAATATTCCAAAATGTCTCCGGCCGTCCATACCATCGATGTATTCATACACACGCAGCACTACAGCACTGCATTGCACTAACAGTGCATGGCAAAGGTCGAGGGGTTGTTGCCATATCATTGGGCTAATCATATTGAAGGGTTCACCTAGACTGTAACTCTCAGCCGCCCTCTTATGTCGCTATCTTGCAGGCTCCGATATTTGTACAGCTTTAGCGTCCGTACGGTAATATTGATGACTGGGGGATGTAGCCTAGGGTTCGCCATAATCATTGGGCTAATTGCGAGAGCCAAGGCAACACGGAACAAAGAGGCCGTGGCGTTGGCGTGGACTCAGTGACTCAGTATATTACTAAATCATATAATATAATACAAAATAGCATCCAAATAGCTTAGTATATTACTAAATGGCATCCAAATAGCTGAAATAACTTACTGTGTCCTCTTACCTTCATATTATAACAATATCAATTACATTTTACAACAAAATCGCTTCAGAAGATGATTAATGCAAGTTATTAATATTAGCAAATGCCGCGAATTTTAGGGGTTTGTGAAAAGGTTACGACTTAGAAACGTCGTTTCAAATGACGGGCTCGTCATCTCCCCCGTCAAAAACCCAATAAGCTACAGTCAGTTTACCATGCTTCATAATCTGATTATTGTATACCGTATGTTTCTAATAATTATGTGCAAGATTAGCAGGGGGGGGGGGGGGGGCTGCGACATAAATGTACTTGATTAGACAATTTGTTGATTTCTTACACGTTATCCAAAGGGGAAACTGCTTTCAACCCATAGACTCTAAAAAGCAGATCCTTTGTTTTGTGAAGATTGCAAACATTCTAATTTACCAGAGAAGACATTCCAATACCGCGCCAAATAATGTATAGCTTCATTTACAAACATATATTATACCATTGTTTAACATCGCCTTTGTGTACCAGTCTCGTATTTATACAAAAAAGGATGTACTTTAGGTCCCAGATACTGGTATACCCGTATCGTTCTGTCGTTCGATACTGGAACATAAAAGTTGCCAGTATCGCTCGATACTGGTACGATTTTAATGTTCCAGTATCGGGCGATACTGGAACACCAAATTGTGTTACAGGATCGAGCGATACTGGACTCATGCCAGGCGCGTGCCCAGGGGGAGGGGGGGGGCTTTGGGGGCTCAAGCCCCCCGGGTCCCGAGAGGGTAAAAAAAAAAGAGAAGGAGGGGAGGGAGGAGGGGAGGGAGGAGGGGAGGAGAGGGGAAGGGAGGGGGAGGAGGAGTGGTGGGAGGGGAGGGAGGAGAGGGGAAGGGAGGGGGAGGAGGAGTGGTGGGGGGGGGGGGGGTGGGGGGAGGAGAGGCCGGAAGCTTTTATTAGTGTCTCTCACTTTATCTCTACGTCTGAACCATGTGAGTGTTCTATAACGAAAGTAAATATTGATAGCAAAGAGAGTTTTAGGTCATCCAGGCAAGTTAAAACCCACCAGCTTGGCCCTCTGAATCACCAGTGGCGTAAAGAGTAAAAAATAAAAAGGAAGATAAGAAGGAAGGGTAACGAGCATAGACAATGCTAGCGGGGAGTGCCCCCCCCCATCATTGTCACGGTGGGGTTACAGTGGCGTATCCAGGGGGGCAGCAGGCCATGATGCCCCCCATCCCATTGAAAAAGGGTAAAAAAAGGAGGAAGAGAGTAGGGACATATGCGGCGCAAATGCATGGGGGAGGGGGGGGGGGATTACGGGGTCACGTCCCCATAATTTTAATTGAGGGACGTTAAAAAACGTTAAATTATACCTTTTTATTGTTAAAAATGCCAATTTTTGCGCGCTTTGCAGGTATAGTTTCAATGTTTCAATATTCAAGCTTAACAAGAGGGCTTCGGGAACGTTTTTTCTGTACCATTTTAGTTCAAAAACTGGGTTTTTTGCTCGAATCGCGCTCACTTTTTCAACAGGTTTCAACATTATAATGGGTCTCAAAACTCACCAAATATATTCTAAATATTATGATTGGACGTTAAAAACGTCATACTGGACCATTTAAGAGTTAGAAATGGCAATTGTTGCGCGCTTTGCGCGTATTAATTTCAATATTTTATTATTTAAGCTTAACAAGGTGGCTTCAGGACAGTTTTCCATGACCAATTTTAGTTAAAACAGGTTTTAACATTATTATGACCCTCCACACCAGAAATTGTAAATATTATGTGGGGGACGTTATTATCATACTGGACTATTAGTGGTAGAAATGCAATTTTTTTGCGCGCTCTGCGCGCGTATTGGTTTAAATATTTCATTATATAACTTTAACAAGATGGCTTCAGGACAGTTTTTCATGCGCGAGTTACATTCAATGTTTCTTTATTCAAGTTATAAAAAGAGGGCTTAAGGAACGTTTTTCTGGACCATTTTAGTTTAAAAAACTGACAGTTTGTACGCTCAGGAACGTTTTTCTACAGCTTTTTAGTGTTAAATTAGCCATTTTTTGCGCGCTTCGCACGATGGTTTCAATGTTTATTCAAGCTTTATAACAACATGTTTCAGGAACGTTTTCTGGACCATTTTAGTTATTAAACTATAGACATTTTTGCTCGGTTCGAGCGAATTGGTTTCATTTTTTTATTCAAGCTTAAACAAAATGGCTTCATGAACGTTTTTCAGAACCATTTAAGTGTTAAAATAACCAGTTTTTGCACACATTATTTTCAATGTTTAATTATTCAAGATTAACAAGATTGCTTCAGAAACGTTTTCAGGACCATTTCAGTGTAAAAATAACAATTTTTCGCGCGCTACGCGGGAATTAGTTGGAATTTTTTATTATTCAAGCTTAAAGGCACATTAAGTGGTGTTGAAAATTTTAAATGTTTAAAAATTTACTTCAGAATTCAAGATGAACATTAAAAATGGCCATTACTGTTGTTTCTACTAGCAAAAACACAGCAAAACTTGATTAAAACAATATCATCGCTATTTATTGAAAAACGCCCTCTATGCAAATATGGTTCACGTTATGTATCACGCGTACTGCAGGGGGATACTGTCGGACGTAAAATGCTCGTCCCGCGGGACGAGCATTTTTTGAATCGACGTTTTCTTGTACATAGAGGGCTGATAAGGTGTAAAGTTCATACATGTAATACAATTATAAAAATATACTAATCCCAGTTTTTATCATAATTGAGGGCGCATCCTCCAACACATCTCTTAGTGCCCCTTTAAGAAGATGGTTTCAGGAACGTTTTTTTTAACCTTTCCTTTTACAATAGCCATTTTTTTTAAATATTTTGTTATTCAATTTGAACAAGACGCGCGTATTAGTTTCACTGATTATTTATTATTCAAGCTTAACAAGATAGCTCCAGGAACGTTTTTCTAAACCTTTTTAGTGTTAAAATTATATTTTTTGTGAGAACGTTTTTCTAAACCTTTATTTTTACAATAGCCAATTTTTTCGCGCTCCGCGCTTATTATTTTTGACTCTGTATTATTCAATTTCAATAAGATGGCTTCATAAACATTTTCTAAACCTTTTTAGTGTTAAAATACATTTTTTGCGCGCTTCGCGCGCATTAGTTTCACTGTGTATTTATTATTCAAGCTTAACAAGATGACTTCAAGAATGTTTTTCTAAACCTTTATTTTTACAATAGCCAATTTTTTCGCGCTCCGCGTCTATTATTTTTTACTTTGTATTATTCAATTTCAACAAGATGGCTTCATAAACGTTTTCTGAACCTTTTTAGTGTTAAAAATACATTTTATGCGCGCTTCGCGCGCATTAGTTTCACTGTTTATTTATTATTCAAGCTTAACAAGATGACTTCAAGAACGTTTTTCTAAACCTTTATTTTTACATTTTTACAATAACAAATGTTTGCGCGCTCCGCGCCTATTATTTTTATACTTCTTTGTTATTCAATTGGAAAAAATGGCTTCTGAAACGTTTTCTGGAACTTTTTAGTGTTAAAATAGACATTTTTGGCGCGCTACTCGCAAATTAGTTTCACTCTTTAATTATCAGTCAAGCTAATACCAACATGGCTTCAGGAACGGTTTGTTAAACCTTTCTTTTAACAATAGCCAATATTTTCGCAAATCCTTTTTAATTTAATCGCGATTTCAAACCCTTATGCCGTGTTGTTTGCTTTTCCAAAATTGAAGGGGGAAAAAAAATAAATCCAATTTTGAATGATATTGATAATAAGACAATATTGATAGAAAATTACACACCAAATCGCACCAAATGGGATCGAAAATTTAAATCAAAAACAAAAAAAATCCAAGGGGGGCACATCCCCCCTTATACTCCCCCTGTCCGCGTTACCGCGATTAGCTGTGCGAACCAATGAAATTTATTTTTAAGCCCCCCGGGTAAAAAAAATCCTGCGCACGCCTATGCATGCTACCAGTAGTAATTTGGCTCAATAGGCCTACTGGTATATAATTGTGTTCCAGTATCGCCCGATATGAACCATTTTATGCCAGTATCGTCCGATACTGGAACACTAACTTTGTACGAGTATCGAACGATCCTGGGTTTGGCAGTATCGGAAGAAATGCTAGTACAGTCCAGTAACCGGGACCTAAAGAACACTTTTCCAAAATATAATTTTCTTTAAAGGTCATCTTCCACTTTATATTAAACAAACTATAGTCAGATAGCGAATTATAATAAAGAATACTATATGCAGAGCAAGGGAGATGCGCATGCGGGCTTGGGGAATCCCCTTTCCACCTATAGATAATCAGTTATTACCACTATAAATCTCTAATGTGATCGACTTCATCAATCTCATATCATCTCGGCGGAGAAAACATTGCCCCAAAACCACTTTACTTCAACATGATGAATCAGAAAGGGAAAAACCCCGATGATGTGACTCAGTACCAGATAGCCTACCGCATCTCAATCTTTATTGTTCTTGAAAATCGCAATAAATGATTAATCGGAGTGACTTTACCCTGGGAAGAGGCTATTAACCTGAACTACTTTCAAATGAACATAGTGAAAAAACCTCGACTGACTAACCTAATGAGGCGAGTGATATATATGTACATACTTCTTTGACTTAATCAGGGCCTATTTTTGTCTTAAAAATAATTAGAGAATAATGACTGCGTAACAACTGTTTTCGTGAATTTGTTTTAAAATCAGAGGTTTTTGTACTGGTCTGAGGAATTGTCCCGAGGGGCGCAGCCCCCGAGGGAACAAATTCACGAAAAGAGTCATTATTCTCATTCATTACTGAAAAATATGCATATTTTATCCAAATCGTTGATTTGTACCGATATAATCTTGCTTATGATTAATTAGTTTTCTGTTTATTTTGTCCACCCCTTCTTAGTTATTGAAACAGTCCTAGTCGGGTCATCCGCTCATTAACATTTTTATCATTCAACCAATCAGAAATAAGCTTTAATCGTGTTTCCTCATAACTCATTGAATATTCAGTTTAGGGGCGTGAGGCGTTAATTTGATTGGTCGGTCAGTGAGCAAAACAATGGAACACTTGGCGCAGTACTTTCGGGCAATTATTAGTAACCCGCGCTCGGCGTGCGCGTTCTCATCTAACGATTAATTTGATTGGAACGCACTTGGTACGCAGCTATCGCGATGATTCATGAAGTAATGAATTTCTTTTAGATGGTTCGTAACATGATTTGAGAGAATTGTGAGATAGGCTTTTACGATGGGTATTCATAATATAAGTTAAAAGTTTAACGGGTTCGCCGTCGGACAAGCTTTAATCTGTCGAGCTTTCGTCAGGATTAGCTCTTCAGGACCAAATTAGTATAGGCCTACTATTAAGCAAAACATAGAGATTGCCACTTCTCTATTGTTATCATCATTTGGGCTGCCCCTTGCCCGATGATTTGAGAGTAGGTGCCCTTTCCTACTTGTGAGAAAATTTGTGGCTCTGAAAAGAGCCGTTCAGATGGATTGACGCTTTTCCACTGAACAAAGATGGTGGCTCTAAAATGAGCTCTACACGTAGGTTGCGACTGGCCTATATACATAGCCGCTTTCGCCAAACGTTTGATAAACGTTTAGAAAATGTTTGTCAAACGTTAATTTTCAAACCGTTTATAAATCTGTACCGAGTCAGACGTCTGTCAAACGTTTATTTTCAAACGTTTGTCAAACCATTATCGAGTAAAACGTTTATTAAACGAACCAGGGATTAAATTAGAGTCGAAAAAAATGATAACGAATAAATTAAAATAACCTAAACAAACAAACAAAACGAGGCCTATAACAAAAATAGAAGCAAGCAAGGAACTTTACTAAATTATAAACACACACACAAGAAAACAACAACAACGCCTCAAAACAAACTAAAAGTAAAAGAAGAGATATGATTTTGGGCTGATAAAATACTAACGAACGCATGAAAACGACATTTATAACACGAAAACTTACACAAAATCTGCGCAACATACCACCTCCACGAGCATGAAGTAACAATTTAATCCAAACAATGTATGAAGTGTGCAATGTGCATGAAAATCGTTATGAAAATGGCACGTCGTTAAAAGCGGGAGCTTTTCCGTTGCACGTACACATTGGTTGATCGCTTGAGGTAAAATGCCGGCTAAATAAAGAACATCGAACGCACCGCGTCTCAGTTTCCACAACAAACTGCGTTAAGACGAGCGTACTACTGCGCGGGCCGTGGGGCGCACGAGGTATGCGAGCATAAAGGGCGCATTGGCAGGCGCGTTGTGCCTGGAGTTGGTTTCAAAAACACAATTTTGTTGAAATCGCCTGGGCCGGTAAATGTTTACATGAATCGTGCCATAAATGGCATAATTAAGGTACTAATAGTCCTTTCCCCCTTGGATATCCCGATGGTAAAAGTATCCACTAAATCAGACGATGGCGGACACGAACGGACGAACATTTTGAATCTCCGTTAGATTTAAACTAACGATTGATTTGGATTTTATGACTCCATGAAATTTATCACACGTTATTGGATGGAACTAAATTATTTCATAATTCGTAGTAGTATCATTTTTAAATGTGATCCGTTGTTAAGCATTCGTCCTATATTCACTTAATCACATGATCACGTACATGTAGCCTCGTGCGCATATAGGGAAACAATTGCTCATTTAATGTACGTCTAAGATATTTAATACCAATTACTGTTTTCAAATTAGCTACATCATCTGGTCAGGAATTGTTTGTGCATACAAGTTAAAGGTAACTCAGTTGTTTGCGTGTATTGACAGAACCTAAGAGCCAAACTTTGAAAATACTTTTCATCACTGATGTATAATTTCGTATTGTGACTCCGGTTAAAGCAGCAAATGGTACTTTTCAGCAGCTAATTTGTCAGATCCTTTAAAGGTCGCCTACACCGTAATACTCATTTTACTCTATTATACCATGCTATCTGGCATGTCTCGTATTATCGTATATATTAAATAATGATTGTATTGTAATATATTGTACTCTATTTTGTATCAATCGTGACAATAAAACTATATTTTCATTATAGGTATGTCTAGGCCTTTATACGTAACCAGTGCATGTGTTAATTAGTGCTTTTAGTTTGATAGAGAACATTGTTCTGTCAAGGCAACTCCATTTGTTCCGCCCCCCCCCCCCCCCACTAAACTTGGCTGGATCCGCGCCTTGCCTATTGCATAGAATTTTTAAGTTCTATATTCCATGTAAGAAGGATTATATTCAGCCTATAACTCTTCTTAAAATAAAGAAGATTGCAAGAATAATTAGTGATTTGATCTTTCTGATTTTAGACCGTAGGCCAAATTTAAATATCCTTCTTATCCTAGCATTCAGAATCACTCAATCTGAAAGACCATGCTCTTCCTAAGTTTAGATGAATCTGAACTTTTATGCAACAGAGCCCAGATGGTTAAAGGGGAAAATAGAAATATTTTCAGCGTTTTCATCGATTTAATATAATGCAATTTTTGGTCCAACGGGTCTAACTTCTAAAAATCTGTGATGATGTTTTGAAAAAAACCAAAAACTCCATGTCAAATAGACATGTTATAGTAATTTAATATCAACGTTCGAAAAATAATCATCTCAAAAACGATTATTGGAGCAAAACCAAAACAAGGTGAATGTAAAATTATATACATTTATTCAACGACAATAAGAGAACATCTGACATACACCTCGAAAAAAATATTTGATTGACATTAATATTAAAATCGCGAAATGAACAAAAATCAATAAACGTAACATAAACGTTTGAAAGCTAAAAATGTATGTTAAACGTTAATCAAAATTGTTGGCAAACGTTTGAACTCGTAAACGTTTAGCAAACGTTTGGTGAAAATAACAAAACGTATGAAATGCAACTTGGTGAAAATGTTTAATAAACATTAATATTAATCATTGCATAAACAAAAACCAACAAACGTTTTATAAATGTTTAAAAGGTCCAAACGTTTAATAAACGTTTATCTAATACATTAAAAAACGTTTGGTAAACGTTTAGACCTCATAAACGTTTACCAAACGTATGGCGAAAACGGCTGTGCAAGGGCGGAAATCCCGGGGGGGATGGGGGGGATTTATCCCCCCCACTTTTTGACCTGGGGGGATGGTCAATGTAATCATCCCCCCCCCTGATTTTTCACATCTACCACAAAAAAAAAGGAAAAAAGGGGGGAAAAGGAAAAAAAGAAAGAAAAAAGGGGAAAAAGGAGGAAAAAAAAGGAAAAAGAGAGGGAGGGAGGGACATAAGAACGTTTGGAGTTTATTGTACGTTGGTTAGGATACATACGTGTATGTACGTTAAGAATCCATCTTTTGGAGGTAACTAATTAACTTCTTTCTGGTATTTGGCCTATCTGCCTATTTAAAAAACCAATATTGATCAGAAATAATAAAGTGATTGCTTTTCAATAAAATATTGGTCAAAAGTATACCAGATCGCACGAAATGAGTTTGAAAATTGAAACAAATTCTACTTCTCAGGGGGGCATATCCCCCCACCCTCAGATGCCCCCTGTTGGAGCTTTTAAACCATCTATACTAAAATCAAGAATATATCAGTATAAAAATGCTCAACTTCTTTTGTTCATTGATAAAAAACAAAATATTTATTGAAAATGAAGCAATGGCTTTTCAATACAATATTCATCAAAAGTATACACCAGATCGCACCAAATGAGTTTGAAAAAATCGCACCAAATGAGTTTGAAAATTGAAATTTTTTCTACTTCTGAGGGGGGCACATCCCCACTCAGACTCCCCCTGTTGGAGCTTTTAAACCATCTATACTAAAATCAAGAATATATCAGTATAAAAAATGCTCAACTTCTTTTGTTCATTGATAAAAAACAAAATATTTATTGAAAATGAAGCGATGGCTTTTCAATACAATATTCATCAAAAGTATACACCAGATCGCACCAAATGAGTTTGAAAATTGAAATTTTTTCTACTTCTGAGGGGGGCACATACCCCCTCAGACTCCCCCTGTCCGAGCATAGCTCGGAGTGCGGTGCTGTGCACCGCCGGGATGGTACCAGCTAAATTTAATTTTTTAGGGGCCAAACTTATCATCCCCCCCACACCTAACAAGAAATTTCCGCCCCTGGCTGTGTATATATATAAACTTGGGTCTAATAGAACCTCCCAAAGAGAGCCAACTTTATATATATATATATATATACTGTGAGAAATGTGTTGATCTCCATACGCTTATTAGAGCATGTCATGTCGAAGATAATAGTTATAGAGTGAGATAATAGATATGACTCGGACGAAGCAAGTAGAGTAAATTTGTATTCAAGCTTTCGACTTTATTGTCTTCTTCAGGATACTGCATAAACAAAATAAAACAGATAAAACATGTAAATAATAAAAGTTGTACATATGGTAATTACATATGTAACGCGCGCATTACAATATAATTAAAGTATAAAAAGAGTATAAAGAGTATAAAAAGAGAAGGAACGAGAGTATGTAGCTTAGCAATGAGTGATGACTCTCTGTGTAAAATGGCGCCATTGCATTCTTTCCTCATTTTTTCAATGGGCATGAGTGAAAGATCATGTATTGAACGTTGACGAATAATCAAACTTTCGTCTTTGTTATTTATTTGCTCTCGATTATCATTATTTGCGGCATTTGGCCCGCGTAGGCCTTTTCTGCTCTCGTAGCGCTTTCATTTTATACCCGCGTATTTTGCCGATGCGTACAGTCGCGCGCAGTTTTTATTCACGCGATTAATCGCAAGAGGCGCACTTACGTCGCAGGGAGCGCTCTAGTCACATTTGTACGCACTTCCAATATCTTTGTTTACATTTATTATTCTTTAATTTATCTTGCAATCGCACACCGTATACACGTGAGTCTCTCGTTCCTTCTCTTTTTATACTCTTTATACTCTTTTTATACTTTAATTATATTGTAACGCGCGCGTTACATATGTAACCATATTGTCAACTTTTATTATTTACATGTTTTATCTGTTTTATTTTGTTTATGCAGTATCCTGAAGAAGACAATAAAGTCGAAAGCTTGAATACAAATTTACTCTACTTGCTTCGTCCGAGTCATATCTATTATCTCACTCTCTCTCTCTCTCTCTCTCTCTCTCTATATATATATATATATATAATTATTATTGACAACCATTTCTGGTTAGACTACGACATTTGAATATATATATATAGTAGGCCAGTGGCAACCTACCTATGTACTTATTTTAATGCATATCCATGGTGATTCCAAATATGGTGATAAAATTAAACTTTTGGAACTCACTGTCGTCTGCTGCCGTGCGGAAAGTGTTTTAACACTTTCCGCTTAAAAGCTTAAAAGCTTTTCCCCGTCAAAATTTAGATTTTGATATCAAACATTTTAGATGAAAGCCCATATTTTTCTCATTATCCCTGCACAATTTTAGACCTTAGAAATGTTAGCTTTAGATGTTATAAAAACAACAAAAAAGAA
This sequence comes from Ophiura sarsii, assembly GCA_035610835.1. Lineage (NCBI taxonomy): Eukaryota > Metazoa > Echinodermata > Ophiuroidea > Amphilepidida > Ophiuridae > Ophiura > Ophiura sarsii. Next base: position 58,313,779 of record CM069443.1, on the reverse strand, counting down.
ACGAAAAGAAACAAAATTGGTTTTTGATGCATGCAAATGTTTTTGTACTGTTCTCCATGGACACATTTTAAGTGAATTCCCGCTTATATCACGAGAACCACTATAAAAGTAATTGAAGTTAAATTTGGGAATAAGATTGTTTTCAAGATGTGCATTATGTAGTCGCCGGCCCAGGCAAGTCATGTCAGCTACACTTAAAGTTGTCTCAAGTGTACATAAACACATTATGAGATATGTATTCAAGTCTCAAGAGTAGACATGAATAACTGACAAACATGTTATTTATGGATATAAATGCACAAAACTACACAGATCGACAAAACACAAGTAGAAATTTATTATTTTATTATTAAGGATACTTATAAAGCGCATTTCCCATGGACCAATGCGCTGTACATTAAAACACAATCTAAAATACAATATAGTTACAGCATGCAACAAAATAATGACACATGATAAAATACATGACCTACATATTACATCAGCAATTATGATAAAAACAGATATATATATATATAAATATACAATTAAGAAACCAAAAAATAAATAAATAAAAAAAATATGCACAATGACTAGCAATTAATTTGGGAAAAGGTAGGTTTTTAAGAGCTTTTTAAAAGCTTTCACATTGGGAGCATCGCGTACATTAGTTGGTAAGCTGTTCCACAACTTAGGACCATAAGCCGAAAATGATCTATCCCATAAGCTCTTTTTGTTTTGGGGATTTCTAGTCGGGAAAGATCCTTCATGGACCTAAGGCCAGTACGGTTACACCTGTATTTGTGCAGCCGATCCTGTAAATATGAAGGAGATGAGTCATGAAGACAGTTGTACACATGCACCAAGATCTTGAAATCTATCCTCTGCTGGACAGGCAACCAATGCAACTCGCGCAAGAGCGGCGCGGCACTAGTACGCTTACTAACTTGAAAAATTAGACGCGCCGCGCGATTTTGAAGCTTTTGGAGACGTTGCACTGCCTGTTTTGGAAGACCGCATAAAAGCGAGTTGCCATAGTCCAGTCGAGATAGGATCAGAGATCTTGCTGCATGTGCACAAGTAGTTTGGTCAATGAAACGACGTATTCTTGCAATGTTACGAATATGGAAATTTACACTCCGACATAAGGAACTTACATGGCTATTCATGGTGAGGCTATTGTCAAATACAATACCAAGGTTCTTAATTGAAGCAGAAGGCCTGACTACGGATCCACCAATCTCCAAGGTAAGATGGGAAATACCAGCTGCACAACGAGGAGAGGAAATCAAGCACGGAAATGGAATGGGACACGAAAGATTTTTATAACGTCATAGTTTACTACATCAATAAAACGAGCATTTCGTTGCTATGTGTCATTTCACGTACAGAATATATTATATAGTTGCCAAGATCTATCTGCGGTTTATTGAATGATTGATGGATAGCGCAATCTTTAAAGCGATATCGTCGGTGTTCTGCCAAAACCTCGTTGACTCGTTCGTGTTCGTGCCTTGCCAATAATTATATGTGTGACCCTGTGAACCTTCGTAGCAGACATCCTGCCCTAGGCGTTGGGGAGGCACTAGTAAACCAGATAGCCGTGCCCGTGCGTGCTCATCTTTATTTCACGCAGATAATTAAGAAGAGGCTATTTCCATTCTCCCTTGATCCGTGAAGTGACAGCTGTTCATAAAACCGTCCAATTGCCATCCAAATCATCCTGTCTTTGCTCTGGTCACCCATAATTGAACTTGATGTATTTTTGTGTGGGGGAAACTGAATGATAATTTGACGGCCCGTGGGGGTAATCATATCACCAATGGGTATTCAAGTGATGCTCCCTTCGGTCGCATCTCGCTTATACGCTCGCAGCACGGATCTAACTATAGCACTAGATTCGTGCATCCTCAATAGCCTAAAACTGTGACCCTCTAAACCTTGGTAGCAGAGACTCTGCTCCCTCCCTTCGGTCGCATCTCGCTATACGCTCGCAGCACGGAACTAACTATAGCACTAGACTCGTGCATCCTCAATAGCCTAAAACTGTGACCCTCTAAACCTTGGTAGCAGAGACCCTGGTCCCTTCCTTCGGTCGCATCTCGCTATACGCTCGCAGCACAGAACTAACTATAGCACTAGACTCGTGCATCCTCAATAGCCTAAAACTATAGACCCTCTAAACCTTGGTAGCAGAGACCCTGCTCCCTCCCTTCGGTCGCATCTTGCTATACGCTCGCAGTAGAAAGTAGAATAGTTTGAGTAAATGTAATCATCAACATCAAGAGGTACATTAAAGCAGTAACGCAAATGGAGATGACTAAAAGGACAGCAGCTGACACCAATATCTCATATTTGAGGATATATTAATTTTTGCTAAATGGACAAAAAGGAAAGAAAAGACCAAATTGATAGTCACATTTAAAAGAAACCTTTTTAATGCAAAAATAGAGAAAGTTTAAAAAGGAGATGCACGTGAAAAATACACAAAGAGACATAAATCCCAATGATTATAATCACAAGCGTACACATTGGACTAAGGGCTGCCAGCAGGAGTTCAAAGATAAAAGTAGCCAGCGGTCTCTTTACCATCTTCATATCCATGTGAGTGATGCGACAATGAAGAACAGCCTCACAAAAAAGGAAGCACCACCACAAGATAAGTGGCCTTTTTTGAACAACATGTGCTAGTCAAAAATAAATTCCTTCCAGATACTCCTATAAATCCGCAGCCCAAAGTGAGATTATGTGACAAGAAATGCTCGATTCAAATAGCGAGAATGCCCTGCCTGGTTTGCTCAATTCAAAGAGAGATCCCCAAGATTTTCTAGAAACTCTTGTGTCCAACCTTGAAAAAAGGTTGTTGGCTGATGAAGACGAGCAACAGCTGACTGAGTATGTGCGCACACTAACAAGCTACACAGATCGTGCTGAAAATGCCAGCAAGTGTGGCGAATAACTCTTTGTAACCAGAATATTGGCCCAGAGGAATTTCTGGGATGCATGTAGCTCCATAGTCAGCTTGGAAGTTGACCAACCAACAATGATCAATCAAGCTAAGATGTTCTTGCACAGACTTCACTCAATGATCAAGTGTGGGAGTAAATCAAAGTTATCGGAGAAGGAAGTTATTGGAAACTTCTGCAAAGATCAAGCCTTGTTGTATGATCTCATTCCAGATTTCCTCCACTGTGTTCTAAGTGCTTCTATCAAGGGAGCAGTTGAATCAGTAGTTGAATCAATGGGAAGGAAATTAGAACACCACAATAGACCAGAGAGAAAATTGTCCACTGAGAGTGTCAATGAAGTCGTTCTTGTGGCATGGAATGGACCTGAACTCCACCATCGTGATAATGTGCTGAGGAAAGCCTTAGACATACATTTTGATGGGAAAAGCTGGCACTTCGTCACGTCTTACAGTGTGAAACCTCATAGAGTTTCACAAGCTGTTGTTAAAATCCAACAACAACGCATGAAGTTTCCAATGATGTACCGAACCCAGGGAGGTAATCTGATAATTTCGTTGTCATACTAATGAATGAGTAGATATTAAGCTAAGTTCTGTGACAAAACATATTAATATTATGTTAACATTCTTCCTTTTGAAGTGCTGCAGAAGCTATTTTGCGTTACCATGGTTACGGTTTGATTGAGGAAATCTTGAACCTTAGGACCATGTTCCTGAGGAAGAAATGACTTTTGCACCCTGACTAAAGCACCGGGCCGATCCTTTCATTGTTCCCCCTAATAGCGATGTTGAGTTTATCTGTGTATCCCCATAACATGTCAATTTAAAGTGGCCCATTACCGACTCCAAAAATATTAACTGTCAATGCTATAGTAACGTATCAAAGGCTTAAACCCGTTAAATACCTATAGTACATGCAGTATGTCATGTGATTATTGAATAGTCTTTTCAAAGTGTAGCTCAATAGCATTGTCAATACTGGTTTTCCCAGAAAACCTGTCGAAAAAATCTGCTCGTACTAAAAAGGTAATAATTTGCTTATTTTTCGTTCGAATTGCCAGTCGAAACGGCAGAAGAATTGCCATGATGTCATACAGGGCGTCTACAAGCACGCCCAATACATCAACATATAGATGATATCATTGCGCAGCCATCATGTTGGCCCTTTTTGATAACTTTGGCCAAGCTTGGCCGATCTGATATCGTCGTCTGCTCGCGTTATTGAGCGCCATCCCTTGACGGTTCGGAGCAATTGATGCATTTAGAGTTCAGTGTGCCTCCTTAAATAACCTCATCACTCAACCAATCTAGTCGTCAAAGCGTAAGCGTCAGAATTTGAGGTTATCGCTGCATGAAATTGTAACAGCTTGTCATATCGTACAACCATTAGATTACTGCAGTTATGACAGTACATTTCGTGTATTGCTACAATCATAATTAAAATGTGATGTCAAAATAAATTAGTTAATCTTCGATCATGTTTCATCAATCGCCTCCATAGCTCAGTGGTTAGACACAAGTCTTAGAGCAGGGACATTTTCGTGAGCGCCCTCGCTTGATGTCTAGTTTATCTAGTCTCGGTTTATTTTTGATTGACAGTTCAAATCTTTTGTTACTCTCAAGCGATTGTCCTGGACAGAAGTCACACGATTCGGTTACGTACCCGATTCATCGCATACCCATCGTTTAAGCCCCGTGATGCAACGATAGGCTGTGGATGTTAATCGACAAAACGAAGTGTGTACGAACGAAAAAGCCTTAATTGTTTCAAATAGTTGTTATTCGTGTCATTTAAATCAAAATTAAATTCTTTTAGTGCATATAAACAGCTTTTCGGCGAAAACCATGTGTTAAAAACGCTTAGAATAAGAAATATTAAGCATTTTAAGCTTCTGATTTGGAGAGTAGTGGTATGATCAACTATATAATGGTTTGTTCTTACTTCATTTACATCGAATAGATTTAGCTTAGCGGTAAAGTGTCGGATTTGAAATTCAGAGGTTACGGGTTCGAATCCTATCACAGCATGTCGTTTTGTCTATGTTACTTTTATTTAGTATTTATCGAGATTGTTTATCCTGAGACAAATATACCTAAAGGGATAAGAAGCGCCCATTCATACCATTCATGCGCAGCGATCCAGGTCTGACACGGCATATTGCTATTCACTATCGAAGTGATTATATAACTCCCCGGTAACTGGGTCATGCACCTTTATAAATACTAGCACATCCCATTGTTAAGGACTTGAAAGCGTGATTCAGTTGATATGGTAATAATTGGTTTACATTACACGTAACACTTCGATAGTGAATAGTGGATGGCCAATCGATTACCACCATTCAGTTTAATTTGTAGTACGACCTCATTATTTAGAGCGCGGGCTATTTTGAATCCAGTGTTATCCACGCGTTTATTATTATTTATTTTCTAAATAACCTGAACACGCTTTAGTATGGGCTGGTTACGACATTCAGACTGCATGTATGACAGATTAAATTACTCTCATCTATGAGCATGCTAAACTTATGGCATTTCAGAAGACGTATGCCGAATAAAACCTAATAGTTTTGAACACATATAAACAATGTATTATGATAATTAATGTTAATAGTTTGTGTATAGATTCAATACGAATTGAAACACAGTGGGATACTGTTATTCTGAAAAATATAAGTTTATCAGCTTAACCACATCGAAATATTTATTAATAATTAATTAATGTAAATGAATAAATGAATATATTAATTAGTTACTTAATTAAATCACTAGTTAAATAAATGAACAAGTAGCTTATACATTATACATCAATGAAATGTTTAATTAACCGAAAATCAAATGAACACATAAGTAATAAATAAACCCATCAATATGCAAGAAAGTTGAAAAAAGAACAAATGATCAATATGATTAAATAGTAACTACATAGTAATTTGTTTAATAGATGTAAATAGATAGTTAAATAACTAAATAACTAAATAAACCCGAAATAATAAAGAAAGGAAGAAGTTGGTTACACGGATCTACCAAGATTCGAACCTACAGTATGCTGATTGAGAGTCTCAAGCTCTACCGACTGAGCTATTTCGAACCTTGTGATGTCATCAGCTTTTTACACCCAAATATAATTTATCATTCAACTCCCAGGATATTTTCAACACTTGGTTGTGATGATTTCTATGCTTTACATGAATAATAAATTATTTATAGAATTATCAATTCTAGAGCAAATATTTCGTTTGTACACATTTTGTTGAATGCAATTCAAATTTTCGCGTTCAATCAAGTGCACGAGAACATGTTATCACAAAGCAAGACGTTATGCAATTCAAATGTTACTCGGTGAACCCAACAAAAACGTTAATTCCTGCTTGATATATAGATGCTTCACTAAATTACAATCCCTAAATCGATTGCACGGTCAGACATCAATGACTTATCTCAATAGGCCTACTAGTATTCATATCATTATCTCAATCAATAGTAGAGATTGACCCGTGGCCTTGCATTGCATTGCACCATAGGTGATTTTGATGGGCACTGCAGACTCAGGTATAAAGTGAATCAAAAGAAATCAATCATATGTCATTCATCGTTATTACAGTCCATTCAGGTTATTCATGGAATTGACGCGCGATATTTGAAAGGGATATAACCTCGCTTGACTATTTGTTTACTTATAGTTTTGGTGAACACAGTTTAGTAGTTCGAAATGTCAAGAAATTAGACGTTGTATTACACGGGTTGTTTTCAAATGAGAATAAAATATAAATATAATATATAAGAAAGTTCGGAACGCCAAAAATAAATATGGTGTGAGCGTAAATCATCGAGAAAATAAGCTTTGAATTTTACCCGTACTTGATTCATACATGAACTTATCAGTCTGATAAGTCCATGATTCATAGATTTTAAAACATCTCACCACCATGGGATAAGCTATCCGGACTTGCCCATTTGTTCTTTTATCTTACAATCCTATAGATAGTGATATCTGATGGGCTATTTCTCTAATATCTCCACATTTTGGAACATATGATCCATTCAAATATAGCGTTTTCATCGACAATAGACTACATCTTCTGGTATTATAACTAAATATTACAATGAGGCAGGCGAAGCAATGCCGTATAGCGTCACTAGGCGGCGTTGATACTGCAGCTTATATTCAGGAGGCGTGGCCACAGTCATTTTCCGGTTCGCGATTCCAGTCAAGAGGGCGCTAGCCATTTTTTCCATTTTTTCCCTTGTGTAACACTTGTGTAGAGCACTGGTCTTGTAAACCAGGGGTCCTGAGTTCAAATCTCAGTGGAGGCTACTTTTTCAAACTTTTTCGAATTTGTTTGAATTTGTCCATGTTTCAACGACAACATTTGCAAATATTAAGGGTTTGAATGCTGATTTAATATAAACATGGTCGTGTTTTTAACATATATTTTAGTCAAAAGTTCTCAACGCAATTTATATATCGCCATCTTCCTTTGCTGTCCTATTATGAAAACAGAAGAACAAAGTATAGTTAAATCTTAGTATTTTCGTTATTAATTAATAAGACTTAGAAGACGTCCATAGTCTAGCCTCAGTATATATTTTTGTTAAATATTGTCTCAATTCGTCGATCTTTTACTGCTGAACATAACCATGATAACTGGAAGAACTGAAGAAGAAAAAGAAGAAGAGCGTCCTCTACAGTTGGCCATGTGAATAAATATTTTGGTACACACATCGGCCAATTATGCATTAAAAAGAATCCTCAAAATTACAAAGCGATACAACCCCTAATCAACTTCAAATCATTGTTTGTGTGTGATAGACTATTGTGGTTGTATCGTGGATTATGTTCGTTAAAAAAAAATTCTGATTTGATACGAATCAGTCAATAGGAACAAGATTTTGATTCGAAAATATATCTGGGGAATGTGTCATTTGTATATGGGTTTTAATAATTGGACACAGTAATATCCTTTGTACGTTATACTTGCATTGCTGCAGACGACAGTTCTAAAATGTCACAAAATGTTTTAGAAAATGTCAAAACTCTGCTACTGTGTATGTGTACGTCTTTGGTTGGAGCTCCTATACAGGTACAAGCATACAAATATCTGTACAGGTACTTGCACTAGATTATGATAAGACATTGACTGTGATCCATGCAATCATAAAACATTCAATCATAAATTAAGGAAGCCCTCGGAACCTCAGCTACTATCCTAAACTATGGTGTTGCTCCCTACTAACAGAGTGACACTAGAATGTGAAAAATGTTGTTGTATTATGAAAACAAGAATATCCATGGACAGAAAAGGTATGTGACAAATGTAACCCTATTATATGCAAATTTATTCAAATCAGTCTCGTCCCTTTTTTGCGTCAGATTTCGAGGTGTTGCATTTTAACTGCAAGTGAAAGTTAGTAACAGAACAGCTTGCAATTAACGGGGGAGGTTGGGGGGGGGGGGGGTGGGCACTTCCTAAAATGGGCCTTTAATGAGCCTCTTTTGAACAGTGACTGAATTAACTCACTGAATGCCTCCCGCAATATGAAGAAGAAAAAGTTTTGAATTCTCACCATATTTACCCTCTTTTTTTAATATATAGAATCTTTTGAGTTACTATCCGATCATTCCCGTAGCTTCCACAATTGAGTGCCCCACCTAGAATCTCATAATTATGATTGTTTTTATGAATTGATACAATCATTATGATCATAATTATGGTGCTCAATCATATAATTTATAAAGTAAGTAGTATATTTGTATCGCCTCCATAGCTCAGTGGTTAGAGCACTGGTCTTGTAAACCAGGGGTCCTGAGTTCAAATCTCAGTGGAGGCTATTTTACAAACTATTACATTTTTATTTCTTTTTACCTGTAGTAAATTAAATTGTCTTTTAAATTGTCTTTTTCTGAGTATTTTTTCCCCGAGCACTACAGTGCAACAGACCATAAATGCAATAAATATCAATTTGTTATGCATAGACCTGTATTGGATGTAAACAAGCACATTATAGGGGACTGGTATAGAAATCCATACACTGGCCTCTTGTGTATAACCATGCTTCACTGCACAGGTTTAACATAATGTTCTGCTAACGCGGGAAATTCAAATGCATGTTCCCTGACTGGTGAACCATTTGTTTGCATACACTAAAGCTAAGAGTGTGTACAGAATGTATACACACTGCTTAAATACCAATAACTAAAAACTGAAAACAAAATCACTAAAAGCGCCTTGACCATTTTGTTGTTTATGTCTTAAGCTCTAATTTGATAGCTCACAAGCCAATATTAAAGTTTTGGTTATCTTCAAATAAATTCTCAATTATCGGTTCTTAATTATGCAAATTATTCTAATAAATAAATAAATACAAAGATTTTATTTTAATTTTGCTTTGACAAAAGTATCAGAACTAGGGATATGCACAACATAACTGATTTCCAGTTTACCAGGGTATACACATCTCTAGTTATAAATTAAAATGTGTTTTGGACTTGATGCGAATTAAATATGCAAATAATACGCAAATGATGTTATTTTACGAAAGTTATTTTTATAAATATTTACGGTACGGCTTCTATATCATGTGACACCAAACTTGACTTTATTTAAAAAGAAAAGTGGTGTTTTTCTGGTCATTATAGTGAGTTTGATATTTATTGCATTTATGGTCTGTTGCACTGTAGATAATGTGGAAATGCGACATGAGTTCGATCAGCAAACTGTTGGAACATATTATCAGAAACGCTAATTCCATCAACATTTAAACGACTTTTGGAAATGTTATTGTTTTGAACGTGCCTATGGACAGTATAGTTTTCTTTACGTGTTTTGATGTCCGTATATGTGCTTTAAGTACAAGTTCCTTGGTTTTAGCGCTACATAAACTTCAGTATTGATTGATTTTAATTTTATCGCACTAAAATTATCAATTATTGCGCTCCACACAACTCATCCTATAGATGAGTTCGCGCAGGAAGGGTACTAGTCTAATAGGTAGAAGGGGTTTTCCTGCACCCCCCGGAAATATACTTCTAATCGATGTCTCTATATCAGAAAAAATGCGTAAAAAATGATAAGCTATGTTAAAAAAATGTGAAAATGTCCCACGTGTCATTTTTATGCAAATTAGTGCCGCCATTACCGAAAAATGGATTTTTCACTATATCTCGGCTAATAATGCAGATAACTGAACAAATAAGGTGTCTAAAACTGTCTAGACCCATGTTTTGAGGGTCAAAGATCACAATAAGAATATTTTTGAAGTGACCACATGTGTCACGTGTCATTTTTATGCAAATTAGTGCCGCCATTACCGAAAAATTTAGTTTTCACTATATATCGGCCAATATTGCAGATAACTGAACAAATAAGGTGTCTAGACCCATGTTTTGAGGGTCAAAGATCACAATAAAACTATTTTGAATTGACCACATGTGTCACGTGTCATTTTTATGCAAATTAGTACCGCCAAAATGGCCGCCAAAAATGGTAAAATTCCATATATTGGGATATATAAACCAACATGTATGATCAGAGTATAGTTTTAACAATGGGATGTATGTGTTAGACCACTAGAAACTCATATCTAGTATTTTTGCTTTGTTAACATACTTTAAAACCAAAATGGCCGCCAAATTAATGACCAAAAATGGTCAAAAGTGGTCAAAATTCCATAAAATAGCATAATATCAACCAAAATGTATGATGAAAATATAATTTTAACGATGGGATATATGTGTTAGACCACTAGTAACTCATATCCTGTATTTTTGCTTTGTTAAAACGGTTCAAATCCAAAATGGCTGCCAAAATGGCCCCCCAAAATGGTTCCCGAAGAGACTGCAAAATTTGTCAAATTCCATAAAATGGGATTATATCATCATAAATGTATGATGAAAATATAGTTTTAATGATGAAATGTATGTAATAGACCACTAGTAACTTATATCTAGTACTTTTGCTTTGTTAACATACTTAAAAATCCAAAATGGCTCCCAAAATGGTCCCAAAATGACTGAACAAATTGTTGGAATTGCATAAAATTGGATAATATCAGCCAAAACATATGATGAAAGTATAGGTTTAACATTGTTGTGTATGTATTAGACAACTAGTAACTCATATCCAGTACATTTGCATTGTAATAACATACTTTAAATTTAAAACCGAGATGGCCACCAAAATGGCCGCTGTAAATGTAAAAATAGTCTACATGTACATGAGTGTATGATAATCCGTAGCTATTGTAAGAGTGTAGTATTACATCAAATTCACCAAATAGTATGTTCTAAACTGCTAAGCTATTGCTTTTAGAAATAAGGCCCACCTCTTTGACAATTTTGATTCAGTATCACTTTCCAAAATGGCTGCCAGAATGAATAAGTTGATGTTAAATGACCTTACAATAATTGTTTTGCATTGTAAATGACCATACTATGTAATACCAATACCCTCAAATCTAATGGGACATCATTCACTATGTCTTTGATAAAGCCTAGGTGCTGTAGATTTAGTTTGAATATTTTATATATAATATCCAAGATGGCTGCAAAAGGTTAAAATAACTGAGAAAAAACCCAGTATTATATATATAGTTTATTGTTAGTGTTACATCAAATACGACCAAATTACTATATCTACAGCATTTAATTCATCCGGTAAACATATCTGTATACCGTATATGATAAGGTATAATTAAACGGTATAGACTCCATTTTGACAATGTGATGTTATTAAGATGGGCATTATAATGACCATTTCATTAAAATTACCCCCTAATGGTCAATAAAACTACCCCGTATACTCCAAATGGTCTAAATAGTAACCCCAGGTGGCCACCAATTGATCAAAATATGGATTATATACCATTCAATCATACCTTGTCACATACAGATACGTTTACTGGATGGATTAAAATCTGTAGATATATTCTTTTGGTCATATCTAATGTAACACTAACAATAAAACTAAACTGTTTTTCAGTTATTTTAACCTTTTGCAGTCATCTTGGATATTTTAAAAATACTCAAACTAGATCTACAGCCCCGTGGCTTTATCATGGACATATATTGAATGCTGTCTTATTAGATTTGAGGGGTTGGTATTACATAGTATGACCATTTACAATACAAAACAATTGTTTTAGGTCATTTAACATCAACTTAACCACTTTGGAAGCCATTTTGGAAAGTGATACAGAATCAAAATTGTCACAGAGGTGGGCCTAAAAAGCAATAGCTTAGCAGTTTAGAACATACTATTAAGTAAACTTGATGTATTAATTATACACTCTTATACAATATCTATTGTGGATTAGCATTCACTCATGTAGACTTTGTTTACATTTACAGCGGCCATTTTGGTGGCCATCCTGGATTTAAAGTATGTTATTACAATGTAAATATACTGGATATAAGTTACTAGTGGTCAAATACATACATCCAATATTAAAACTTTACTTTCATCATAGGTTTTGGTTGATATTATACGATTTATGGAATTTCGACAATCTGCTCAGTCATTTTGGGGCCATTTTGGGGGCCATTTTGTTTTTGTAAGTATGTTAATGAAGCAAATATACTAGATATGAGTTACTAGTGGTCTTATACATGCATCCCATCATTAAAACTATATTTTCATCATACATTTAGGTTGATATTATCCCATTTTATGGAATTTGACAATTTTGCAGCCATTCCGGGAACCATTTTGGGGGCCATGTTGGCAGCCATTTTGGATTTTAAACTATGTTAACATAGCAAAAATACTGGATATGATTTACTTGGGGTCTACCACATACATCCCATCGTTAAAATTATATTTTCATCATACATTTCGGTTGATATTATGCTATTTTTAACCATTTTTGGCCATTAATTTGGCGGCCATTTTGATTTTACAGTATGTTAACAAAGCAAAAATACTAGATATGAGTTTCTAGTGGTCTAACACATACATCCCATTGTTAAAACTATACTTTGATCATACTTGTTGGTTTATATATCCCAATATATGGAATTTTACCATTTTTGGCGGCCATTTTGGCGGCACTACTTTGCATAAAAATGACACGTGACACATGTGGTCAATTCAAAATAGTTTTATTGTGATCTTTGACCCTCAAAACATGGGTCTAGACACCTTATTTGTTCAGTTATCTGCAATATTGGCCGAGATATAGTGAAAACTAGATTTTTCGGTAATGGCGGCACTATAAATTTGCATAAAAATGACACGTGACACATGTGGTCACTTCAAAAATAGTCTTATTGTGATCTTTGACCCTCAAAACATGGGTCTAGAAACCTTATTTGTTCAGTTATCTGCATTATTGGCCGAGATATAGTGAAAACTAGATTTTTCGGTAATGGCGGCACTAATTTGCATAAAAATGACACGTGGGACATTTTCACATTTTTTTAACATAGCTTATCATTTTTTACGCATTTTTTCTGATATAGAGACATCGATTAGAAGTATATTTCCGGGGGGGGGGGGGGTGCAGGTAAACCCCTTCTACCTATTAGACTATACCAGCATTTAGAGTTAGTGCAAAAAGTGCGCAATGATATCATGTACGATTTATATGCGCTAAAGAAACTGACTGTTTATAACTTCAAAATTAAAGTTTTACTGTACTGTAGCTTATGAATTAATTCTCTCGTAAATCCTGATTCTTCTTCTTAATTTCTGAATTCTTCTTAAGTTAATATGATTCTTATCGTCTATTTCATTAACCAACTTATGAAAAATATCCTCTTTAAGTTCCTTAACTGAAAAGTTACTAAGGAATTCTTATTAGATTCTAAGGTAATATTCTTCTAGTTTGTAGTTAAGAAGAGTTTCTGTGAAGATTAATCTTAAAAGATTAATCTTAAGTTGACCTTTATGAAATAGGGCCCTGGGGCTTTACAGAGAACATGCTCATATTTTTACATCCGGCTAAGTACTGATGAATTATTAGGTAAAAACTTACATTTTCATTAGAACATGTAATAGAAAACGTGTTGCATATGACTTTTAGGTACATTTATATCCTTACTTGTGTATTGCTTTCATTGCTTCCAGCGAAACAAGAACATGCTTGCAATAATCAGAGCGTGAAATTGGGAAAAATCTCTAGATGATATCTGTCACAAAAGTTCTTTTTGATGAGCAGCAGTTCTGTCTCATAGTGTCTATTGGTTCCCTTTAACACTGTACACAGTCAGTAAGCATGGTAAAAGTAACATTGCTATTCGAATGGAGGCTTTTTAACACTTTCCACGCGGCAGCCGTGTCTACAAACGACAGCTCCAAAATTTCACAAAATTGGTTCAAAAATGTTACAATTATTGAATTTCATCATCATATTTTTAATCCCCGTGACAACTGACAAATGCATTAAAATAAAATCCATACATGCCTAGTAGTGGTTCATTAATTTTTGAGATAAGACTTGGGAAAGGTTTCTGAAAAAATTGTTTTGTAGGGTAAAACTAATAGCCGCGTGGATCGATAGTGTTAAGATATAACCCTGCATAAACAAGGGTCTTTAACTTTGAGTGAGAAATTGGCAAATTATCCAAAACATGTGTCTTTGGGTGAGAAATATACAAATGTTACGAAATCCGGGTCTTTGGATGAAAGAGTCCAAAAGTTACAACAAATAAAAATAAATAGTGAGTGGGCTAAATAAAACAATTTGACCTTATTTGCTAACAACTTTAGCACATGTTCTAATAGGAAATATACACAACTCTCGTGTCAAATGTGTTAAATTTAACCTGATTGTCAAACATAACATGGCAATGAGACAATGAGACTCATAGAGCTGGCCTTCTGTGAGGTGTCTAAATCTATTTCACCTTGTAAATTGTATTCAACCTTTAATATAAAATGTAATATCCTTTCCTGAAAGAAAACCAATTTGGTGAAAAGTAACCGAAGCAGGCATGAAGTGAACAGCATACTAAATAGTGCCGCCGTACCCATTGTATGGAAATATTGTTCTATTCCAGGTCCCTATTATTACATTTTCTTGTTACGCTTGAGTCTTATATCCCAGGTCTCTACTATTACGTTTTCTTGTTACGCGTAAGTCATAACAACATGATTGTAAAGTAGGAAAGGAATAAAAATCGTTTCAGGTTAAGTGTTATTGTATGACATTTTCCTCATCATCAATTTACACTAAATCTTTCTTTAGGCAAAACAGAACTACAAGATGACTGTGTAGGTAAATGTACATGCAAATTTTAAGTGATTTTTAAGGTTTTTATTACAATCATGTATGACAAAGCAACATGAACATTACATTTGACTCGCATCAATATTATTTATCCGAGTTATTCGGCAGGAAGCATATCTTTGTAAATAACAAGTATATGAATTTCAGTATGATCGTTCTGGTTTACAATTTGCAGTCGTCTGCAGACGACAGTTCCAAAATGTCACAAAATGCTTCAAAAATGTCAATATTATTGAATTTCATCTCCATATTTGGAATCACCATGAGAAATGCATTAAAAGAAGTTCAAACATGCCTAGTATTGGAACAGTAATTTTTGAGATAGACTTTGGAAAGTTTGGAAAGGTTTTTGAAAAATCTGTTTGTATATGGTAAAACTAATAGCCGCGTGGAAAGTGTTAACATGTGATAACTCGCTTATGTTTAATACAATCTTCGAAAAGATACTTGACCAAATTACCATTCGTTGAAAGCTATTGTAACGTCACGCGTTTCCGCGCTGTTATCATACACGAAGGGGTTCACTCCTAAATAAGCATACTTAGACCATCTTAAGTTCTGTCATCTTTATTCATCTCTACTCTAACACCACATTCTGGTGCAGACACGTACCAAGCTCTTTAGTGAGCGGGTACACCTCCTCTCTCCTCTACTACTCCAATTCGTCTTCGACTAGCTAGCTGGGCGCTAGCTAACTTCTCTACATTTCACAGCGGCCACGTAGGCAGTGTGGATGAGGGACGTGATTGGTCCTTGGTATGTGACATCACTTTGGTGAGCTAATACCAATGACCAACACTGCCCTCATGCGACTACTTACCTGGCTGCTCTTACACTATATGCGTATATTATTTTTTAAAAGACCAAAATCTACGTGAATTATTTGGCACAAACTACAAATGACATCTTAAAGAAGTTGATTTACCGACCGTAATATTGATGGAAGGCACCGCATCGATTTTTGAATATTATAGTCGGCATGCAATTGGGATTCGAACTCGAGCTCTAGTGTGTGGTCACAACAGTCAGGTATCACCGATATTAAGTTAAGCTTTATTATTTGATAGGTTTGACTGAACTCTCTAAAAATGTTGGCATTATTTTCTCGCCCTTCACATGGTTCTTTTGACTGCATGCATCAGGCACGGATCCGGGTTGGGGGGGGGGGGGGGTGGGAGAAATAGGGAGGGAGAGATGGGGGAGAAAGAGGGGAGGGAAATGGGGGAGAAGGAAGAGAAAAAGAGGGAAGGGAGAGTGTGAAAAAAAATAAAAAAGGATAAAATGTAGAGGGTCGGAGAAGAGATATTTCCAGGAAATCATTATGCAACCAAAAACCCAAACCGACACCTTCAGTATAAAGAAACCCAACAATTTTAGATACTCGTTTGGGGGATTTCCCCCAAAATATACCAACTTCCTTTCCTTTTGTATCGTTATCATTTTAAATTTATTGCACTAAAATGATATCTATTATCATCTACGTCATATAATCGACAAATTAGCCCGTCTTAAGTCTTAAGTCAGCATCCAATCACTTTAAGGATTTTCCCCAAAATATACCAATTTTCTCTCCTTTTTGTATCGTTATCATTTTGAATATATTGGACTTAATGATGTATAATCCTTTAATTCTTCAATAGAGAATTATGTGTTAGGTTAATTTTGTGCTGTCTTACACCAAGAATAAACCCGAAACCCTCTTTATTGTAAACCTGAGATGGAATCCTTACATGTGTTTAGGTGAATGATTGAGATGAAACTCAAATTCAGAATCTATTGCATATCCAGAGTATTGTGAATTGCACGCATACAGGGTGAGTAAAAAAAAAGAAAAGTGTACTCAGCTTGAAGGATTTTTAAAAAGAAATATATGTGAGCATTTGTCACCCAAATTATTTTAATGGTAAACAAGACCTATTAATTAGCTTTAATAAGAATTTTATTTGGTCAGAATTTGTTAAGAGAAACTCATTTTACGCGTATTTGAATAAAAGTGACAATTTTTATTTTATTTGGTTAGAATTGGTTAAGAGAAACTAATTGTACGCGTATTTGAATAAAAGTGGCCATTTTTAGATAACAAATTACAGTCCTGACAAAAGATTATAAAGTCTTCAAGTACTACGGCAACGTATTGTCAATGCATGTAGAGCTTTGCGTCGAAGAAGGATCTCCAGGCGCGCCATCAACAGCATGAAGACCAGAGCAAGACTTTGTATCCTTGCAATTACTTTCACTCACAAGTAGTGATAATATTTTATCTTTATTTCATGTTAAATAACGAGGAGAAATTCTGAACAAGGCTATTATTTATTTAACTGGTTTAAATAATAGACTGTTTAATCATTTACATGTTAATCATAGTACACATTATTAAGCGTTCATTGAGCGCGTGAAATCACAAATTTGTTCGTTTTCAAAATTCAGTTCTTTTACAGAAATATTAATTTCTACTAAACGGTACCATATATTGCCGTGATTCTTTTTGCCGATGATAGCAGATAAATGGCGTAATTGATTAAACTATTGGTTGACTTAATTTTGTGGTCAGAAATATTTTGTATTTATTTTTCAATCAGAGTACACTTTTTGACTCACCCTGTACACATGATGTAAATACTGCATGGGTATTGCATACATGGCCACATTATGCAATGGATGCTATGATTCATTTGGCAGCAAGCTTTTTTTTGGAAAGAAAATACACACACAAGTGGAATACAAAGTAGCCTTCAGACAAACTCAGAAAAGATATTGTATTTTAATTTGGGAAAAAGTGTACTTTGATACTGGTACAAAGTTAGTGTTCCAGTATCGGACGATATGGCACATATAAAATGTTCCAGTAGCGGGCGATACTGGAACACAATTATGTGCCAGTATCATCCAATACTGGATCAAATCACTATTGGTATAGCATGTGTACCAATATCGCCCGATACTGGAACATAAACACGTTCTAGTTTCGCTCGATACTGGAATACAATTAATTTGGTGATCCAGTATCGGACGATACTGGAACAATATAATTGTACCATCATCGAGCGATACTGGCAAATTGTTAGTTATATCAGTATCGTGCGATACTGGAATACCTGTATCTGGGACCTAAAGTACATGATGAGAGTTTTAATACATATCGTCTAGATCTATACAAGGTGAATTTCTAGTTTCTGTTTTTGTTGAGAAATAAATCTCTCTTGACCTTTTTAATGTTCTTTTCATGTTTGTAGTATATATAAAGAAGACTAACAGGTATATACAAAAGGAATCCAAAATTGGTAACAAGTACGGGCGTATTGTTATCCAAACCGATGTAAACAACAGGGAAACTATAATTGGTTACCCCGGATTGGTTATAAATACAACGATGTTTATACTTGTTTTATCTTCCAAGACGTTTCTGCTTCATCAAAATCCTTATTTTCAGGGTGTTGGCTATTTATTTAATTTCGTGAATATACCTAGAGCCTCAGAGTGGCGAAAATAAATACTTCAAAAATAGCAATTTATTTTTTATAGTATACGTGGTTATTATTATTTTTGATTTGATAAAATGAAGTATCCACCTCACTGAAGATGTTGAATTAGTTTTTCATTCACAAAAATAACCAATGGCAAAATAAAGCAGTATTTCCAGATTCGGCAATGACTTGGAAATTTGCCTGTACTGTTTTAACAGTACAGGCAAATTTCCAAGTCATTGCCTTAAAAGAGATAGACAAGTCATTGTCTTAAAAGAGATAGACCCGTTGCGTTTATGTACTAGCGGGCCACATTGAATGAGAAACCTGTTTTGATTGCGATATTCCTGGGAATTCCGAACCGTTACCTTCAAAAGAATCAGGTAGTGGATTTGCCACTACCTGCATTCCCATATATGACACAGTCCTTCCGTTTTGTTTACAATATGGAACACTTCACATTTCCTAATCCATTAATGAAGTCAATGTTAATTGGCCACTACCTGCACTCCCTACCTAATATGACACGTTCTTTCTGTTTTGTTTACAATATGGAACGCTTCACATTTCTTAATCGAACAATGATGTCAATGTTAATTTGCCACTACCTGCACTCCCTAATATGACACATTCCTTCTGTTTTGTTTACAATATGGAACACTTCACATTTCTTAATCGAACAATGAAGTCAATGTTAATTTGCCACTACCTGCACTCCCTAATATGACACATTCCTTCTGTTTTGTTTACAATATGGAACAATTCACATTTCTTCCAACAACATTGAAGTCAATGTTAATTTGCCACTACCTGCGCTCTCTACCTAATATGACACGTTCTTTCTGTTTTGTTTACAATATGGAACACTTCACATTTCTTATTCGAACAATGAAGTCAATGTTAATTTGCCACTACCTGCACTCCCTAATATGACACATTCCTTCTGTTTTGTTTACAATATGGAACAATTCACATTTCTTAATCCAACAATGAAGTCAATGTTAATTTGCCACTACCTGCACTCCCTAATATGACACATTCCTTCTGTTTTGTTTACAATATGGAACAATTCACATTTCTTCCAACAACAGTAAGTCAATGTTAATTAGGCACTACCTGCGCTCCCTACCTAATATGACACGTTCTTTCTGTTTTGTTTACAATATGGAACACTTCACATTTCTTAATCGAACAATGATGTCAATGTTAATTTGCCGCTACCTGCACTCCCTAATATGACACATTCATTATGTTTTGTTTACAATATGGAACAATTCACATTTCTTCCAACAACATTGAAGTCAATGTTTAATTTGCCACTACCTGCGCTCCCTACCTAATATGACACGTTCTTTCTGTTTTGTTTACAATATGGAACACTTCACATTTCTTCCAACAACATTGAAGTCAATGTTAATTTGCCACTACCTGCGCTCCCTATACCTAATATGACACGTTCTTTCTGTTTTGTTTACAATATGGAACACTTCACATTTCTTCCAACAACATTAAGTCAATGTTAATTAGCCACTACCTGCGCTCCCTATACCTAATATGACACGATCTTTCTATTTTGTTTACAATATGGAACCCTTCACATTTCTTCCAACAACATTAAGTCAATGTTAATTTGCCACTACCTCCGCTCCCTACCTAATATGACACGTTCTTTCTGTTTTGTTTACAATATGGAACACTTCACATTTCTTAATCGAACAATGATGTCAATGTTAATTTGCCGCTACCTGCACTCCCTAATATGACACATTCATTATGTTTTGTTTACAATATGGAACAATTCACATTTCTTCCAACAACATTGAAGTCAATGTTATTTGCCACTACCTGCGCTCCCTACCTAATATGACACGTTCTTTCTGTTTTGTTTACAATATGGAACACTTCACATTTCTTCCAACAACATTGAAGTCAATGTTAATTTGCCACTACCTGCGCTCCCTACCTAATATGACACGTTCTTTCTGTTTTGTTTACAATATGGAACACTTCACATTTCTTCCAACAACATTGAAGTCAATGTTAATTAGCCACTACCTGCGCTCACTACCTATTATGACACGGTCTTTCTATTTTGTTTACAATATGGAACGCTTCACATTTCTTCCAACAACATTAAAGTCAATGTTAATTTGCCACTACCTGCGCTCTCTACCTAATATGACACGTTCTTTCTGTTTTGTTTACAATATGGAACACTTCACATTTCTTAATCCAACAATGAAGTCAATGTTAATTTGCCACTACCTGCACTCTCTAATATGACACATTCATTCTGTTTTGTTTACAATATGGAACAATTCACATTTCTTCCAACAACATTGAAGTAAATGTTAATTTGCCGCTACCTGCGCTCATTACCTAATATGACACGATCTTTCTATTTTGTTTACAATATGGAACGCTTCACATTTCTTCCAACAACAATGAAGTCAATGTTAATTTGCTACTACCTGCACTCCCTAATATGACACATTCATTCTGTTTTGTTTACAATATGGAACAATTCACATTTCTTCCAACAACATTGAAGTCAATGTTAATTTGCCACTACCTGCGCTCAATACCTATTATGACACGATCTTTCTATTTTGTTTACAATATGGAACGCTTCACATTTCTTCCAACAACATTAAGTCAATGTTAATTTGCCACTACCTCCGCTCCCTACCTAATATGACACGTTCTTTCTGTTTTGTTTACAATATGGAACAATTCACATTTCTTCCAACAACATTGAAGTCAATGTTAATTTGCCACTTCCTCCCCCTTCTAATATGACACATTTATTCTGTTTTGTTTACAATATGGAACAATTCACATTTCTTCCAACAACATTAAAGTCAATGTTTAATTTGCCACTACCTGCGCTCCCTACCTAATATGACACGATCTTTCTATTTTGTTTACAATATGGAACACTTCACATTTCTTCCAACAACATTGAAGTCAATGTTAATTTGCCACTACCTGCGCTCATGACACGTTCTTTCTGTTTTGTTTACAATATGGAACACTTCACATTTCTTCCAACATTATTGAGGTCAATGTTAATTTGCCACTACCTGCGCTCCCTATACCTTAATCCAACAATGAAGTCAATGTTAATTTGCCACTACCTGCACTCCCTAATATGACACATTCATTCTGTTTTGTTTACAAGATGGAACAATTCACATTTCTTCCAACAACATTGAAGTCAATGTTAATTTGCCACTACCTGCGCTCCCTACCTAATATGACACGTTCTTTCTGTTTTGTTTACAAGATGGAACAATTCACATTTCTTCCAACAACATTGAAGTCAATGTTAATTTGCCACTACCTGCGCTCCCTATACCTTAATCCAACAATGAAGTCAATGTTAATTTGCCACTACCTGCACTCCCTAATATTACACATTCCTTCTGTTTTGTTTACAATATGGAACACTTCACATTTCTTAATCCAACAATGAAGTCAATGTTAATTTGCCACTACCTGCACTCCCTAATATTACACATTCCTTCTGTTTTGTTTACAATATGGAACAATTCACATTTCTTAATCCAACAATGAAGTCAATGTTAATTTGCTACTACCTGCACTCCCTAATATGACACATTCATTCTGTTTTGTTTACTAGATGGAACAATTCACATTTCTTTCAACAACATTGAAGTCAATGTTAATTTGCCACTACCTGCGCTCACTACCTATTATGACATGATCTTTCTATTTTGTTTACAATATGGAACGCTTCACATTGCTTCCAACAACATTGAAGTCAATGTTAATTTGCCACTACCTGCGCTCTCTACCTAATATGACACGTTCTTTCTGTTTTGTTTACAATATGGAACACTTCACATTGCTTCCAACAACATTGAAGTCAATGTTAATTTGCCACTACCTGCGCTCTCTACCTAATATGACACGTTCTTTCTGTTTTGTTTACAATATGGAACACTTCACATTTCTTAATACAACAATGAAGTCAATGTTAATTTGCCACTACCTGCACTCCCTAATATGACACGTTCTTTCTGTTTTGTTTACAATATGGAACACTTCACATTTCTTAATACAACAATGAAGTCAACGTTTTTAATGGGATAACATCAGTTACAGCACAACAAATCAGGAACAGCTAAAGATTCAAAATAAAGTTAAGAAACGGTTCATATGGTCTCCGAAAAACTATACATTCCCGCGACGCGATGCTAAGAATAAATCTACAAAACTTGCTACAAGATACATACCATCAGCAGATTACTCGAATAGTTTCTGCTTCATATATAACACCTTCAAAATATAAGACAGCAGTCAAAGGGGATCAAGTTAGAAGGTGACGTCACCGCGTAAACTAGTAATAAGCGCAGCAACTTTATGCGTCATGGGTCGGTCACTGCTAGCATTCTTTGAGTAAAAAAACCCCATTAGTGATAACACTATAGTATAATCAGTTCAAAATTTGCCAGAAATATGCGGTTTTTATCTCTCCGGCGCGCGCAAAAATAATCCAAGCGTATGCTCGCTATGTTGGCATACGCAATCGTCACGCATACACACTACAAAAATTATCTTCAAAATGTGAATAGATTTCCTTTTCAAATATTTTTGAATAGAAAACTATTCAAAATGAAAAGAATCGTTTCATGCACTAAAATGTATCTGTTCAAACGTGAATAGATTTCCTTTTCAAATATTTTTTAATAGAAAACTATTCAAAATGAAAAGAATCGTTTCATTTTGAATGACGACGGATGCTGTAATCGCTAATTGCATATTTTACTTGGCCTTATATGAGCCGAGTAAATTGTGCAAAAAGCTCATTATCATAATTGCAATGGTACACAAATTACCACCGGTGCTCGTTTGTACCATTTCAATTATGCTAATGTGCTAATATGCACCTTTTATTCATTTAAACCTATTATTTTATTTTAATGAAGTCGATGCATTAATTTAACACCGTGGAATGTATATTGATATATATGCAGCAATGGAAATACCCACATGACTTTCCACCCGGGGTAGATAGTCCCGGGGTAGACCAACCGTAAGTCGACCAACCCTGGATGGATAGGGTTAGGGTTAGGGGTTAGGGGTTAGAAACAGTCCCTGGGTGGACAGTCCCGGGGTTGTTTTAGAATGATCCATCCTTGTTTTTACGTCCCCGACCACCAACCTCTGAGTGTTTTAACATATAATTTAGAATGAATATAGTTTCCAAGGTATATTTTAAACAATTATGCGGTTTATTCCGTAAGGTCGTTATTGTAGTCCACCCATGGTTGATCGACACATTTTCTATCAATTTTGAATAGGATTTTATTCATTTTTGAATAGGATTCTATTCATTTTTGAATAGGAAAAAACTATTTAATTTTGAATAGGGTACATATTCATTTATTTGAATATATTCCTCTTCATTTTGAAGAGAACCTTGTAAGTGCCCATCGGAAGAGGTTTCCTATTCAAATATGAATAGATTCTATTCAAAAATGAAGAGGAAGTTTTAAGTGTGTACGATTCACACTGCGCCATGTTTGCACCATGCGAGTGTTTTGCGCGCCCACGTTCTTCTATATACAATAATTCATTGCTGTAAACAGATTCGCCAATTTGGAACTGACTGAACTATAGGATATGGTGCGTTCATACTTCTGTCGTTGTGCATAGGTCGACGTCGACGAATATCGGCATGCGAGTTGAGGCAATGTCAACTTTTATCCGCCAACATTTGGCCGCCGATGAGCAACGACGAGAGTACGAATCTTCCTTCTTATCAACGAAAGAAAATAATATTCACATGGATTCTGATCCCAAACCACATGTTTCTGATGATTTCAATTATGATAATATTTCCTCGTCCAAGTCAAAACAATATCTTAAAATCTATTATGCATACAAAATATAAGATAAGTAGCTCGTGTCGTATTAAGGCGTGAATTATACATTGTCCCTGAGGCATGGCATAATCAATCAATATGACACCATTCACTACCGATGATGTAAGAGGTCCAATTAATAAAGTGGGGATATAATAGCGGAAGTATATAGAAATAATAGGCATTATTAATAATAGGCATCAGCTCTTAAGCACGTTAAGACCCCATTTTATTGAAAAATCCATATTCTTGAAAATTTGCATTCCAAAGCCCCAATTTCTTGAACAATTTGCGTTCTAATACCCCAATTCTTTAGTAAAATTGGAGTTCTTACTAAACATATTTGGGAAAAATATCAGTTTTTAAGACCCTTCTGTTTTTGTGTGGAGAAAAACAGTTCTTAAGGGAATGTTAACCCTCAAAATGTATCAAGCGCTGTAACCTTTGAACTATTAATGTGATGTATATCAAAGTATACATTTTTGGAAAGGAAATGAGTTAGAACATCCATTTTTTGTATCAAATTTCACTGAAAGCGCTGATTTTTAAAAATGTTGACAAAAAAAATCAGCTTTTGGCTAAACAATTTGTGGACAACTTAGCAAAATCAGCTTTTGGTAAAAAATGCTGAAATTGCACCAAAATCATCTAAAGACACACCAAAAAAGGTCCAAATGCATTTTTGAGGTTAAAATCATACTTTTCATATATTTTGAGTTAACAGCCCATTAAACTGTTGAACATGTCAATTTTGATAACAAACTAGGATTTGTACTATTGAATTACATGTATGAACTTACACTTTTAAGGATTCAATGTGTTTGAAAACCATGTGAGCTGAGCCAGTGGCGGCAACACGCACGGGGGGGGGGGGGGGGGGGGGGGTTCCCCCAGTTTGCTCCCCCCAAAATAAAATAAAATAAATTCAATTTAGTTAAAATAAGAAAAAAATAGACAATTTAAGCATAAAAAGGGGAAAAAAAAAAATCCGCGCTGTGCGCACATTCTCTTACTAAATTAGGTTTAAGTACACGAAATGTTGACAATTTTAGCATAAAGCAGCTTTGCGCGCATCATTTTATTTCATGCCCCCCTAGAAAACAATTCTTGCTCCCCCTTGCCACCCCCCAATTTTTTTTATGAGTCATGAACATCGATTATATAAAAGCTTAGCAATAAGGCTTCATTCGTGATTTCGTGGTAGCAGCAAAAAATGATCATTATCAATGTTAATCTTGAAGTAAGATAATCATAAGGTCAGCTGTTGAATTTTGCTCCTTTGCCATGTTTGCAGTCAATTCTACAAGTCTTATCGTACTGTTTCACACAAACAAAACCCCTATGAAAAGCCCTTGAAAACCAGAAGTAATAACTGCGCTCTGTGACTGACGTTAATCTTGAATGTTATAATTACTATCGGGTTGCTTGAGAGAAATTCTTTACTTTGAAATTCCTGTTATTAAAGGAATACCGTTCTATTCATGAAACCATGCATTACATTGAGCACAGAACTATAATATTCAATTAAACGAATATAAGCTGCACATCCCAAACCAATGATTATTTGAAATTCGCGCCCGGTTGTCTGTGTTGAAAGTGATGATGGGATAGCCATACCCAATATTATGATGTTATCATAACTAAAACCAAATCATCAGCAACAGGTCGCTGGACTGTATCACGCAGGAATTCAATGCATAAATCGATAATATCAATACATGAAACAGAGACGCGGACATCTCATATTGGTGTTCGTCATAGCTTTGTTCAATATTACGACGTCCATACATGTGATCGGTTTTTTCTTAAGCCGATTTTGTCTTTACGCGGTACTTTTAAAAACTTTAACCTACAGAAGTGATCTGTATGATAATAATGTTACATATCTACATGTTAAAGTTCCATGGCACGGATTTCCTTTAAATACGAAATAGAGACGCCATAAATCACGTCGAACGCTGCACACGTATGATGAAGGCACGTAATTAAAAGTCATTGTCAGATCGTCATCATATCCAAACCTAATGTACTGATACTGATGCATACAGAAAGGATGAGGACATGATCGATGACCCGAGACAATATGGAGACCAGAAATAGGGCCATTTTGCAAAAACGCAATGCATTGTTGGGGTGTCTTTATAATCTTCTTTGCTAAATGATGTAATATTGTGCATTAGCATTTCCCGCGCATTGTCTCCAGACCGTAGAATGAAATACAAAAACAAGTAAATGTGCAGTAGCATGCATATCGCATGCATATCGCTGGTGAATTTATTATATTAAATCAATTGAACTGCTGGATGCTACATAAATCCTTACTAAATGGTCATCTCATTTCCAACTTATCAGTTCAAAGGCAAGACATGTATACAGCAGTGTCCTATCTATTAATGCACAGCTAAGATTCAAAGGTACAATCGTGGCTAATTTAAAATGGCCAGCTATATATTATATAATAGTGATGTTCAGGGCAGAAAAAAATTCTCTCTGGGAACTTTTTTGCATGGTGATTTATTTTATTTTATGCGAGATTATTCTTAACCCAATATGCCTATTTCTAGGGCTGATCTAGCAACAGCGGATGCCTTAGATATTCATGGAGGGATCAATAGGCACAATTTTTGAAGGGTTTCCAGGGAGTGGAGCTACCAGGAGTTAGCTGGTGATATTTATCCAGTGAGGGCACCAGCATCAACACAGGGAGGCAAAGAGAAAAATCTTGGGTAAATGCGCGTGGAGCATAACATTTAAAGCTTACTAATTAGGTAAGGTTGACATTTTTAATTATATTATTGTTTTCAAGATCTGTTCTGCGACCCACGATTTCTTTCTGGTGACCCCGTTCCCGCGTTTCCGCGGATTTGGTAGCCCTGGCGATGTTATGAGGTAAAACTTATTGAATGTCTGTCTGAGAAGGTATATGATTTCATCTCTCGTAGCTGTCGTTTCGCTCCTAAATTTTCTCATATCATGCCTATAGATCTTATTGTTAACAATGAGAGCAAACCATGTTCCGCTGTATATATTATCCAATGAGTCAAAAAGCGTCAATAATGTTACATGAGCTCTCACTGCCCGACACTACACAATACTATAATTCCTTTGCGAGTTTAGCTCCAATAGGAATGAATATCGTTCTCATACGGTAAAGGTCAGCCTTATTACGTAATAAAATAGCGGGAAAAACTTCTCCATGTCCTCTTTACCACCGCGAATAATATATACATCGTTTCAATTTTGAAGATAATTAAAGCTACTCCGGTCCGTGACGGAAAATACTAAGACAACACCATCTGCTTTTTTCATTTGTTCTGGATCATTGCTCTTAACTCTCGTCACCCTAAGGGGATTATGTAATTATGGGATGGTAAAACGGGATATAATAAACATCGCCTTAGCAATGCCCTATGTCACACGTGAAAATGTTTTAAGTAGAGCAAAATCGACAAATTACCACATATTTCACAAGATTGCGGTAAACTACAAGACACGCGCAATTTGGCAACATATTTTAGTGCAACTTGTGAAAATTTGGTGCTTTTAAACAAAAACTGTGTAAAATTTTCGTAACTTAAGAGATGTTTAGAAAACTGTTATCGAAACTTTCGGGATTGTTTTCGATTTTGAATTTTTTTTATGCATTTTCCTCTGTGACGTGGGCACTATAGAAGTAATGAAAGTATGTATGGTATGTTTATCAAAAGGTGCTGCTCGTGCTCACGTGCCAACGACTGTTTATATTCACGCCCCGATGTGAAGTATAAAGGTGCGGTTTACAAAATTAAATAAATACATAAATACACTAATAAATAAATACATGGATAAATAAAGGAATACAAATAATAATAATAATAAAATAATAATAATAATAAAAAATATTTATTTCTTAATTTTTAATTTTTTATCAAAGCAGTCAAAGGGTAGATACAATTAACCTTTCATCAACAATCATACCCTCTCGCACCTCCCCTCTAACTTCATTTAAATCCTCTTACCATTTGTGACAAATTAAAATTTGTTGCGATAAGCATATACGCGTTCGTCTGAAACGCCTGAAGCGTTTACAAAATGGTGATAACAAAACGGTGATAACAAGATAAAATAAAGATAAATAATCTAAAAGTAGTATCACACTTTGGCATGTATAAAACGCTTTTAGCCTAAAGCGATTTCAAAAACGCTGGTAACAAGATAAACAAGCATGGAGTTGAAATCGAGGTTGAAATAATAAAATGTTACGAGTAAAACAAATGTTAGCGTCGCAATGGTGATGTCGATATTGAATACCCAAGAATCCTCTGGAACGACAAGTTACTTGTGTTTATGGATTGTATGTATTGACCATAACTGTCGGCTAGCAAGCTATTACAACGTGAACAGTCTCAAGAGTATCTCCATCTACCCTTAGATTGTCAATTTGCAATTTATAGGTCACTTAGAAGTGTATAAGATGAACCAGAAAAAACACCCGGGCATAGAACGGCATTTTTTTCTGACAAATATTATCATATGGTCAAATTCAAAGTATATTAATGATTGAGGATGTATTATTGGTTCGTAAAATTAAAGTTACAATTATTTTTGATTTCCTCATGCCCTCTAGTGAGAAGCTGCCCAATTAACATTTTCTACGCGTCTATTAGTTTTACCATATATACAAAACAGATTTGTCAGAAAGACCTTAACATTTTTTTCCGCAACGAGTCAATGGAATGGTTGAACTTGCATTTGTGCGCTAGGCGATGAAAAAACCCTGTTCTACGGGGCCGACCGCCCATTTTGTTCAAATTTGAGATTTCTTTTATTTAAACAAATGTTGGCAATTATGTTAAACATTTAGCATTTTGTTGTTGAAAATTTCGAAAATTCTTTAAAATTCACTAACATTTTCATTTGTCAAAACATTTAGATAAAAACACACACACACAAAAACAGCAACCGGTTTTACGGTCAGGCGCGCTGTTAGCCAGGGTTTTCCCCATCGCTTAAACGGGATAATTACGCGCGTTTCTATAGCTTTATTATGGATGCCATTCAGAATTGAGTGAAGATTCAAGTTAATGGAAATGTCAACAACAAATGAGGGGAACAATTGAAGAGTAATGGATGATAACGGTGGACCGGATGTGACATTTAAGATGGAGTCTACATTCCCTTTTATTTTAACAAGGTATTTACCCGCAATAATATAGCTAATCGTCGGCGTAATTGCTAGGGTAGACATTATAATTTGTATGGTTGCGTTCTAGTTTACACTTCAGCGCGGCTATATTAGTTTTACCATACACAAAACAGATTTGTCAGAAACATTTCCCAGTTTTCAATCTCAAGGATTAGTAAACCAATGCTAGGCATTTGTTTAGTTATTGTAATGCATTTCTCATGATGATTCCAAATTTGGTGATGAAATTCAATAATTTTGACATTTTGGAAACATTTCGTGACATTTTGGAACTGTCGTCTGCAGACGCAATAATAGCTGATCTTCGGCGTAATTGCTACGGTAGACATTTGTATGGTTGCGTTAAACAATCCAACAAAAATATAAACCTTTACAGTTAGTTGGCAGTATTGGGTACAAATCAATATTTTTTAATATTTGTTATTTTTCAGATTTTTCATTTTTGTTAACCCTTCCCCAAAACAATAACAACCACTTCAAAACATAAACATACACCCTGTTCTACGGTCGGGCCCGTATAGAACAGGGTTTTCCCCATTGCCTAAGGGATGCACCATTAGATACTCAGGGGGGGGGGGGGGGGGGGGGGGGGGCGGGGGGCATGGAAGTTTAAAAAACCCAACTCTGCCCACTATCCAGGAAAAACCCAACTTTCAATCAGGAAGAAAAAAAGATGACTTACTGCAGAGTAAAAAAGAAAAAAGAAGATGACTCACCCAAGTCAATGTAAAGAAAAACAGTAAAACCTAAAAAACAACAACTTTGCCGCCTTGCCACCCCCACCCCCAAATGTCGCCTACTTTGGTGGCGGGAAATTTTTTTTCACCCGACCCCAACTTCCATGCCCCCCCCCCCTGAAAATCAAATGGTGCGCCCCTCAACGGGATCACTACATTAATTAGGAACCGAGCTTTATTAGGGATTCCATTCAAAATTGGATGAAGATTAAAATTAATGGAAATGGCAATAACAAACGAGGGGATTAATTGAAGAGTAATGGATGATAACGGTGGACCGAATTTGATATTTAAGATGGAGTCTACTTTCTCTCCTTTTTAACAAGGTATTTATCCGCAATTATAGCTGCTAGTCGGCGTAATTGGCAAGGTAGACATTTGAATGGTTTCGTTCTAGTTATACAATCTAACAAAAATATATAAACCTTTTCAGTTAGCAGTTGGCAAGTATTGGGTAAAATGCAATATTCCATTTGAACATGGAATGAAGCAAAATCTATTTTGCACATCGCGTCACTTTGAGTTTGGGATGATGTCGCGTTTTTTAGCGGATCGCATCATGATGCGTTTCTCCAATACGATGACGGTTGCGTCCTGGTTGCGTCTGCGCAATCAACATGATCAAAGTATAATGTTGGGCATTGCTAGCAAAATACGATAAGCTATGGTTAGATACGCGTTGAAAACACCTCCCATCGTAAGGGGACGTAAAGCGGCTACCAACAGTACATTCGACATACCAATGAGCAGAGTACGTAACAAACACTTGTTTTAGATTTAGATTATATAGGAAAAAGTGTCCAGTGTCGTTCAATACTGGAATACGGGGCGGAAAGTATTGATTTCGAAGTTAACCTAAGGACAACTATGTCTAGTATTTCTTGAAATAATACTAATGTACAGCCACGGGAATAATGTGTAAATTGTCTCTTTTTTTTGGTATGGGGGCCAGAATTCTTCAAGCTATGTTCGCTCCTACTAACTTGTACGTGCAATTCTTGTATTCGCCAATGATTAGATACGCGCTGACAACCTAAAGTACACTCGACATACCGATGAGTACGTAACAAACACTTGTTTTAGATTTATATTATATAGGAAGAAATGTACTTTAGGTACCAGGTACTGGTACACCCGTATCGTTCTATAATGGAACATAAAAGTTGCCAGTATCGCTCGATACTGGTTCGATTTTACTGTTCCAGTATCGGTCGATACTGGAACACCAAATTGTGTTCCATTATCGAGCAATACTGGAACGTTTGTATGTTCCAGTATCGGGCAATACTGATGCACATGCTACCAGTAGGCCTAGTGATTTGTCCCAGTATTGAATGATACTGGTACAAAATTGTGTTCCAGTATCGCCCGATACTGGAACATTTTATTTGTGCCAGTATCGTCCGATAGTGGAACACTTACTTTGTACAAGTATCCCAGTATCGGACGGTACTAATACACCAGAGACCTTAAGTACACTTTTTCCAGAAGATACGAGTTCACATCACTTCCCATCGTAACACATCCCTTAGAGAGGAATTATTTCCAAGACGCCCCCGTTTGACTTGTTTTAGTTGGCTCATTTAAATGCCGGTTCATTTATTTTTAAAAATGCATGGGATTCTAACAGGATTCGAACCTGCAGCCTTTGTATTAATATTATATTATGTATTAAGCGCAAGATTATTAACTATTTAAAATCGATTTAATACTATTACTAATGTCACTTTATTAGACGTTTTAGTGAGCCGATTTTAACGATCTATATACAAAATTGTTCAGAAATCGATGAAGTTCAACGCGTGGTATAACAAATCTGATAAAGACTATCAAAAAATCACCGTAAAATGAAACGGTTCCTGTTTTTCGTCTGATGAACCATTCTCCACGAAAACGTTTAGCGTTAAGGTTAAGTATTTTCTCTATCCGATGCGTGAATGATCCGAGCTCTACGAATGGTGAATTCTCTAATTTTATGTCATTTACTCATTTCTATAACACCAATAGCGACCTATGGTTTATATTTATTTGGGCGGAGATTATGTGTCATGCATGAAATACGCCCTAACTATTAAAAAGCGGAACCTTTTGGCGATGAAAGAACAACATAGGGCAGTTGCTATAATGTCCCGAATTTCAAAGCTGTGAGGGATGTGGTAAGGGGACATACAACTCCTACCAAAAGTGTATACTATGCTGATTTGACAGAAGAAACGGAAGTTTAAAGGTGACATTTCGACATACCAATGATAAGAGTACAAACAAACACTTGTTTTAGTAGTCTTAATTGCTAACGGATATTTTCACTGTATCCCTTTTATTAGAATGTCTTCTTAACACTTTCTACGCGGCTATTAGTTTGAACATTATCGAAACAGATTTTTCAAAAATCTTTCTCTACTTTCAAAGTCTATCTCAAGGATTACTGAACCAATACTAGGCATATTTGTACTGCTTTTAATATTTTTATCATGGTGATTCCAATGGTGATGAAATTTAATAATGTTGACATTTTTTGAAACATTTTGTGACATTTTGGAACTGTCGTCTGCAGACGCCTGCCGCGTGGAAAGTGTTTTAGACGATCTCACCATATGAACTTCCATGAACATGTCCTACTTTCCCTCTTGGGTCCCATGAAACTTGTACCACTTCCACACATATTTATATCACTCAAAGGGATTGATATTCTGTTGTTAGCTGTGTATGTCTGACAACATGAGTACCAAATTGTCAGACGGACGGCCGCCGTTGGCTATTTATGGACATAGCAGACACGATTACATATGTAACAGACACGAGTGTAGAAAATTGACAAATCAGTACTCCCTTGGGTTCTGTAAAATTAGGTTAATAGAGGGAGAGTACCGTAAATGTTGTACGCTTGCCCTATACTCGTATCTCGTCATCTGTTTTGAAACATGGAGTAGTTATTTTGGTTTCAAATGTTAGATAAATTGATTGAACTTGCCTGAAGACCAATTGGATAATCATAAGTGAAACATTGCCATGGCATTAAAAGAATACATGACTGTACGATTCAATCGCTTTATCTGACTGACAAAGTGGAAGCGTGATTGCATTATATTTATATTCCATTTGATTGAAATCTATTCTGATTAACGATCATACCACATGAACTTCCATAAAAAAAACCTACATTCTCTCGTGGTTCCGTTTAATAACTTTAACCATTTCCATACATTTATATCACTCAGAGGAAAGGAAATTCTGTTTTAAGGTGTGTATATCTGAAAACAAGAGCACCAAAGCTTGCCCTATATCTTTCGTAATCTGTTTTGATGAATACGGCTATTAGTGGTAAATTGATTGGCTTGAGGAATATGAGTTAGATGGTCTGACATAAATCATGCAAAAATTCCAACCTGGCCTCCTTACTAATTTGCGATATATATGCAGTTTGCAAAAGGGGTTTAATATACGTATTCGGCAGTTTAAGACGTTTATAGTTTTATTCCGTAAATAGCGCCCTCATAACAAATTAAAGCGCACTGAACAAATGTTTAAATTGTGCTCATTAAGTTAAAACAATTTTGACACCATGGATTTGATATTTTATCACTATTTGGAATCACCATGAGAAATGCATTAGAATAAGTACAAACATGTATAGTATTTGTTCAGTAATTCTTGAGATATTACTTTGAAACTATATTAGACTTTGACAGTTGGGAAAGGTTTCTGAAAAATCTGTTTTGTATATGATAAAAATAAAAGCCGCGTGGAAAGTGTTAAGACAATCTCACGACATGGACCCGAAAACGCCCTACTTTTTTATCTTGGTTCAGTATAATTACTTTTACCATCTCCATACATATAACATATGCATATTATTAATCAGTTGGAAGAAAATTCTGTCTTAAGCTGTGTGTATGTCTGAAAGCAAGATCGAGCACCCAATAATCAGACGGACAGCTGCCGTTGGCTATTTATGGACACGATTACATATGTAACAGAAAACGTTGAAGGCAATTGACAAATCAGTAGTGCCTAGGGTGCTGTATAATTAGGTTAATAGCAGAGGAGTACCGCCATCTCGCCCTATATCCCTCGTCATCAGTTTTGAAAGATGGAGTTGTTAGTGCTTTCTAATGTGAGGCAAATTGATTGGATTGAGAAATATGAGTAACGTGATTTAAAGGTAGATGACCCGATCACATTTTCGTAACACAGAATTATTTCAAACATACGGAGATTTTCATATCATATGAAAGCTCGTATTTTTCTCATCATCATACTGAAATTTGACGGCCTAATTCGGTATATCGACAGAGAAATCGACGAAATAGCGTTGAATTACCGCGAATGGTGGTTACCACCGATATAGTTTGTGTACTACTCAATGGGTACAGTTCACAGCATCTTGTGCGTCTAAAATAAGAACCATAATAGCTATGCTTCTCAAATTTTGGGACACGACGTTTTTAAGGATGACCTTTCATATAGAATAGAAAACTTCAAGTTGAAAATCGGAACATCTACCTTTAAACGACTCACGCATATAACCACATACTGACCACAAGTCTTAGAGCAGGGACATTTTCGTGAGCGCCCTCGCTTGATGTCTAGTTTATCTAGTCTCGGTTTATTTTTGATTGACAGTTCAAATCTTTTGTTACTCTCAAGCGATTGTCCTGGACAGAAGTCACACGATTCGGTTACGTACCCGATTCATCGCATACCCATCGTTTAAGCCCCGTGATGCAACGATAGGCTGTGGATGTTAATCGACAAAACGAAGTGTGTACGAACGAAAAAGCCTTAATTGTTTCAAATAGTTGTTATTCGTGTCATTTAAATCAAAATTAAATTCTTTTAGTGCATATAAACAGCTTTTCGGCGAAAACCATGTGTTAAAAACGCTTAGAATAAGAAATATTAAGCATTTTAAGCTTCTGATTTGGAGAGTAGTGGTATGATCAACTATATAATGGTTTGTTCTTACTTCATTTACATCGAATAGATTTAGCTTAGCGGTAAAGTGTCGGATTTGAAATTCAGAGGTTACGGGTTCGAATCCTATCACAGCATGTCGTTTTGTCTATGTTACTTTTATTTAGTATTTATCGAGATTGTTTATCCTGAGACAAATATACCTAAAGGGATAAGAAGCGCCCATTCATACCATTCATGCGCAGCGATCCAGGTCTGACACGGCATATTGCTATTCACTATCGAAGTGATTATATAACTCCCCGGTAACTGGGTCATGCACCTTTATAAATACTAGCACATCCCATTGTTAAGGACTTGAAAGCGTGATTCAGTTGATATGGTAATAATTGGTTTACATTACACGTAACACTTCGATAGTGAATAGTGGATGGCCAATCGATTACCACCATTCAGTTTAATTTGTAGTACGACCTCATTATTTAGAGCGCGGGCTATTTTGAATCCAGTGTTATCCACGCGTTTATTATTATTTATTTTCTAAATAACCTGAACACGCTTTAGTATGGGCTGGTTACGACATTCAGACTGCATGTATGACAGATTAAATTACTCTCATCTATGAGCATGCTAAACTTATGGCATTTCAGAAGACGTATGCCGAATAAAACCTAATAGTTTTGAACACATATAAACAATGTATTATGATAATTAATGTTAATAGTTTGTGTATAGATTCAATACGAATTGAAACACAGTGGGATACTGTTATTCTGAAAAATATAAGTTTATCAGCTTAACCACATCGAAATATTTATTAATAATTAATTAATGTAAATGAATAAATGAATATATTAATTAGTTACTTAATTAAATCACTAGTTAAATAAATGAACAAGTAGCTTATACATTATACATCAATGAAATGTTTAATTAACCGAAAATCAAATGAACACATAAGTAATAAATAAACCCATCAATATGCAAGAAAGTTGAAAAAAGAACAAATGATCAATATGATTAAATAGTAACTACATAGTAATTTGTTTAATAGATGTAAATAGATAGTTAAATAACTAAATAACTAAATAAACCCGAAATAATAAAGAAAGGAAGAAGTTGGTTACACGGATCTACCAAGATTCGAACCTACAGTATGCTGATTGAGAGTCTCAAGCTCTACCGACTGAGCTATTTCGAACCTTGTGATGTCATCAGCTTTTTACACCCAAATATAATTTATCATTCAACTCCCAGGATATTTTCAACACTTGGTTGTGATGATTTCTATGCTTTACATGAATAATAAATTATTTATAGAATTATCAATTCTAGAGCAAATATTTCGTTTGTACACATTTTGTTGAATGCAATTCAAATTTTCGCGTTCAATCAAGTGCACGAGAACATGTTATCACAAAGCAAGACGTTATGCAATTCAAATGTTACTCGGTGAACCCAACAAAAACGTTAATTCCTGCTTGATATATAGATGCTTCACTAAATTACAATCCCTAAATCGATTGCACGGTCAGACATCAATGACTTATCTCAATAGGCCTACTAGTATTCATATCATTATCTCAATCAATAGTAGAGATTGACCCGTGGCCTTGCATTGCATTGCACCATAGGTGATTTTGATGGGCACTGCAGACTCAGGTATAAAGTGAATCAAAAGAAATCAATCATATGTCATTCATCGTTATTACAGTCCATTCAGGTTATTCATGGAATTGACGCGCGATATTTGAAAGGGATATAACCTCGCTTGACTATTTGTTTACTTATAGTTTTGGTGAACACAGTTTAGTAGTTCGAAATGTCAAGAAATTAGACGTTGTATTACACGGGTTGTTTTCAAATGAGAATAAAATATAAATATAATATATAAGAAAGTTCGGAACGCCAAAAATAAATATGGTGTGAGCGTAAATCATCGAGAAAATAAGCTTTGAATTTTACCCGTACTTGATTCATACATGAACTTATCAGTCTGATAAGTCCATGATTCATAGATTTTAAAACATCTCACCACCATGGGATAAGCTATCCGGACTTGCCCATTTGTTCTTTTATCTTACAATCCTATAGATAGTGATATCTGATGGGCTATTTCTCTAATATCTCCACATTTTGGAACATATGATCCATTCAAATATAGCGTTTTCATCGACAATAGACTACATCTTCTGGTATTATAACTAAATATTACAATGAGGCAGGCGAAGCAATGCCGTATAGCGTCACTAGGCGGCGTTGATACTGCAGCTTATATTCAGGAGGCGTGGCCACAGTCATTTTCCGGTTCGCGATTCCAGTCAAGAGGGCGCTAGCCATTTTTTCCATTTTTTCCCTTGTGTAACACTTGTGTGACGCCAACGCTAATACTAGATCAAAGATGCGACCGTAAATCAACATGCAATTGTTTAATGCACCAAATCTATCATTGTTTTAAAAGTAAAAAAAGACAGTACATGTAGAACTGACAGTGAAACATTTAGTGAAATCGAGGGCGATACTGAGATCTTTGAAATGATTAAAGGATCATTTTAAACAGTTTTTATAGTACGTTACAAGCTCTTTCTGGAGATGTAAATTTCCATGGTGATATGTACATAATCCACTTTGATATTTTTCATGTTTTTATCTATAATGTGCAATATTCTCTTTTATATTAATTAATAAGTTACCTTTTTTATCAATGTTTTTTTAATGTTTTATATCATATCAAATGTTTAATGTTTGTTATCTATAATGTGCAATATTCTCTTTTATAATAATTAATAAGTTACCTTTTTTATCAATATTTTTTTAATGTTTTATATCATATCAAATGTTTACTGTTTGTTATCTATAAAGTGCAATATTCTCTTTTATATTAAATAATAAGTTACCTTGCCTTGTTTTTCAACGATTTGTATCATGTAAATTTCATGTAATTTGGCCTTAGGGCCACGACTGTGAAATATTAATAACATCAATCAATCAATCAATTAATGTGGCATTATCATCGGCTGAATGAAAGAGGGTCGTAAGTGACATTTTGGGTAAAATTGAGTTTGCTATTAAATGTCTAATATACAGGTAAATACACACATTTAAAGCTAGGGGGTAGGTCTGAAATCGGAGTAGTTACATTTTAAAGAAAGAAATAAGACAATAAAATATGAAAGGAAATTGAACACAAAATTGCTTCTCTTGAAAAAAATTGTCAAAATACACTTACAACCCTTTTGCATTCAGCCGACGATATTATTGAACCGCCTAGTGATAACTACGTGGTTTGGACATGTTATTTGACTGAAAAAACAGCCTGGTAAATGCCACTTTGCAAGGAGGGACATGTGGGGTAAGAAACAAGGGAAGGTTAGGTATCAAAGAAGTGGTTGGAAAACATCAAATAGTGGACAAAAATGAAGTTCGGCCGACCGGCAGAACAGTAGAAGACAGGCAGCTTGAGAGAACTTTGTTCCTTATCTAGATCCATCTCTAGGACGTAGATTACTAAATAAAGACGTAATAATTATTATATAACACACATTTCGCTTACTTTCCCCTGGTAAAGTACTGGTACAGTAAAACAGAATCAACCCAACGTTCCTGCCTTAGGGAAAGTAGTGTGTATGCACTTACCTTTGCCTAAATAAATTGACAGATTCTTTCATTTCAGAACGGTGCGTGACATTAATTTGGTCTCGTGAGATAAGCTTTATTAGCTATGTCCTCATCATGATTGTTGAATAAATAGCAAAGGTTAGACTTTCGTTCGTATTAGCTATACGTGTACCATCAATGCATCAGAGATATAGCCTATAACATGTGAAGCGATGGTCAACATCTGCAATATTTTGGTGTGGCGAGGCCACTTGGTACAGTCTATTTATATTTTATGAAGTAATTTAGCGAAGTATATACGAGAAACCAAAAGTATTAGGACACTTGGTAATGGTGTCAAGATCAAACCATATAATTAATTTGGACTGTAATATTTCACTATGAGTTGAACAAATGTGTTGCTGAATCTCTTTTCATCAATAAATTCATGTTTCCTGCAACATCTGCTTATTCAATTCCATGGAATGGTAGAAAATGTGTGCCTTCTTCTAATCCCCATTGCAAATAACTCATGAATAAATTAATCAAGCTCATTATAGCCAATGTACTCCTATGGTGGGTAGTATGACAATTTCAACTTTAAAAAAAAAAAAATCTCCCCAATTGTTCGTCAAAGGATTCATTCAAGTAAAACCAATCCCAATATTGTCACTAGCCTTAAGTCTGTCACGGATACTGAGACCTGATCTCTTTATCTTAAAAATCTTTCCGGGGTTATCTTCTCCCACAAGATTACACATCGGGTACCACAAAAGTAAGTGAAGCACTGTCACCCTTCTCTAAGATATATTTTACTTACAATCCATCTGAACACAGGGTCGATCTTAGGGCTGCTGCCAGTGTCTGACCAGGACACCATTTCAACATGTGATCCAGAGCTGGTTTTGACAAGGACACAACATTTCAGCAGGTGGTTCGGAGATAGTGAATGACTATGACTATGGCACAGTATTCCAACAGGTGGTCCCGGGATAGTGTAAGACTATGGCACTGTATTCCAACAGGTGGTTCCGAGAACTGAGATAGTATTCCAACAGGTGGTTCTGAGATCTGAGATAGTGTATGACTATGGCACAGCATTCCAACATGTGGTCTCGAGATAGTGTAAGACAAGTGGTAAAGTATTCCCACAGGTGGTCCAGGTTGGGGATATATGGCTCATCATTGCAAATTGAATTATGGGGCGTATACTACCATTAACAACTCTACATTCTTTCACTCAAAGAACCCATGTTTTCATATTTTTCAATCTTACCGAATACCCCTAATACCGTGAAAGCACTAGTATTACCCATAACCATTAAAGGCCCTGGCTTACCAGGGTCTACAGCGTTGCTATCATAAAATGCTACACCACCGCACATGTAAATGAAAAATAGAGTAAATAAATAGATGGATCAAATTTCACTTACTAGGGCATCAAATGTCATCTTTGGAAAAGCGTATGATGTAGTTTTGTGATTCAGTTTTGTTAGTAAATTTGTCTTATATAGGCCTAACCATTTTCGGCTATTTTTACAAAGATGACACATGACTATCGGCCCAAGTAACTCTTACCGCGGATTCAGGTTGTAAAAGACCCCCTATTTTCTCAAATTGCATGAATTGGCGATTTTTCTACCCTTAGCACGGGCCCGAGCGGGTCCGCGGTGTGGTCGAAAAAAAACCCCACTCTTATTCCACGTTTTCGTTCACGCGAATGATTACAATATTATACCTGACTAGCCACCCCGAGCTTTGACACAAATTTTATTCTTCAATTTCGAATGCACCATATCGTCAAAATACCAGTGTTACATCAGTGTCTGTTTCATATTGAAATGCCCCCAGCTTTAATCACGTCTTAATACCTTAAATCTGCTACGTGGTTCGCATCTCATGAAACGTGTTGACGAAAATAAATAAAGAAGATAATTAGACGGATCGAATGTCACTGAAGGCTACAAATAATTGATGTTTAACCCTCACCGGACCTTCCCGATTTAGTCAAAATCTTTGAGTGGTTTTATAGAAATGATCGCAAAATTTCATATCTGTGACAAAAATGTAAGATAATTAATCACTTCATTTAAAATATCTTTCGCATGACTACCGAAATGTAACTGGCTTTTCGGGAATAATGTAGAACTGTATTACTATAAGTTCTGAAATGAGTGCCTTAAAAATATCTAAACTTTTACCGGAAGCTATACGATACATTTAAGATTGAAATGCATCGGTGATTTTGTATATGTTTGTTGTTGGTTATATTTATCATTCATTTTGCCTTTGAAGTGTATTGTATGTTATATAATTTTGATATCGACCTCTGGTTATAAGTCTGAAATTGTAATTCTAGTCGGATTAGCATATTATATAGAAACAAATTCGACCACAGCATATTTACAAAAGGGCATCACAGCAATTATATTGCCCAATAGCATTTTTCCAATCACGTGGGTTTGAAGTATAGGAATTTAATACTTTCCACGCGGTACAATTTAGTCGTCTGCGGACGGCAGCTCCAAAATTTCACAAAATGTTTTATAAATGTCAAAATTAATAAATGTTACCACCAAATGTGTAAACACCGTGAGAAAGGAATTAAAATAAGTACAAACATGCCTAGTATTGGTTCAGTAATTTGAGATAGACTTTGAAAGTTGCGAAAGGTTTTGAAAATTAATAATAGCCGCGTGGAAAGTGTTACATGTGCTCGAGATTCCGTTCTATCACTCAGCGTCTAACATTGAAACACTTACCTGATCAAAAGTGCATGTTTATTGCCTATAAAGCAGGGTGTAGGCAAATGTCACAGTTCATGGCGAATCTTATTACATTTAAAATCCACATCCCCTAATATATAGAAGACATTAACTTTCATCTTCAGGGAGTGTGATTTTCATGGGTTTACCTGATGGGTGACTCCAATTGGGAGAAATGGTCCATGGTCACCGTGGTAACCCGTCAATTCGTGCAAGCATTGCATTTTCGCTTTTCAACCCTAGATATTTGCATACAAATTAACATCTTCTTGACAAATTGAGTGCAGCCTAGCTATCAGAAATCCTCGCGGCAGCTAGTCCAATGATTGTATCTCACCTTTGACCCCAATATCTCGCAATACAGGTCAAAATACACCTTTTTACCGCTATGAGACTTCCCTTTTAGTAGGCGAGTTTATACCATTTTAATGAATTTATAGGTTAAGTGTGATAGTTTTTACATTAAATATAATCTTTGTAGTATTATAAAGTGATGCATTTTTTAACATTATATCAGAAATAATAGGCTTAATTTATGGTTGAAAATCGGCAAAATGGGATTAATTTTTATACTGTGACGGGAGGTCGTTCCCTTTAGAAACGCAGTACCGTTTCCAAGCCCGCCCTCTATTGAAATATCAAACCTATTCGTCACCCAGCTGAAGACGGTCTTCCGTCACTTAATGTATGTGTAAAAATTGACGGCAGTGCGTCACTAATTAGCACGCCCTCAAGCCGAACGCGTTTTCGTTCCGGAGCAGACTGATAATTGGATCTACTTTGGCATACATTTTAAACCTAGTACCAGGGGTGTGCCACTGAGCTTGCCGATCGGGTCCACTTTTAAATTGAACTTAGTCAGCATAGAATTGGTGGCGCTCTTCTACCGATAAGGCGTAATTGTAGCAGACGACGCGACGCTGGCCACGCGTCTCTCAGACGACCCAATATGGCAACGGGAGTGTACCATTTTGAATTATTTTTAACAGTCATCGCCCGGTTAACGATAAAAATTCTTCTAATTATGATGAATTTGTCAAAATGATAAGTTTAATATTCGCGATTACGTGTTATTCACTACGAATTCAAAATGTAAGTTTCGCGTGGCCACCGTCGTCTGTGTAAATCTACAGCGCCCCCAAACCTATGCTGACTAACAATTCCGTTAAACCTGGTTAAACATTGTT
Source organism: Ophiura sarsii (assembly GCA_035610835.1). Classification (NCBI taxonomy): domain Eukaryota; kingdom Metazoa; phylum Echinodermata; class Ophiuroidea; order Amphilepidida; family Ophiuridae; genus Ophiura; species Ophiura sarsii. The sequence goes on along the minus strand of CM069443.1, from coordinate 58,270,864 downwards.
AAACGCGTTAAACGCCGGTCACGGACGCATTCCGGACGATTACCATAATTTATTCAAATATGCAAAAGGTCCGTTTTCGCTACGTACGTTAGTATAGGACTTTCCCATCCCAAAATTAATAGTATCCCTGCTAGTACGGCGAGGAAATCATTACTCCCGTTTGGTAAAAGCTACAAGCTTAAGGGCATCGGAAAATTAGGAATCTCATTATCACGAGTATGGGTCATTTGCCGTTTCTTTTGCCGTAAGCAATACTTCACTTAAATCCAACCAATCTCATGATATCACTTGCTTTCTTGGAAACCATGGAAACGTAGTTGATCCAAGTTATTTCGTTTGATCGGGCCTGATAATCATAATTATATTTGATCTGGTTGTATCTCACCCATTTTCCTCTCACTCGTTATCAAAAATGATACTGTCACCTTAAAACCTAATATTTTTCACACACATTGTTTTTTGCTATTACCAAATCTTTAGTTATTAGTATTACCGAATAGGTGCTAATTTTGCTAAACATATCTTCTTAATTCTAAAATGCCCCGGACTTCTCACGTCTCTTATATCGGTACCGTGAACCAGTTATGCTACGTTAACTCATGATATATGTCGATCGAAATAAATAGATATGATAAATATAAGAGTCAGATTTATTTTATGCTTAAATATGTTGTTGGTTTTGCTCGAAATTAGAAAAACTAGTATCAGAATTATTTTTATTATTGTTACGTCAATCTTCCTATTGTCCTTTTCCTGAAATATATAGATGATATTTCGATCTCTCGTGTACATGAATATCAGAAATGAACCAATTGGTATAAATAGAAAAGAATCAGACCGACCGATCCCAATTTATTCAAGTGATGGCATCAAAACAATATTTTTGTTCTATAGCGACGAAAAACAACAACCGGGTAAACGGACCTCTCATAAGGTAGGGTCGGTGGGTCGGTCGTGTTTTTTTCCTTACAAAATGTCGGGATTTGTTGGTAAATTTTCTACCCCAAAAATTGTACCGAAATGTTCAAAAAAAAAAAAAAAAGAAGCAATTTTTGTTGTTGACAGTTTGAAAATAAAATGGCCCGTTCAACAAACAGGGTTTTCCCGTCGCCTAATAGCATTATTCCAATCACGTCTGAAATAGGAAGTTAAATATGTGCTTGAAATTCCGTTCTATCACTCCGTGTCTAATAAACACAACACTTATACCTCATCAAGAGTGCATGCCATACATGTTTATTCTATATAAACATTGAAAATGCAAATGTCACTGTCCATGTCTAATCTCATCCCTACCAATACAGGTATCTGCCATGTTGTTACAGACTATACTGCAATTTGTGAGGTTTTTAAAAAAAAAATGATAATGGGCTTTGTCGAATGAGCTTTTAGGGAGTGTTCATAAATACTTTGGGGGTGGGGGGGGGGGGGGGGGGGAGGGGGTGGAAACTAATGAGCCATGGACGTCATTTTGTTTTGATCCCCCAAAATAGGGTGTTTTATTTCTTGATCCCCCTTTTAAGAACCTTCATATTTTTGAATCCCCCGCCCGTTTATGTCGTATAACAGAAACAATAACAACATTCATGTCACCATCACAACAACTACGATTGAGGTACATTTTGGCTCTGAACAAGCTTGTACCAACAAATATTGCCTTTTGTGGACACATGCGCGAAAAATTTCCAACAGTCTACTTTTAACCACTTTTTTATCCCCCCTAACAAGGACCTTTTTTCTGATCCCCTTTTAAGGACCTTTTTTGTTGTTTTGATCCCCCTCATTTTTTCCACCCCCACCAAAGTATCTATGAACACTCCCTTAGTGACTGACTAACTCCATTCCATTCAAAGAAGTGTTGGGACACTTGGGGCGAAATTATCATGAATAAATTGCAATATCTACGGGAGATTAGAGGTAGTTTTGGCATAAATTTGAAATATGGATGAGAATTTTCGTTGAGAATTTCTCCCACTAACCATAACCTTAAATTGGGCAATTGAGAATCTCATTATGGTTGATTTACAGTTTTGCCGTTAGCGAAGTTCTACTCAGATCCGCCATTTCATATTATACGCTTACTTGGAAACGTAGTTGACTCAATTGATTTGGATGGAATTGGAATAATTTAATTAAAAGAAATTATGTATTTTGTCTAAGGTACGTGTAGTTAATCCTGTTTAAGGTATACCAGATATCATTAAAATTAAGTTAAATTAAAGTAAACGATGTTTGAATATCAAAAGGTATATACAATGATCGTACAACTATTTCTACATTTACAACGGCCATTTTGGATTCAAAGTATATTATTACGTTGTAAATATACTGGATATTGATTTACTAGTGGTCTAATACATACATCCCAAAGTTAAAACTATACATTCATCTTACATTTTGGTTGATATTATCCCATTTTATGGAATCCCGACAATTTGTTTAGTCATTTTGGGAGCCATTTTGAGGGCCATTTTGGATTTTTAAGTATGTTAACAAAGCAAATATACTGGATATTAGTAACTTGTGGTCTAATACATGCATCCCATGGTTATAATTATATTTTCATCATACAATAAGGTTGATATCCCGTTTTATGGAATTTGACAATGTTTGCAGCCACTTTGGGACCCATTTTGGGGGGCCATTTTGGCAGCCATTTTGGATTTTAACTATGTTAACAAAGCAAAAAAAATACTGGAAATGAGTTACTATTGGTCTAACATATTCATCCCATGGTTAAAATTATATTTTCATCATACATTTCGGTTGATATTATGCTATTTTATGGAATTTTGACCACTTTTGGCCATGAATTTGGCGGCCATTTTGGTTTTGAGTTAAGTTACCAGAGCAAAAATACTAGAGTTTCTAGTGGTCTAATACATACATATCATTGTTAAAACGATACTTTGATCATGCATGCTGGTTTATATATGCCAATTTATGGAATTGTACCATTTTTGGCGGTCATTTTGGCGGTCATTTTGAATTTGTGTGTACTTGACAGCCATTTTGAATTTCAAAAACGATTTTAATGTATTCTTTGTCCCCAAAAACATCACTAAAACCAGGACATATTATCATTTGGTAAAAAAAATTGGGTGCCATTTTAAATTTTCAGGCACACGGCAGCCATTTTGGATTTTAAATAATATTGCAATCAATTTGTTATAGCCGAAAATATATATAGACACCAACATTTCCATAATTGGCCACAGAATAATTAATTTCAAATTTCGACCCCAAAAATGGGAGCACCCCCGGAAAAAGTACTTTGGGCACATTTAAAAAAAGGTCGGCGGGATCGTGTTCCCCGGAAGATTTTAGTAACTAAACAACCTAAAACAGAAAATTAACACCCTTTCCCATCCGTTCGTGGCTGAGACTCTGAGAGGCTGACTCCTTGGTTAATCACTTTGGTCAATTTCATCATAAATACTGGTTTAATTCTTTATACCTTCATCGCGAGTAAGGAAAGGATTTTGGCATTGAAAAACAATTTAGAGAATCTGGCTATTTGTATACCTAACCACCGTATAGACCTCATGCAGTCCGAATTCAATGAAACCCCCGGGTGTCCTATAACCGGATATTATTGGGCATGTGGTATGAAATTAAATTATAAGCCATTCGTATGTTCTTTCTTTATAATCTATGAGTTGGTCTTGATCGTCTTTCCAAAATAAAAAGATTCATTTTTTTCCATTTTTCACCTGTCATCAAATACCTTCTCAAATATCACAAGGCAAATCAAACCATACATAAGTCTGTTGACGATAGTTAGTGTCGTGTTTTTTCCCAATAGTAATCTCAATTTTGAGCTATCAAACAGCCCAAATAAACATAGTACAAGTTTTCTTTTACGTTCTGTGTTGAGATTAATTTAATTACTTATCAAGTATTTTAAGAATTGAATACATTGTATTGCAGTGGGGCCCCTCTTTGACAATCATAATAGTCCAGTCAGGAATGTTAGGGTTTTGACCCCGAAATAAATAGTACCATGCTGATTTTTGTCAGGATATTAGGCCTACCCCAAGTACAAAAGGTTCATACTTTGTATTGATCACACTATCCATCAATACTCAATCACTCATGCATCCCATACCAAGATCACTTTCATTACATATTGATCGACCCTCGTAAGCTCGCATATCAGTTAACATTTCGAGTGCACAATACTAAATCAATCTTTTATTTACGAGCAAAGACAGTTAACATATTTATTTTTGGAGTTGTAGGCGAGAACTCATCAGATGAGTTCGCAACATAGGAATGACTATTCATTCTCTGAAATCCCAACAGTATATTCACCCCAAACTCATCTCTTTCTTGGACTTATCTTATTAATCAAAATATGGTACTCACTTTACATACGCAATAACACCTGCAAACAATATTTCATTTTTCTTAATTATTTCCGGGAATTAATTTGGTAAAATGTCAGCACAACATGTAGATAGATACTTGTAGTTGGTATACTGAATTTGGTTGTCTAAGTTATTTTGTTAGTTTGATTTCGCAGATTATCATTTGGTGTAGGAAAGCGCTCTCATTTCTTTTAAAATTGACTGGGGTTTTGTGTTTTTGAAAAGGCTCTATATCGAGCCGTTTTGCAAATGAATGACTTTGTTAATAAAACTAAATAGTAAGCATACCTTCAGTATTGTTCCTAGATCATTTTCAACAGTTAGGCTATTATATACCTAATAGTAGGTCTGCTCGAGTAATCCCGTGACCGTGGAGAGCGAAGGTTCGTTTCTCGGTGGATTTGTCTTCTAGGAAAGTAATTTAACAAATTAAAAGGGGTGTCCCTCGCGAAAGCGTGGGCGGAATGAGGGCTCAAAATCCGAAATTGCCGCTATCCAGGGGATCAAAAATTAAAAGTGCTTCAATTAAGCTACAAAGCACACCGAATTATTCGTCTGAGCAAAAGGAATTCGAAAATGTTACCGCACTTCCGATGTTTGGTTAACGAGTTATCGAGTAAAGCTAAAAAGGTAATTGACCTTTGCATTTGGGGTCAAACTTTAAACTTGCTCCGATTGTTTACAACAATATCTCAAATTGTTCGTCTGATCACAAGGATTCCAGGTATGGTATATTTTTACCACCTGGAGTATTTGTTGTAGGAATATCTGTTGTTGCTTATAAAGGTGATAAAAGGTCAAGTTCCATATAGGTCAATGTCCATTGACCTTGACCTTTTAACCCACAACAAATATTGTTTTTAAAAATAGGAGCAATTTTTAAATTTTGACCCATACGCAAGGTCAACAATTGGTTCAAGATTTCTCATTTGGCTTCATGAAAAATATTACGACATTTAGGGTAAAAGATTATTTTTAAGGGCAGAATGTCAGAAATAAATTGAAAGAAAAACTTTTATTTATTATGCAATCAAAATCGAAACAGGCAACATGATACAAGTTCATTGACCGTAAAGGCCTCTGTAAGGTACCGGAGGTATCCTGTTCTCCATGGACAGGCTCTTGACTTGTTTGTTTACGTAATCGTCACACCTGCCATGCCGCATAACATTGGTCATGTGTTTTATGCTCGCCTCCTTTCGCGTTACACACGAATTTTGGCTTTCGCGACATGATTTTAACTTTACACATTTATATTTGCTTGTATACCCCCTGAGGTAGTAAAAGTATACATTTTCTGGAGGGAAATTGCATGAGGAAACAAAATATGACATTAAAATTATAGTACGACCAAGAACTAAAATGGTATGATCGGAAATGTTCGGAAAAATATCAGAGTTTTTTATTTTCAATTTGAGATCCATATATTTTTTTATACCTACCCCTATCATTATTTACTTAACATATTTGAATTCCTCATGAAATTACCCATTAGATGATATATAATTGTCAAAGTTACTACGTCGGTATATCTCCAATTTTTATTTTATATATTTTTAGAACTTTCAGAAATATTTGTTTAAGGATGAACCCTTCCCTGATATAAACTGCATTTCTGAATTCCTCTAGTTACAAGCTTTCCAAAAATGTATAATTTTGCTATCATAGGTTGAACCCTTTTCTGTTATAGTCATTTTTATAAATCCGGTAAATTGAGGCTGATTATTCATGTTGACTGTGTAGCGAATAGGAAGAAAGCTGATGATCATGGTCTTATCCATAATTACTTGTCAACTATTTGTAACAACTAATTAAAAACTAACTAAAAATGTAACGGCACCACCCTATTGGGAGGCGAGTTCATACCGCGTGACTCATTACTCGTATTCATATGCAGATCAAGGCACGAGTGAAAAAACACCTGTTTAAATTTCGCGGGTTGTTGATGCGAGAGCCGTGGTATTTTCTTCTCCAGGGGCCGGCTCTTAACTTGTTTACGTAACCGTCACACCTGTCATGCCGCATATCATTACCGTGTTCCTTTGTGCAGGCTATAAGGCACGAGTAAAAAAAACCTGTTTAAATTTCGCGGGTTGTTGGCGAGAGCCCTGGTATCCTGTTCTTCAGGGGCTGGCTTTTGACTTGTTTACGTAACCATCACACCTGTCATGCCGCGTATCATTAGGCCAAAAACAAGCAGATAGATTCTACTTAAAAACACGTTTTCATCTTTCTTTATTGTTATGTGCTTCTTTCAATTTTTTTCCCCATTTTTTTCCCATTTTTTCAACAACAAAAAAAAACAAAAAACAAATAGCGACCCTAGATTTCCGAAAATTCGGGTCGGTCGGAAAGGGCAAGTCAACTTTTTTTTTTTTGCCTTACCGTGTTTCTTTGTGCAGGCCAAGGCACGAGTGAAAAACACCTGTTTAAATTTCGCGGGTTGTTGATGTTTGAGCCCCGGTATTCTCTTCTCCATCACACCTATCATACCGCATATCATTATTCATTACTGTGTTCCTTTGTGCAGGCCATAAGGCCATAAGGCACGAGTAAAAAAACCACTTGTTTAAATTTCGCGGGTTGTTGGCGAGATTACTTGTTTACGTAACCGTCACACCTGTCATGCCGCATATCATTACCGTGTTCCTTTGTGTAGGCCATAAGGCACGAGTAAAAAACACCTGTTTCAATTTCGCGGGTGTTGGCGAGAGCCCTGGTATCCTGTTCTCCAGGGCCTGGCTCTTGACTTGTTTACGTAACCGTCACACCTGTCATGCCGCATATCATTACCGTGTTCCTTTATGTAGGTCAAGGCACGAGTGAAAAAAACCTATTTGAAAATCCTCCAATGGTGATTTAGTTAAACTTTGGCGGCCATTTTGAAAATATCGCCCTCACTATTTCACCCAGAGACGAGATTTTTGTAGACAAATTGATTTAATTAGCCTATGGGTAAGGTTTCCTCCAAAAGATGTCTTCCAAAATTCCTGAATATACAGTTATATATTTGAAAAACGTCTTAAACGTTTATTTCGACTCTTTTGGCAGACATTTTAATTATATGGCGGCCATTTTGGATAATGCAAACGAGCCACAGTGTATTTGGAAGTCTTATAAACTGGAAACCAGACATGATACTTGCAAAAAGAATCCATTTTATCTCATAGATAACCTGTTTAAACCCTCCATAAGCGATTTAGTTAGAATTCGGCGGGCATTTTGAAAAAGCGCCTCACCGTTTCACCCAGCGACGAGATGTTTGCAGACAATCTGATTTCAACAGCCCTATGGGTAAGGTTTCCAAAAAAGGTGTCTCACAAAATCCCTGAATGGATGCATGATTTCGATTACGGGCCCATCGACCATGTGTTTCTGAAATTTGGCAGTTTCTGGGAATTCGGCAATGTTCAGTAAGTGAACGGGTTTTCAAATAACAAAAAATTCCGTAAATCAAAAACGGCTTTTTGGAAAAAAATCAAACTGGGTATATATTCTTTTCTTATCAATGTACACATCTTCTGCTATTTTGAAGCAAATCAATGCCGGTCACCGTATATGAGTTAGCCACCTTAAAGTGTGGGGGTGTTTGCATCCTTAAAAGTTCCATTGGGAAATATTTGATGGAGCCAATACTATAGCTTCGCTTCAGACTGGAAACATTTTTTTCTTGAGACACATTATAGTATCAATTGTCAAGGCCCTGAAGGTCAACAACTCAGTCACTGCCTTATCGTGATATATAATTATCCTTCCTACTTTCACGATTGTGCCTTCGATCTGAGAGAGGCGTTTAGATCGTGTGTAGACATCTGATAAGATATGATGGCCGGTTTCAGGATTGTATTCTTATTAAAGGCACATTTGAAACACCTTTTTTTTCTAACTAATTTCCCCTCAAAATATTACCTGAAATTATTAAATGCACTAACAAATGTCAATCTCTGTTTTTTTCAGTAAGAAGTCGTAAATACAGAAACATCAACTACATTTTACAAAATCCTCACATAATAATGAACATTAGAAATCATTAAAAAAAACCTAACTAAGTAAATAATTTAAACAAAATAGAGTAAGACGGATACAATTTGAAACAGGCCGATTTACTGGCATCTAAGGCATTCGAAATGTGCCAAACGGTATAGAAACAATATAATGTGAATATTGCACTATAAGAAGGCAAGATACGTTTCAATAATTTCTTGCAAAACTCCAAAAAAGCTTTTATACTTTCCACGTGGCAGTCGAGTCGTCTGCAGACGACAGTTCCAAAAGTTCACAAAATGTTTCAAAAATGTTACAATTATTGAAATTTAAGTAAATATTGATCTTTTGTCTACCAATAAAATGAAACATGACAGTGACACAACACGTATAATATATTCTTGAAATTAATTGTATTATTTGTTAGACAAGGAAAATAAGCATTGGGAAATTGTCTTTCAATGCTCTCGAAACGGCTTGTCTTTATGTTTTTTTGTGAGTGTTAATTTAAACATCTCTGTATGTAGTCAATTTGGGTCCACTTAAGTTGATGAAGCGTTTCGTTATCAGACATCACTTATATGCTGGTTTTACGGAAAATGTTAAAAGTACACCACAAATCATTGTCCCAGGCTATTATGAACATCATTTGTGAGACATATTATACTATAGTATCAATTGTCAAGGCCCAGGAGGCCAACAATACTGCCTTATCTTGATATACAGGTCATTCCTACATTTGAAATTGTACCCTGGGTCTCAGAGACGGAGGCATATGAGCTGCATGCATTAGGTTATTCAATTTATTAATGGTTAACTAAGGCCTAAAAAAAAAGAAGGTTTGTTTGCCCAAACAAGAGTTGAAAAAAGTGGGTCGGTAGGTCGATTACTTTTTTCTTCTTCTTTTTTTCCCTTCTTTTTTTGGCTTTAGAGACTTTTTCAGAAGAAAAAGACTATACTATTTGATTTTAATACACTTTAATGTTCTTTAAAACCCTAACCTTCCTACACTACGATTCAATACAGCAAAAAAACAATGTCCACGCGCATGCTACAGCATTCATGACGTCATCAACCAAGCTGATATGTGTGTACGAAGTCGCTGCCTGGGTGAGCGTTGGCAGGTTAGACGAGTTGTTAGGGACGCAGCGCGGTGATCGGAGGGTCCGGGGGTTAATCCCAGGGGTTTCACAGCGATTATCTGGTTAAAAATTTATACTTTGTCCCCCTCCCCGGTTTCCACACCATAAAACATAGCCTGGCTGGTAATAGGGCTAATACATTTTGTTTTAATAGTGCAGCTGGCAGCCTGTACCACAAACCTTCAGACCATGCTGGATGTTCTGTGTTTCATTAGATAGTGGTAGGATATTGGATGTGCATCTCCTTGGAGTTTTAAAGGGTGGATATGTGGGAATATTAAAGTAAATTACAGGGCAGTTTTGTTGATTAGTTTGGCAATTTAAGATGAAAATATCATTTTAATACATATATTTTTCAACATAAAACATTATTTAAAAAAAAAAGAAAAAAAAAAAAAAGAAAAGAAAAAGAAGGCATAGGGTTTTGAGAGTTTATGGGTCGGTCGTGTTTGGGCAAACAAACCTTTTTTTTTAGGCCTAATGGTACACCAACCCCCTATAGATGGCAAACATTTTTGTACAGAACATTTTGGGAATTCCCATGCCTACTATAACCTTTCAGAGGATTTTGGACTTTTTTCTTCGGAATTACCACGGCCAAGCAAAAGTTTCTTTATTTTTGGGATTCCCATGCCTTCTATAGGGGGTGTACCATTAATAAATGAATAGCCCATTACTGTACTCTTGTTAAGGGTGCATTCAGTTAGATCATGTTTTCTGCAATTTTGAAAAACATTTCCTTCAAAATTTTAAGATATGCCAATCTCTGTTTATTTCCCTCAAAAACGTCGTATAACTAAGGAGCTGTTCATTTTTCTCAAGAAAGTCGTATAAGTAGGGGGAAAACCAACATTTGACCTAATTCTGCAAAAATTCTGAATTTTATTGAACAAAAAAAGAAAAAGAGACAGGAAAAGAAAGGGAGGCTATTTACATCCTTAATGATCTCTTTGATTCGGTTCTCTGCGAACCCTCAATACGCTACTTGCACGGTACAGATTGAACCAGTGAAAGCGAGGCTCCCCCTCACCACGCACTATCACGCCACACTGCGTCGTGGTTTCACGCAGGTTTAAAGTGTGCATCGCGTGACGCGGTTGGACCCGCACGTGCTGAGGTGAGAGCCTCGCTTTCATTCTAAATGGCGATTGCGTGCAAGTAGCGTATATCGATTGTTCACCTGCTGAATAAGTCCGGGTAATTGTTATTACATAAGCACCTCAACGCTAGCCTCTTTCTACCTGGCTATCAGTAACTACGTTAGTAGAGCAATATATAAACCAATAATAAACATTAACACTTTCCATGCGACAGTCGTCTGCAGACGACAATTCCAAAATAATACATTTTTTTCAAAAATGTCAAAATTATTAAATGTTATTACCAAATTTGTAATCATCATAAGAAATGCATTAAAAGAAGTACACACATGCCTAGTATTGGTTTACGGTAATCCTTGAGATAGACTTTGACAGTTGGGAAAGGTTTCAGAAAAATCTGTTTTGTATATGGTAAAACTATTATTAGCCGCGTGGAAAGTGTTAAAATTGAGGGCGCATCTCTATATAAAATGAACTGCGAGTGCCTTTAAATATCACACCGCGATATCAAGACTCCGAGTTCCCTGCACGACATAGGTAAACTGCTCATATTAAAATTCGGAAACCGACAGAGTAGAATTCCTATAAACCCCGAAAGCTGTCAGTATAAATAGTCTCTGACCTGTCAAGCTGCAGATAGTAATTTGCTTTAGAAGTGTAGTATGCATATCAAATATTGATGCTTAAAGTGTTAAATCTTGTCACGACAAGCACCCAATGGCTACATTTCCTATAAGCATGATAAGTGTATATTGTATGTTCATGATAACAGTTGTTCATGATGTGGTTAATGCATAATAGGAAGTCCGACAGGTTTTCCGATATAAAAGTCATTGAACCATTTTTATCTGTATGTAAGGAATCATCATATATGATCATATTTGTATATTAATGAAAGACCTCGCAATCAGATATCATTATTTAGAAAGCATATCACGTATTATAGAGGTCTTACGTGTGCACGTTATGAATTTGGTAAATGTGTATTTGATCGGTTGAACCTGCCACCATCGGGACGCAAATGTTTCCCCGTAGTTTAACACTTTCCACGCGGCTGTCGTCTGCAGACCACAGTTCCAAAATTTCACAAAATGTTTAAAAAAGTCAACACTTTTGAATTTCATTACCAAATTTATAATTATAATCACCATGAGAAAGCATTAAAAGAAGTACAAACATGCCTAGTATTGGTTCAGTAATTTTTGAGATTGAAAGTTGGAAAAGGTTTCTGAACAATCTGTTTTGTATGGTAACTTACTTATAACCGCGTGGAAAGTGTTGACATTTAGGGTGCGTCTCTAATGAACTGAACTGAGAGGGCCTTTAGATATCACACCGCGATATCAAGACGCCGATTTCCCTGCACGGTAAAAACTGCTCATATTAATAAAACGAAAAAGACCCGAGAGATCAGAATTCCTATAAGCCCCGAAAGCTGTCAGTAGTAGTAGTCTCCGACCTGTCAAGTAGTATATTCTTTAGAAGTGTAGTATGCATATCAATTATTGATGCTTTAAGTGTTGAATCACGTCAGGAAATTTCGTGTACCCAATGGCTATATTTCTTATGTATATACATTAACATGGTTAATGAATAATGTACCAACACGTCCGATGGGTTTTCCGATAAAAGGCATTCAACCATGCTCATCGGCATAAAGGGATCATCCTCTGACGTCTGCACGTCCTAGACCTCTCACTTTCTTGTAGTGACGCGTCAGGTTTCAAATTGGAAAGACTTGCGGGTCCCGATCAAAATTTAAGGAACCCTTTAATTTGACGATGTATGGAAATGGAAACCTTAAGAAATTCTGTAAATTACATCCATCCTTTACTCACAATATAAATTCACTAAAACTGTCCATAAAAAAGTAAAATTTTCAAATACCCAAACTTCAGGACCCCTCTTGGGGGACCCCTAAAATTTGTTTTTTGAAGTCCTACGTGGTCCTGAAAAATTTCATGGGACCTCTCACATTTTTGATCCAGTGCTATCCCTTGATAGCGTACCAACGTAAATCCGGTCTTATCGCGACTCGTGACTGTCAAAATACTTCTACTTCAAAAAGTGTGAAAGTCGGGCTGCAAACCACTGTTGCACCAATGAAGCACCTCATTTGATAACCCGATTGGTATATTCAATTGATTAGTCTTGGCTAGATATTTTGGTATTTATATCCGTGTTCCGATGGTGAAATTAATCGTATGTACAATGCACCACAGGACATTGCTATTATTTTGGTGCATAGATTGTCTTTTCATCTCAGGTATCATGGTATTGCATGTGTTAAACTCAGAGTTAGATTATAAATCATTTTCACTTGCATGTACGTATTTTATTATGACCGAGAATTGTAATCTATCATTTTTGACTGTGCCAGTTCCCTGCGGGCGTCGACAAATGTACACAAGTGTATATTGACGTGATCAAAATGTAAGGCAGGCCTAGGCTTTAATTTTGTAAAAAAAACCGACTCAATGGAACGTTACAGCTTTGTACAAAATGACTGCCTCTGGCCACCTTCTTGCAAAAAGGCCAGGGATACATGCATCTGGATTTTCCCTTGACACTTTCCACGCGGCTATTAGCTTTACCATATATAAAACAGATTTTTCAGAAAACCTTTCCCAATTTTTAAAGTCTATCTCAAGGATTACTGAGTCAATAAAATGCATGTTTGTCCTTATTTCAATGCATTTTAAATGGTGATTCCAAATAATAAGGTAATGAAATCCAACAAATTTGACATTTTTGAAACATTTTGGAATGTCGTCCGCAGACACCTGCCGCGTGGAAAGTGTTAACCATAGCAATTCGCACACAGGAAATTTTAAATGCATTGTAATTTATGTATCCAAATCAAGAGGAACGGCAATGCTGACAAATATTATTAATAGCATGGTCGACAGCTTCGATCAGACTAGCTGGTATTATAATCATGATAGATCAGTATTGGAGACACGTGACAACTATAATATATAGCATGGTCGACAGCTTCGATCAGACTAGCTGGTATTATAATCATGATAGATCAGTATTGGAGACACGTGACAACTATAATAATATAGCATGGTCGACAGCTTCGATCAGACTAGCTGGTATTATAATCATGATAGATCAGTATTGGAGACACGTGGCACTCCATTATATCCGGAAAATAAGGTGCTTTATCCGAGACGTAACTAACCAGGTCGCTTGAGACAAGCACGGTTTTGAAAAATTGTGATTAAAATCATGATGAATTGCTGAGTAAGTCACGTAGCGAAAAAGCAAGGAAAACAAAGGTGCATTCTTTTTATTGACTCGACCGACTTATAACTTTCTCAATTCTTGTAATTTTATTTTTTCCTTATAGATTCACCCTACTGATTGACGCTACAAGACAGGTCCGTCCAACTGTAGAATATATGTTTTCCATCTGTTAATATCCTTTTAAAGAACACCACACTATGCGGAAATGCTATAGACGCTCATTCATGATCCAAAGAAACTTCTTGTCTCGTTTAAGGAAGGTAACATTTTTGTCAGTGGTGTAACTAGATTTTTCATATTGGGAGGGGGGAGGGCTAAAAATGAAACTTAACCGACAAGGACTTTACCAGAAGGTCAACTTTTGCGAATTCGAAGAAACTTGAGACAGTGGGAGGGGGATGCCAATTTGAACCGGAACGACTCGAATATTGGGGGGGGGGGGGGGGGGGGGGTGGGTGGGGTTACCCCCTGGCTACGCCACTGAACCTGGTGCAGGAGGAAATCATGCTGTGCTTCACATTCCTAAATTATGGTATTGAAATTTTATATAAGTATCAGCAATTGTGAAAAAGTGAAAAACCTCATTTAATCATAATATGAGAGAACCAGAGCAGAGTTGGTAGGTCTATGATGATTGCTGCCTAATACTCATGCTTGAAAACACTTCTTTATTTGCACTACAAAATAATAACGTTACGGCAGAATTATTGCATTTTACATTGAAATTTGGTCCATTTAGTTGCATTTACTCCGACAAACATAATATGTGACAAACACAAACTCAATGTGCATGAGTTACTCAGAAACCCGAAATGTGCATCGTAAGTGTATCATAGGGAAACAAATGGTAAATAGAGGGTGACGATTCTGCTATCACATAATCGGAGTACTCGTATTTCTTTCAATGCGATTGGGCTACCCTCATTCTTGCACATGTTGTTGTGTTATTTAAATTCTCCTGAGCGAATTTGTTAACAATTTCCACGCGGCGGGCATCTGCAGACGACGTTTCAAAATTTCACAAAATGTTTAAAAATATGGCAAAATGATTGATTTTTTTAATGTAAATGGTCGGGTGAATGCCATTCAGTGGACATTTTGTTACTGCCATTCAGGGTACATTTTGTTAATGATCTAAATAATTTACTAGAGTTTTGAAATATCCTACGTCGTGAGGAGCTTGAGTTTTTGCTCTCACACACATGTTGCACTACATGTTGTAAGTGTTAGGGAAATTGCAAGGGCATATGACCCGATGTGGATGATTCATTGTCCCGAAATTGCTGGCATAAATATATATGTATCCGTCAGAAAATGTATTTGCCACCATCCGTGCCAGCAAAAGTAAAGTAAAATTAGTTACTTCTAGTGATCCATCCACTATTGTTATACTGGAATCAAAATTGGTAATCCGTAGTGATTCATTAACATCGTCTTGATCAATTTAAAGTAAGGACCACACACTGAACTCTAGGTCACCGTATATCGCCGTAGCAGATTACATTTTCATTATTGGAGAAAAATATTTTCAAACAAACGGTATCATAGCGTATTATTGGTGGATGTATTACGACCTATGACCTTGCTGTCGTGTGCGTTGCTATAGTTTCCTTTGTGTGATCGTGCAGTAGGCCTTTCGATACGTCCCCAAAGCACCCGACCCCTTTATTGTACCCTTTCAACCAGTATGTTGAGTAAGTTAACCTGTGTTACTCCATTACCGTGGCAATTTAAAGGGAAAAGGGAAAAGGGAAAAGGGAAAAGGGAAAAGGGAAAAGGGAAAAGGGAGAAGGGAAAAGAGGGAAACATGGAAAAGGGAATTACCCTTATAGTGGCCCAATATTGACTCCAGAAAGACGACCTGCAAGCAATGCTGGTAACGTATCAAAGGCTTTAAACCCATTTATAAATACCTATGTGACGCGATCAAGAAGAATGAGTCGGATGTCGGGGAATCCCAATTTGAGATATGGCCAATTCAAAATGGCGGCTTACATAAGTTTTGATGGAAATTCATGTATACAATTTGACATAACTTTGGAACAAAACGTCGTATCTTCATGGGGTTTTCAGTTTCTGAAAGCTCTAGGTGTCTTCGTTAAAACTGCATTAAAAACTCATTTTCGACCAGGGTCGTCATCCGACTCATTCCTCTTGATCGCGTCACATATATGTGATTATTGTATGTAGCTCAACAGCATTGTCTATTTTAAAGCCTAAATGCATCCAAAGTGCTACCGTATAAAACTAGGACGCAACGAATTCAACAAACTCGCGACTGTAAGTTCAGACCTATTGGAAACGGTAAACGAAGCATAAATCTCTCCCAGCAAACCTGTCATTTAATGGACATAAATTACGTTTTTTTGTAGTTTGCGCTCACATTTCATGCAAAAAAGTCGATAATTTCAACCAAAAACCTGTCGATAAATCTGCGCATCAGCAAGGAAATAATATGCTTATTTTTCGCTCGATTTTGTCGGTCGAAACGGCAGAAGAATTGTCATAATGTTATACAGGGTGTCGATAAGCATGCGCATACACCAAAATGTTGATAAGGATCAGGAACAAAGAGAATCAACCTTCATCGTACGATCTGAGACGAATATATTCGTCTCAGGTACGATGTCCCAGAGGATTGTGACACAAGAATGGCGGCCGCAAAAACAGTTCCCGGAAACGCAGGGAGGGTTCCGATGAATGTAACGGCCGATTTATTGTCGCGGGGAAGCCGAGTGCAAAAACCGCACGAAACTAGGATTTAACCATCTGGCAACTTAGTGCTGGTGGCAACGGCAATTGGTTTTGATTACACCTTCACCAATTGGCATTGTGGAAAAACATCTAAAACTTCTGTGATTCCATCATTCATTTGAATCACCTATGTCGTATTACGAGATAGCCAAGATATAGAATTATGAATACCTAACACATTAAAATGTCAATACGATAAACCCTTCCCTTGAGGTCCTCATAGTATAACCTTCAAAAACTGATTGTAGAGAGCATGAATACGGTATACAGTCCTCAAAATAAGTAACTGACCAGGTAATAAATATGCTCTCAACTCCAAAACTATAACTTCTACGTACAAATATTAGACAATAAAGTTGTAAGGAAATTTCTTGCTTTTAATTTGAGATATTACACGTGAAGATTGAATGAATATTTACTCAGTTATGTGCCCTAAACCAAAACGAAGTCAGTTTTACATTTTAACATTTCGTTCGTCTACACGCAGCCTCGGACTAGCACCAGGCAGATTATTGATTAACTGGTAGCGACAACTCACTGCTCGATAGTAAGAGACGGGGATTGGGGATGATTCAATTGATCAATGCAACCCATACACATACTTGTCACACTGTCCCCCGTGTTCAAATCCCAAGTGTTAAAATGTAAACTGCACTTTGTTCTATCCTTTTCAATGTCGCGTTCTTAACCGATCTTAATGAATAATGTATCAAGTTAAAGAGGAGAAATTTCTTTACAACTTTATTGTTTAATATTTTTATGTAGGAGCTATAGTTTTGGAGTTAGGAGTATATTTATTACCTGGTCAGTTACTTATTTTGAGGACTGTACATGATTGGGTTTGGAATACGTATACTAATGAACATTCCAATGACGTGCTCTTATGAGGCACAGGGTGATCCGGCTGAATTTAGATCGACCAGATCAATCATCAATTATAAAGTGTTCGTTCTTGATCTATATAAATGTCGATCTGTAAAATTCTTTATTGTCTGTCGTAGTTAGCTGTAGCCTCGCTGACACTTTCTTTACTTTAGCACGTTTCTCTGCCCTATAGATTTACCTGTACAAGTCATGAAAAGCGTCTACAATTTCTCCGGATTCTTTTTCTGGTTTGTTTTTCGGACTCGAGAGGTTAGAAACGCTGTCCTTAAGGGGGGGGGGGGGGGGGGGGGGGGGGGGGGGGGGGGGGAGGGGGGGGGAGTCAGATTTGGCCTATGTTAGAAAACGATTTTACACAACTTTCCCGAATAACAACCGATAAGTGTTGTATACCATATTGTAGCCCTGGATGTCTAGTTTTGAAAAACGCTTTCGGTTCCGCTCTGGTTGCCATGGTAACCGAGCAAGGGCTCTGATTGGCTGAACATGGGAACAGTCATAACTCAAAAACCAAATAACCCACTGGGATCATATTGGGGGGATAGATGCATTAGAACAATACGCACAAAATCATGTCTCCGGATTTTTTGATTGGTTGCCATGGTAACCAGGCCGCAGCCAATCAGGGTATTTTACACCGTAGTTTAAAAACGAAAAGGAAATTTAAAAAAAAAATCTTCATGATTTTGTTGGTATTGCTCTTCTTAACGTGCAAATTTTCATTACAATCATACATTGCGTTTTTGAGTTATGACTGTTCCCGTTTTCCAGATACGCGCTTTCGCTGTTTTGAGATATAGGCCGTTGAAGTTTCGAAACACATGAGGGCGCTTTTGCATATCAGTCTAACATTTAATCAATTTTCTTTTGCTATTTTTAGTTGGAAATTGAATTATCATAACTTTTAATGAAAGAATCATAAAAATTGAGTGATGCGTTCTCTTTTAATTAATTATTTAGTTAATTTCCTTATATATAGCAGGGTGAAAAACAATGAAATACATAAGAAATATGTCGTTACAAAATTTCTAATCCCATATTTGTTTTACATAAATCCTAAAACACATTTTAGCCCAAAGTGAATGCAACATAATTGTTTTAAACTATTTATTTATAATTGTTTTAAAAATGCCTTATATATCACTGGGTAAGTGTTTTTGTGTATAAAAGTATAGAAAACGCCGTTTTTTGACCAAATTTTGAACTATTCACGTAAGTACAATCGGTCATATCTAGAAAACTACATACCCGATTGCTATCAAACAAAAACCATCCGAAAGAAGAAATTCCACATATTCCGATCGCTGCATTATCTCACTTTTGCCAGTGTGTACAATTTGACAAATTTTCCTGGCTCGCCCCCCCCCCCTTAACTGGAAACAGATTGCTAACACTGAATGAGCTTGTATTTCTTGGATTACCAAGTAAAATGGCGGGCAGCTTGTCCATGTCCTTTTTGTCACCGCGAATAACGCATCGTTTTAATTTTTGAAGATAATTAAAGATACTCCGATCCGTGACGGAAAATACTAAGACGACGCCGTCTGCTTTTTCCATCTGTTCTTGCCTGGGTTGACTTTCAGCATCCTAAAGGAATAGATTAAATAATAATAAGATATTATTACGGGATAATTGTACGAGTCAAAAAGATTCAAACTCACATGTGTATGTAATCAATTCAAGAGGCGCAATATAGGGTGAACTACGTTGAAGAATCACTGGTTTAACACTTTACACACGCGGCAGTCGTCTGCAGACAACAGTTTCAAAATTTTACAAAATGTTAAAAAATGGCGACATTATTGAATTTCATTTCCATATTTAGAATCACCGTGAGAAATGCATTACGATAAGGGCTCTTGTCCTTTTACTACTAGAGGAAAGCTCTAGAAAAGAGCGGGGAAAGCGCGATCCTTTTTCTATATTGTTAAAAGGAATTGACAAAGGATCGGTGATTAACACTTGAAGTACCCATGAAGTACCCATTCAGTGAGGTGTTAATCACCGATCCATTCGGTCACTCATTTAAACAATATAGAAAAAAAGGATCGCGCTTTCCCCGCTCTTTCCTCGACCTGTCCCCTAATTGTAAAAGGGCAAGAGCCCTAAGTACAAACATGCTTAGTATTAGTTAAGTAATCCTTGGGATAGACTTTGAAAGCTGGGAAATGTTTCTTAAAAATCTGTTTTGTATATGGTTAAAACCATGGAAGAATCATGTTACAACTAATAGCCGCGTGGAAAGTGTTAAAGGGGGAAGCCCAGCTCTGGACAGCCAGTTCCACATAGGGAGTCCCCATAGATCGAATTTCTGTTACGTTAATTCTATTCAGTGTGTCATCTTCTGAACTGGCTATTGTGAGGCTAAAGATCTGTTTTTCGACCATTGTAGCACTTCCGATATTATTTAGGTAGAGCTGCGTATTTACTCCTCAAGATTCCAGCGTAAACAATGAGCTTTACTCTATATTTTTACGATGACGTAGAATATTACTCATTAACTAGCGTATTCATGACAATTGGTCATGGTGTATCTTGTCGTACATGCCCATATTTAGATTGGTCTCAATTACATTTTCATGAATATTTTGTACGATGGATGATGCAATAACTTACTCTCTCGACATCGTTAAAGTATAGAACACAAGTCTCGTTTACTCTGTATGATCAGAGCGTGCAAAACAAATGCATCCAAATACATTTCCAAGACTTCCAGGGTTTGAATTTAGAATCTAGAAACATGCAGCCTGAATGAATCAATTTCCTATTACTGCCCACCTGACTGTGGGCATGATGGGTAGCAAAATTAACGTTAGAGTCAATCGTTGATTTAACACGAGAAAGAAGACAAAAGCAGAACACACATTGAACGCGTTATCGCACTTGCTCATTTTAATACTTACAAGAACCGTTGAAAGATTCTAGAAAACAAACACAATTTAGATGGGATCATCCATTTCAATCGACTGCTCCTGATGCATCACTGGAGCTCACTCCTGCGCTGCATTATGGAAATAGCTATACAGAAAATAGCGCCCATGGCAAGCCATGACAAAATTGTACAGCACTTATTTGCTCAAAACAGGTTGAAGCGCTTATTGTACTCTGTTACTAGGGCCAAAAACTCGGTATTGTATCGATGCAGCGAAGTGTGTGAACGTGCACTATGATGCAAATAAAAGGGTGAATGTAACGGTGAGTTAAACTGTCCAGACGAGCTCGGTATTGTATATATGGATGTGCACTCAGCAGAGCTCGTAGCAACCGGTGTGAGTAGCTGTGTGCTCGGGCGGTCAGTTAGTGACCGGCTAAAGTGAACAAAATAGTCTTGTGTTCACGCCTATTATGAACCCTGTCCAACCTCTAACACTAACTTTACCATGATATCAGTTCGATCTCTTAAAAACATGGATAAATGGCACATATAGTACAACAGCACCATCATAGCTTTCACTGATGCAAATTAATGATGTGCTCAAAGTCAATGTTTTAAAAATAGAAATGGATTAAGTGGCGCCCTCTCAAGTGGCGCCCATGGCGCATGCTATACCTGATATTACTAGCTAAGCCACTGAGCCTCGCAATTATACATTATGGAAGCCACATTAGGGATGCTACGTCATGGAAGGCAACAGAGACATCAAGCTATAGAGAAGAAAACCATTAGGGAGACCGAGAAACAAATCCTTTGGGAACCATTAGTAAAGAACCAGCAGTTTTGAATCTCTCCTGTGTTATTATTAGGGATAATGTTTATTATTAGTATCTCTCTGTATCAATTCCTTGTCGGGGTTTTCGAGTACAGCATATACAGTGCTCTATTATTCCACTGCGTCACACGCACTAAACAGGGTGTTTTAAATAATACAACTGACCTTTCAGCGATCGGATTTTCAAAAATCAGTATCAACATTTGAGATAAATTGACGCCGCGTAAAGTGCAAATAATTTCTCTCCGCTTTGGTGAAAACTGCATTCAATTTGGTTGAGCAATTTTGAAGAAATACGTGATTACGTAATTGTTGAGGGATACTTTCAAAGTGTGTACATAGTATGGAGCTTTGGTGTGAACAGTGAAATATCATGCTCTCCCCTTACAGCTTAGTACGTATTCTTATTACAGAGATGCAAGTGGGTGATCCTTTTCCTGAACTTATTACGCGAGCTTGGGCAGATGCTCGAGCATTTGCACGCGGTGTCAAACGTTTATAGGGGCTTGTCTGTAGAATAGGCTATACGGTATCACCCCACCCCCCTAAAAACATTCTTGACTCTTTTTATGCTGAAATATATAAGCATCCGATTCCGGAAATGCAAACATTTTTTTTTCTTCTTTTTTTTTTCCTTCTTCCAAAAATCCAGAATTCTCGGAATTCCGAAAATTTCCGGAAGTCTTGCACCCTATGTTATTATTGTAATGCATTCTTATTATAATGACTGTAATACATTACAGGTTATGATCACTTACAAAATCCCCAGCTGTATCTAGAATGTTAAGATTAATGGTCTGGTCATCTATTTTAGTCGCGTGGTTGTAGACAGATTCTATCATATAATAAAAAAACAAATAGAAAAGACACGATCAAATAAGTATATGCAGTCTTCACCTACATTGACTACATTACGTGTTAGGGCACATACATCAATAGGAATGCAATTTTTTATTCCTTCAATACTAATTTCCACTTAGTTATGCATCATAAAGTGGGGCCTTGATGCCTATCAAAACATAAAGGCAAAATTGTTTGGTCCGATTTAGAACTGAGATTTTTGAATTTGGAAAACTTGAAGCAATATTGTAAGTCACTCATAATTGTCTGCACTTGGTCCCTGTTTTCTCTTTTGAAGAATAAAACACATATAATGAAGAAAACAAATGCATATTTCATAGTAAATGAACAATAGAGTACAATTTGCACTCACAAGTACGATACACAATCATACTCGTAATCTGACAAGCTACTAATGGATGCAAATTGAACAATTTACCATATTATATAATTTGTTATTCATATCGTAGCTGCCTGTTCTACACTAGCAACCAAAGGTATTAGGGCACCTATAAGCTGCAAATTGAGAGAAAACACAGGGAATCCATTGAACTACTGTGTTAGCCTGTTGGTATTCTAGGGTTATAAAATTAATGGACAGTTCTTAAAAGTTTGTTTATCTTCAATGGCGTTTTGGAAGATTAATGTATTTTGCTGCTGTCTGTATTTCGTTGCAATATTTTTATGCATGTATTTTCGATATATATATATATATATTTTTTATTGTATTAAGCTGTTGTGCATTGTAAAGCCGGCTTTTTCAGCTTATGCTGCCTGCTTGCTATTATTTATACCGTGAATAAATAAATAAATGAATAATTATGAATTTGGGATATTCTTGAGACATTATTATTTAAAAGGAAAACATTTATACCAGTATTTTAGTGATTTAAGTTGTTCGCACTTTATGTATTTAGTTAATTTAAAGTCAAATTAGCTTGACAAAAATTCTAAGTTATGCTGAAATGAATAAGAACTGTGTAGTGTGCCCACACTCTCAGAACAAAGGTTAAGCAAAGGTTAAAATCTTTAACCATGTTGTTAAAAATTTAACAAACGGGAGGTTACCAGGTGAACCACAAAATTTGTTGGTTAAAACCGTAACCAAAATGTTGGTTACATTTAATTTGTTTTGCTAAATTTTAACCCAGACAACATTACAATATTGATGTTTCATTGGCCCAATATTGGCTTTCAATATTGGCGCCAACCCGTGGCCAGGACCAACTTTGGCAAAGGGCAAGGGACAGGACAGGACAAGGCAAAGTACAAGGCACAAGATCCTTTTTTTCTTTTCTTTTTCTTTTGGTTCGGCCCAAGAAGGGAAACCACTGACCAAGGCAAGCCCAGGTTAATGTAAAAACTTTCAAGGGACAGGACAGACACAACCGGCCACCCCCAGTGGCCCCGTATAACAAATCATTGGGCCGTAGGCCTGGACAACCCAAGGGCAATCCAGATCCTACCCCGACCTGCCATGTACGCGGGGACTATAAAAAATGGCACAGCGAAGGTGCTTCGCAGACATGACTAGACTACCTGATGAACCCATGAAGCATAAAGCTTAACATGGCAGGTAGCTTTCGTCACCAACCGGCAGTGCAATGGTCGGCTGTCCGCTAATCATCTTCCACGTGCAGACCCAACTGTGTGCGGGCTGTTCATGTATAACAATGTCACACATATACTACACATGATCTTAGCCAAGACCGAGAAGCGATAACTTATAGCAGCGGCAATTTTGAGACCACGTCAGAATTTGTATATGAAATCAATCGTGTTATTTTCCACCCCTGGTATATTGTGCCCATTATTGGTCCAATATTGGTTTGGCAACATGATGCCAATTGAAGAGCGCCAATGTAAAACCATTATTGGTCCAATACTGGTTTGGCAACATGATGCCAATTGAAGAGCGCCAATGTAAAACCAATATTGGTCCGATATCGGGCACAATATATCAGGGGCGGAAAAAAACTCGATTGATTTCATATACAAATTCTGACGTGGTCTAAACAATATGCGCAAAATATTTTCTCGCCATTAAAATTCTTTGGCGGGAAACTTGTCATGACCTATTGTTGGTTAAAATTATGATGCCTTAACCAACGTTGAATAAACTAAAAATGATTTATATTTTTACTCTTTAATCAACGCAGTATTAAAAGCATTTTTAACCAATGTAGTATACTTTTTAACCAACATACTTTTAACCCATGGTTTTTCAATACCTGTTCTAAGAATGCAGGTCATATGTGTGCTATGAAAAGTGCAGAGAGCTTGGATGGTTTCCATTTAAAATATGAAAGTAAAGGTGTCAAAAAGAAACTAAATTTCCATTTAAAATATCTTATTTTTAAGATAGTTATTGACAACCGTTTCTGGGTAGACTAGCCATTGAACAAAGTGCTCAATACCGTAAACGGTAGAGCTTAAAAAAATGAAGAGGAAGGTCTATACCTCTGCTTTTTTTGAATATATCGCTGCTCTGAGTTTCATGGACAATCCCATACGGTCATTTTGACAATCCCATACGGTCATTTTGTCCAATCATCATCTTTTCGCCTGATGATTGGACTATATTCCGGAAGGTCTATACCTATGAATTTTTATTTTTAAGATAAATAATGAGATCAAGTGTCAATATCTGTGAGAGATTGAAGACTAATGACAATATTGGAATTAGTTTTACTTGAGTGAATTCATTGACAAACAATTGAGAAGGTTCCTTTGAAAGGAAGTCAAAATAATCAGACTATACCAACCATAGGAGTACATTGGCTATAATGAGGTTGATTACTTATTCATGAGCTATTTCTAATGGGTAATTTGTATGGGGATTTGAACAAGGCACATGTTTTCTTCAATTCCATGGAATTGAATAAGCAGATGTTGTAGGAAACATGAATTTATTAATGAGAAGAGATGCAACAACACATTTGTTCAACTCGTAGTGAAATAGTACACTCCAAATTTAATATACCTGATATATGGGATGATTTCAACACCACAACCAAGTGTCCTAATACTTGGTTGCTAGTGTATATTCGATTGAATGAAATAAACTAAAGCGCTGTTTTGCCTTCAATCCCACACCAAACCGAAAAAACCAAGCGCACACTTCCTTTACAAAATCGTGCTCGGAGTGTTAACGTTTTGGACACCCTGTGTATAATAAGTCACCCTATACATTGGACTCTTACCGAGCGGACACATTTACCGCCCGGGACCCTAACATCAAAGAGAAATCTTAAACGACCATTAGTATTTAGTGGGGCCCGTCACCACTGATACAAGAAGTATTTAAGTTAATGGAAATGTCAACAGCGTAAGGAGAGTAATTGAAGAGGTCTGCAATGCTAGATGATACGGCACAGCGGGATGTGTCATTCGATATTGCGTCTTATTATTCTATTTATTTTAACAAGGATTTATCAGCAATATGTAACATGTAGTATGATTGCGAACCTAGATATTTGAATTATTATTTTCTATATCTTGAGAAATCTACACGACCCAAACTAAATGTCAAACTCTTCGGTCGAGAGCCAAAGTAAGCGGTACGATCACATTCTCATAGGGAATTTTCATCTCTCCAAATCCTATCGAATTTACATTAGGTTGCTTTTTTCTTGTTCTTGACTCCGAAACAATTCTCTATATTGACAAAATTCTGTTAAAAAGTTCATTGATCGGAAACAATGTTATTTCGAATTCATGTAGCTTTTTAAAATATACTGTCTTTCACCTTTAGTTCTGCTCTATACTATGTACAAATTTAGCATGACAAATTTAGCATGACACTAATGAAAAACCCGGATACCCTAATCAGCTAATGATAATTACAAATCAGCACTTTCCATGCGGCAGTCGCCTGCATACGAGTCCCAAACTTTCACAAAATGTTTCAATATTTTTAAATTATTTACTTTCATCACCGTATTTTGGATCACCATGAGAAATGCATTAAAAGAACAAACATGTCTATTGTCTAGTATTGGTTTAGTAATTCTTGAGATAAATTTTGAAAGTTGGGAAAGGTTTCTGAAAAATCTGTTTTGTACAGGGTGTCCCAAAAGTTTGGAAACCATTTTAAAGATTTGTATCTCTCTTAAGATAAGTCGCAGTACCAAATTGAAAATATATTTAGAGAGAGAAACTTTGTAGAATCATTTCAATACCAAACAATGACTCCTTTATGAGGCCCCTCAATATTTGGCCACATAACTCGCAATACCTTAACATTGTTCGATTTGCTGGACACACTGTATAAGTCTGTTCCTTACATTCCATTCATGTGGATTTTGTTCAAAAAAGGTTTTTACTTATTAAATGTTGTGCACAACATCTATAATGTTCATAGTAAGGATCATACCAATCTGTAATTAAAAATAATCATTGTAGAGAACCTTTTTTCTCTTTTCCCTACCTCTGTTCGTTTGTCACATCCTTCACTTTATTCAGCTCATTACACTACGCTTTTATATGAAAGTGCAGTTTTATAGTTAGGGAACTGTATTTTGGTAAAACATATAGCTGTTATTGTAACTTTCGTACCAAAATAATTCTCTAACCAAATAAGATTTTTAAACTGCGAATTATATAACCGGTGATATAAAGTGAATCGAAATTTGGCAAAAATGTTAAAACAAATTTTAAAATAAGCATTTTTGTTTATTTTGACAATTAAAAAATAAATTCGGTCGGTCGGTCCGTACAACAGGTTTTCCCCCCGTCGCCTAATAGCATTGTTCCAATCACGTCTTGACATAGGAAGTCAAATATGTGCTTGAAATTCCGTTCTATCCGTCTAATAAACACAACACTTACCTCATCAAGAGTGCATGCCATACATGTTTATTCTATATAAACATAGGAAATGCAAATGTCACTGTTCATGTCCAATCTCATCCATACCAATACAGGTACATACTCGTACTATACTGCAATTTGTGAGGTTTTTTAAAAATAATGATAATGGGCTTTGTCGAGAGAGCTTTTAGTGACTGACTAACTCCATTCCATTCGAAGCAGTGTCGGGAAACTTGAGGCGAAATTATTATGAATGAATTGCAATATCTACGGAAGATTAGAGGTAGTTTTGTCATAAATTTGAAGTATGTATAAGAATTGTCGTCGAGAATGATTCCCACTTAGTAAAGGCCATAACCTTAAATTAGGCAATTGAGAATCTCATTATGTTTAAACACTTATTTAAATTTCGCAGGTTGTTGATGCGAGAACCCTGGTATCTTGTTCTCAAGGGGCTGGCTCTTGACTTGTTTACGTAACCGTCACACCTGTCATGCCGCATATCATTACCGTTTTTCTCTATGGTCATGTGTTTTAAGCTCGCCTCCTTTCGCGTTACACACGGATTTTGGCTTTCGCAACATGATTTTAACTTTACACATTTATATTTGCTTGTATACCCCCCTGAGGTAGTAAAGGTATACATTTTCTGAAGGGAAATTGCATAAGGAAACCAAATATGCCATTAAAATTATAGTACGACCAAGAACCAAAATGGTATGATCGGAAATGTTCGGAAAATATCAGAGTCTTTTTATTTTTAAGTTGAGATCCATATATGTTTTATACCTACCCCTATCATTATTTTATTTACATATTTGATTTTCTCATGAAATTACCCATTAGATGATATATATTTGTCAAAGTTGCTACGTCGGTATGGTAATTATACCGGCTAGTGAATATCTCCAATTTTTATTTTATATATTTTTTAGAATTTTCAGAAATATTTGTTTAAGGATGAACCCTTGCCTGATATAAACTGCATTTCTGAATTCCTCTAGTTACAAGCTTTCCAAAAATGTATACTTTTGCTATCATAGGTTGAAAATATGTTATAGTCATTTTTATAAATCCGGTAAATTGAGGCTGATCATTCATGTTGACTGTGTAGCGAATAGGAAAAAAGCCGATGATCATTGTCTTATCCATAATTAATTAGTTGTTAATAATAGTTGACAAGTCTGTTGAACCACATACTTAAAGACTACTAAATATCCTTTGAAATGGGACCAAAATTGTGTTTGTAACATTAGGGGATGACTAGTTATTGTAAAAAGAACAAAGCATGGGATTATCACCATTGAGTTTGTACAGGCGGCACCCCTTCCAGCGGCACCCCTTCCAGCACCACCCCTGGTCTCCAAACATCAAACAGCTGTATCTCCCTTTCTGTGTTAGCTATACCAATGCCATTTGGCAGGCAGATAGCTTGTTATTAGGGCTTTAAAATGATTTGTTGAGATAGCTTTTGTGGTTTTAAAAATATTTGAGGAAAAAGACAGCATGAAGTTAAAAAATGTAACGGCACCACCCTATTGGGAGGCGAGTTCATAACGCGTGACCCTATGCAGGCCAAGGCACGAGTGAAAATCATCTGTTTACATTTCGCGGGTTGTTGATGCGAGAGCCCTTGTATTCTCTTCTCCATCACACCTGTCATGCCGCATATCATTACCGTGTTCCTTTATGCAGGCCATAAGGCACGAATAAAAAATTTCGCGGGTGGTTAGCGAGATTACTTGTTTACGTAACCGTCACACCTGTCATGTCACATATCATTACCGTGTTCCTTTGGTCAAGGCACGAGTGAAAAACACCTGTTTAAATTTCACGGGTTGTTGATCTGAGAGCCCTGGTATCCTGTTATCCAGAGGCTGGGTCTTGACTTGTTTACGTAACCTTGACACCAGAAATGATAGTTTTTACCAGAATTTATGTTTTTACCATCTAGATTATTGTTCCTTATAAAAAGGTCAAAAGGTCAAGTTCCATATAGGTCAAAGGACCTTTTGACCCACAACATGGTAAACAAATACCTTGGGATTATTTCACAAATAAGGTACATTGATGCTAAGTTTGCAGTAATCTTCGATGATGCAAAAGACCTTCAAGGTATTCTTACGCCTTTTATTATAAGAAATCCAGCCTGTACATCTCAACAATATATATTTGTTTTAATAAATGATATGTTTGAGCATCATCTGACTATTGAACATTATTTAAGCCGCCATTTTTGACTGGCTTTATCATCGTGGGGTGTGTGTGCATGCATCCATAAAAGTTCCAGTGGGAAATATTTGATGGATCCAATACTATAGCTATGCCTCAGACTGTAAACATCATTTTCTTGAGACACATTATAGTATCAATTGTCAAGGCCCTGAAGGTCAACAACTCAGTCACTGCCTTATCGTGATATATATCCTTCCTACTTTCGCGATTGTGCCTTCGATCTGAGAGAGGCATTTAGATCGTGTGTCGACATTTGGTAAGATATGATGGCCGGTTTCAGGATTTAATTCTTATTATAGGCACATTTGAAACACGTTTCCCCTCCAAATATTACTTGAAATTATTAAATGCTCTAACAAATGTCAATCTCTGTTTTTTTTCCAGTAAGAAGTCGTAAATGCAGAAATATCAACTACATTTTACAAAATCCTCACATAATTATGAACATTTTAAATATAGTAAAACAGATACAAATTTGAAACAGGCATCTAAGGCATTCGAAATGGGACAAACGGTATAGAAACAATATAATGTGAATATTGCACTATAAGAAGGCGAGATACGTCAACAATATCTTGCAAAACTCAAAAAAAGCTTTAACACTTTCCACGCGACAGTCGTCAGCAGACGATGTTACATTTTTTTTCAAAAATGTCAAAATTATTAAATTTTATTACCAAATTTGTAATCGTCATAAGAAATGCATTAAAATAAGTACACACATGCCTAGTATTGGTTCACGGTTATCCTTGAGATAGACTTTGACAGTTGGGAAAGGTTTCAGAAAAATCTGTTTTGTATATGGTAAAACTATTATTAGCCGCGTGGCAAGTGTTAAAATTGAGGGCGCATCTCTATATAAAATGAACTACGAGTGCCTTTAAATATCACACCGCGATATCAAGGTGCCGAATTCCCTGCACGACATACGTAAAAAAACTGCTCATATTAAAATTCGGAAACCGACAGAGTAGAATTCCTATAAACCCCGAAAGCTGTCAGTATAAATAGTCTCTGACCTGTCAAGCAGCAGATAGTAATTTGCTTTAGAAGTGTAGTATGCATATCAAATATTGATGCTTAAAGTGTTAAATCTTGTCACGACAAGCACCCAATGGCTATATTTCCTATATGCATGATAAGTGTATATTGTATTGTATGTCCGATATAAAAGTCATTGAACCATTTTGATCTGTATGTAAGGAATCATCATATATGATCATATGTATATATGAAAGACCTCACAATCACATCATTATTTAGAAAACATAACACGTATTATAGAGGTCTACGTATGAACGTTATGAATTTGGTAAATTTGTATTTGATAGGTTGAACCTGCCACCATCGGGACGCAAATGTTTCCTCGTAGTTTAACACTTTCCACGCGGCAGTCGACTGCAGACGACAGATCCAAAATTTCACAAAATGTTAAAAAAACGTCAACACTTTTGAATTTCATTACCAAATTTATAATTATAATCACCATGAGAAAGCATTAAAAGAAGTACAAACATGCCTAGTATTGGTTCAGTAATTTTTGAGATTGAAAGTTGGAAAAGGTTTCTGAAAAATCTGTTTGTATGGTAACTTACTTATAACCGCGTGGAAAGTGTTGACATTTAGGGTGCGTCTCTAATGAACTGAACTGAGAGTGCCTTTAAATATCACACCGCGATATCAAGACGCCGAATTCCCTGCACGGTACGAGTAAAACTGCTCATATTAAAAAAACGAAAAACCCCGAGAGATCAGAATTCCTATAAGCCCCGAAAGCTGTCAGTAGAAATAGTCTCAAGCAGCAGATAGTAATCTTTTTCTTTAGAAGTGTAGTATGCATATCAAATAGTGATGCTTAAGATTCCACGCCAGTAAATAATTTCAGTCCTTGTAGAGACGACAATCAAAAGCTTTTTCTTAGCTTTCATCCTGTGGCCCATTGATTATAGAATTAATCAGAAATGGTACTTATTGCTCCCAAATGATTAAAGTTGTAGTTTAATCCTGATTTTAGGACTACTACCTAATACCACAGTGGAAAAAGACATATTTTCAATGCATTTTGTACGTTTTTTGGATGTATTTTGATTGTAAATGATCTGGCAACATTTCTCAACTTTTTCTGATAAATGAGGGCGCTACATCAATTGTCCAACTTTGGGGTCTTGTTTCTCAGAACTTTCGGGGATACCATATATATTTGTTTTGATTAAATGATCAAATATATCATGAAATTTAAGGAAAATGTCAAATTGAAAATTCCAGTCGCTTTATAAGCGAGAAAATGGGCTTTTTGTAACTACCATTTGACATGTAAACGCATAGGGAAACCATTTGGTGGTGTGAATTCTGAAGATACTGGTCTTAGCTGGAGTGGTATGATATCGCCTGCTTAATATCGGCTGTTTTGATGATATTTTGAATGAGTCTTCTACTACAAAAGTTCAATTTGCTTGAAATTCACTGCGATCGGGTTCAATTTGACATTTCCACTACTAAACAATGGTAAGATAGGGCAAAATATTCGATTTCATAAGCAAATTATACAGGCAAATTACTCGATGAAAAAATAGCTCACCGAATTCGACAGTCTTGTCATCATCGGCAACAGTGTAAAAAAAGTGAAATCATTGATAAGCTTACTACATCATGCCATTCACCTACTATATTACGGTCATATTAGAAGCTCAAATTATAATAAATAGCTGCCTTGAAGTATACTCGCCTTGCAAACAAGGTCAATCTGAGAGTTGGTGGAAAGTGAAATTAAGATTAAGGTGGTGTCTTTTTTATGTTGAAATCAGTCTTAAAAAGATTAGTCTAGATCCCTAGGCTATGCCAGAGACCGGAGGTCCAGTCTACCTTGAAGCAGCTATTTAATGACTCAGGTTAGTTTTGTGCTGAATCAAGGCATACAATATTGGCTAGTTGAATTGATAAAGCTTCAAAATTCAACAGTGTGGGAAGGATACATTGCCTAGCTATTGGATTTTGAAGCTTACTTTGAATTCTAGCCTAAATTAGTGTTATGTGTGCAAATTGGGGACATATTTTCAATTGCTACATCTAATAGATTCATTTTCCAGTCATAAATTATCCCCCGATCAAATCATCATGCCCCCCCCCCCCATGTATAAAAATAAAATTAAAAAAAGTTGTTAAAATTAAGGGGTCTAGAGGGTTTCAGTATCTATGATCAAAAAGTGTTTAAAAAATACATTGATTAGATCAATTCACATGATCAGGTTTTATGTGATTCAGCATAATTTGCATGTAGGGCAGGCCAAATATCCAACCTAATCATATTTCATGGTATTTCACACTAAACTAACACAGTGCTCCACTTTGCTGTAAAAATTACAAAAGCAGGTGAAAAGATGTAAATTAACATTATAATGACTAAAATGGACACTGTTACTTCTTCTTTCCACATTCAGTCCTAAAATATTAATTGGTGTGACCAAAAAAGCCCAGGTTATATTTTGACAATTTGCTGTCTTCAGTAGATAGTACATGTTTGAGGGGGTAGGCCAAGATTGGCTCTGATTTGAAATGGTAAAAAAATCATGTGTAGCTCATTGTTTTTGCAAAAGAATAGTTTTTATATCATTATGAGGATTGAAATTGAAAGTAAAAACAATAAAAATTAAAACAATTGTCCCTTTAGATTCCACGCCAGTAAATAATTTCAGTCCTTGTAGAGACGACAATCAAAAGCTTTTTCTTAGCTTTCATCCTGTGGCCCATTGATTATAGAATTAATCAGAAATGGTACTTATTGCTCCCAAATGATTAAAGTTGTAGTTTAATCCTGATTTTAGGACTACTACCTAATACCACAGTGGAAAAAGACATATTTTCAATGCATTTTGTAGGTTTTTTGGATGTATTTTGATTGTAAATGATCTGGCAACATTTCTCA
The DNA here is from genome assembly GCA_035610835.1 of Ophiura sarsii. Classification (NCBI taxonomy): domain Eukaryota; kingdom Metazoa; phylum Echinodermata; class Ophiuroidea; order Amphilepidida; family Ophiuridae; genus Ophiura; species Ophiura sarsii. The sequence goes on along the minus strand of CM069443.1, from coordinate 58,237,861 downwards.
ACTTTTTCTGATAAATGAGGGCGCTACATCAATTGTCCAACTTTGGGGTCTTGTTTCTCAGAACTTTCGGGGATACCATATATATTTGTTTTGATTAAATGATCAAATATATCATGAAATTTAAGGAAAATGTCAAATTGAAAATTCCAGTCGCTTTATAAGCGAGAAAATGGGCTTTTTGTAACTACCATTTTACATGTAAACGCATAGGGAAACCATTTGGTGGTGTGAATTCTTAAGTGTTGAATCACGTCAGGAAATTTCGTGCACCCAATGGCTATATTTTCTATGCATATGACGTGGTTAATGAATAATGTACCAACACGTCCGATGGGTTTTCCGATAAAAGGCATTCAACCATGCTTATCGACATAAACGGAATCATCCTCTGATCAAGAGAAATCATATACATGTAGTTACATATTATATAATGAAACTATAACCCCCGCATATTTACATTATATTGGGAAATTTAGATTTACTACATGTAGGGTGTGGGGTGTTGGGGGGGGGGGGGGGGGGGAGGGGGTTATGAATAGTTTAATGAGTAGGATGTGCAATACACATGATACATCATTCATATCATACAATGAGTTATGACATTTCATTTAGTATGCAGTGTCTCATTGTTTAAAAGAAGCTTAATTTGCATCTTCATCCTTTCCTCCTAGATAGCGTACCAACGTATATACAGCGTGTCCCAAAAAAACTGGGTCCAAAATCTGCAGAGCTTGTAACTTAAACAGTTGGAAACGTAGCTGTTTCATATTTGAGGTACATATACCTGACCTTAATTGGTTAAAATGTGAGACTAATCAAATGGCAACTTTCTGATATACAAAGCTGTCAACAGAGCGTGGTTAGAACCCGTTTTTCCAATTTAGCATTCCCTACATCATGTGCATGTTGTTTATTCTCCGAAATATATATCTTATGTTTGGTAGAAAAGGGTTGAATTATAGGTATTTTGTATCAATATTCAGCATTTTGAATACCTATTGCAGTAACCTTGTCGTTGATTATATACAAAAACAGAGCAACTGTTACCCTGATACCATGCCCATAGCGGGTAAATTTTGTGTCGGGAAAAAGTACCCCGGCAACCAACTGGTGTGTAAACAATTTCAAACTCACGGTGCAAGTGTGAGAGTTACACTGGCTGGTGGAATTTCTTTCGGGCAAGTTTTTTTGTGAGTTACCTGCCCGATCCCGACTGGCTGGTTGAAAAAAATCTGAAGATCCAGCCCTTCCTCTAATTCCTTTGATGAGATGACTGACTTAACGGCTGGTTTCCAATTTCGAAGAAATGGTTCCTGGACTGCTTCAAATATGGTACTGTCTCAGAAGGTTATTTATTGATTTTTCTAACAAAAATCATAGATATTTACACTTGTTATCCCCCTTATGACGTATATTTTCATGAGTAAGTCATTGTTATCAAGTCAAAGGCAAAACTTTGATGACGTCAGTACGATGCGCAAATGCAACGCATGGACGGTTCATGGGCAAGATCGGAAAATGGGTTCTGACCCCGCTGTATGCAAAGCTTTGTATTTCTAAAAACTTACATTCGATTGGTCTTATAATTTTACCAAATAATGTCAGATATATTTACTTTTATATTCCCAAACATGTTTCCCATATTTTCAGTTATAAGCTCTGAAGTTTTGGACCCAGTTTTTGGGACACGCTGTATCTGGTCTTATCGCAACTCGTGAGTGTCAAAATACTTCAACTTCAAATAGTGTGAAAGTCTGGATGAAACCACTGTTGCACCAATGAAGCACCTCGTTTGATAACCTGATTGGTTGCATAAAACTTACTAGTATATTCAATTGATTAGTCTTGGCTAGATATTTTGGTATTTATATCCGTGTTCGGATGATGAAATTAATCGTATGTACAATGCATCACATGACATTCCTATTATTTTGGTGCATACTTGATTCAGAGTTGACCAAAGTTTTTTGAAACTTGTTATTTTAATCGAACTGATATGAGAGAAGTCTGAGAGAAAAACAGATTTTATATCTTTACACAGTTTGTGCTTTAGCAACTTACCAGGCAAAGTGCATAGTCCATTTTTATGAATATATTTGTGCAATACTGAGTTATATTATAATATATTTAAATGCTTTGCGTGCAATATCGTTTAATTTATCAACGATTCAACAAAAAAACATGATGTTTTGGTATAAATTGCAACAGTTATACAGTGTGTTGTGTTCTATGAATTACAGTAGTATTAACATCCATCACCAAACTTGGAACACTTTGGATAACGAGTCTTTTCGTAAATATGTTGTAAATCTGGCGTGGAATATGATATTGTCGTGAAAACATCACCAAATATGAAAAAGTATGTCTACTCTCATAAACAATGAAAACAATTACCAATTTTGTACAAGAAGTATTTTTCTTGATTTTTTTAAAACGGGACCTGACTAGAACTGTAATCTATCATTTTTGACTGTGCCGGCTCCCTGCCAACAGACGGACACAAGTTTATATTGACGTGATCCAAATGTTAGGCAGGCCTACTTTAATTTTGTAAAAAAATACCGACCCAATGGAACGTTATAGCTTTGTACAAAATGCCTGCCTCTGGCCGCCTCTTGCAAAAAAGGCCAGGGATACATATATTGCATCTGGATTTTCCTTAACACTTTCCATGCGGCTATTAGCTTTACCATATATCAAACAGATTTTTCAGAAACCTTTCCCAATTTTTAAAGTCTATCTCAAGGATTACTGAACCAATACAATGCATGTTTGTCCTTATTTCAATGCATTTCAAATGGTGATTCCAAATAATATGGTAATGAAATTCAACAATTTTGACTTTTTTGAAACATTTTTGAATGTCATATGCAGACGCCTGCCGCGTGGAAAGTGTTTACCATAGCAATTCGCACACAGGATTCTTTTTTAAAAATGCATTGTAATTTATGTTTTTAAATCAAGAGGAATGGCAATGATGACAACTATAAATAGCATGGTCGACAGCTTCGATCAGACTAGCTGGTATTATAATCATGATAGATCAGTATTGGAGACACGTGGCACTCCATTATATCCGGAAAAATAAGGTGCTTTTATCCGAGACGTAACTAACCAGGTCGCTTGAGACAAGCACTGTTTTGAAAAATTGTGATTAAAATCATGATGAATTGCTGAGTAAGTCACGTAGCGAAAAGGCAAGGAAAACAAAGGTGCATTCTTTTTATTGACTCGACCGACTTATAACTTTCTCAATTCTTCTCTTGTAATTTTATTTTTCCTTATAGATTCACCCTACTGATTGACGCTACAAGACAGGTCCGTCCAACTGTAGAAATATGTTTTACATCTGTTAATATCCTTTTAATGAACACCATACTATGAGGGAAATGCTATAGACGCTTATCCATGATCCATAGAAACTTCTTGTCTCGTTTATGGAAGGAAACATTGTCTGTGGCGTAGCTAGGTTTTTTATTCATATTGGGAGGGGATTGGAGGGCTAAAAATGAAACATCAAGGACTTTTGCGAATTGGAAGAAACTTCCAATTTCAACCAACACGACTCGAATATGGGAGGGGCGATTGGGCCCCTGCCGCTGGCTACGCCACTGAACCTTGTGGTCCCGAGGAGGAAAATCATGCTGTGCAGCCATGTCCTTCACCATGTTCACATTCCTTAATTATGATATTGAAATTGAATACAAGTACATATCATGTATCAGCAATTGGAGTGAAAAACCTCAAATCATAATATGAGAGAACCAGCAGAGCAGAGTGGGTAGGTTTATGTTGATTGCTGCTGAATCCTCATGCTTGGAAACACTTCTTTATTTTCACTACAAAATAATAACGTTACGGCAGAATTATTGCTTTTTACATTGAAATTTGGTCCATTTAGTTGCATTTATTCCGACAAACATAATTTGTGACAAACACAAACTCAATGTGCATAATTACTCAGAAACCCGAAACGTGCATCGTAAGTGTATCATAGGGAAACAAATGGTAAATAGAGGGTGACGATTCTGCTTTCACAGAATCAGAGTACTCATATTTCTTTCAAAGCGATTGGGCCACACTGACTCTTGTACAATGTACAATGGTGTTGTGTTAGTTACACTACTCCTGAGCGAATTTGTTAACAATTTTCACGCGGCGGGCATCTGCAGACGACATTTCAAAATTGCACACAATATTTAAATATGGCAAAATAATTGATTTTTTTAATGTAAATGGTCAGGTGAATGCCATTCAGGGGACATTTTGTTAATGATCTGAATAATTAAAACACGGCAAATAATGGGAATTCTGGGCGATGCCAACAGAGCTATACTTTACTTGAGTTTTGAAATATACGTCGTGAGGAGCTTGAGTTTTTGCTCTCACACACATATTTTGCACTAGGTATAAGTGTAAGGGAAATTACAAAGGCATATGACCCGATGTGGATGACTCATTGTCCCGAAATTGCTGGCATAAACATTTGCCACCATCCGTGCCAGCAAAAGTAAAGTAAAATCAGTTACTTCTACTGATCCATCAACTATTGTTATACTGGAATCAAAATTGGTAATCCGTAGTGATTCATTAACATCGTCGTGATCAATATAAAGTAAGGACCTCGATCATGTCAGCAAGTCTTACATTGTGGAGAAACATCTAAAACTTCCGTGATTCCATCATTCATTTGAATCACCTTTGTCTTTATTACGAGATAGCCAAGGCCATGAAGGCATAGACTTATAAATATCTAACACATTAAAATGTCAATGCGATAAACCCTTCCCTTAAGGTCCTCATAGCCTTCAAAAACTGATTGTAGAGAGCATGAATACGGTATACATGATTGGAATACGTATACTAATGAACATTCCAATGACGTGCTCTTATGAGGCACAAGGTGATCCGGCTGAATTTAGATCAACCAGATCAATCATCAATTATAAAGTGTTCGTTCTTGATCTATATAAATGTCTATCTGTAAAATTCTTTATTGTCTGTCGTAGCTGTAGCCTCGCTGACACTTTCTTTACTTTAGCACGTTTCTCTGCCCTATAGATTTCCCTGTACAAGTCATGAAAAGCGTCTACAATTTCTCCGGATCCGTCGCTGGCCGACACTTCATAATACTGACATCCCAATTCCTTTGCGAGTAGTGCTCCCTCCGAAACGGTTATCGTTCTCAGATGGCAGAGGTCAGCCTTGTTACCAAGTAAAATGGCGGGCAGTTTGTCCATGTCCTTTTTGTCACCGCGAATAAGCATCGTTTTAATTTTTGAAGATAATTAAAGCTACTCCGATCCGTGACGGAAAATACTAAGACGACGCCGTCTGCTTTTCCCATTTGTTCTTGCCTGGGTTGACTTTCAGCATCCTAAGGGAATAGATTAAATAATAATATGATATTATTTCGGGATAATTGTACGAGTCAAAAAGATTCAAACTCACATGTGTATGTAATCAGTTCAAGAGGCGCAATATAGGGTGTACTACGTTGAAGAATCAGCGGTTTTTGTCTGCAGACAACTGCCGCGTTTGAAAAGTGTTAAAACACTTTTCAAACGCGGCAGTTGTCTGCAGACAAAATTTCAGAAAATGTTAAAAAATGTCAACATTATTGAATTTCATCTCCATATTTAGAATCACCGTGAGAAATGCATTAAGATAAGGGCTCTTGCCCTTTTACGAGTAGAGGAAAGCTCAAGGAAAGAGCTGGGAAACATACTTGAAGTACCCATTCAGTGAGGTGTTAATCTCCGATCCTTTGTCATTCCTTTTAACAATATAGGAAAAAGGATCGCGCTTCCCCCGCTCTTTCCTCAAGCTGTCCTATACTTGTAAAAGGACAAGAGCCCTAAGTACAAACGTGCCTAGTATTGATTTAGTAATCATTAGGATAGACTTTGAAAGCTGGAAAATGTTTTTTTTAAATCTGTTTTGTATATGGTTAGAACCATGGAAGAATCATGTTAAAACCAATAGCCGAGTTGAAAGTGTTAAAGGGGAAGCCCAGCTCTGAACAGCCATTTCCATATAGGGAATCCCCATGGTTTGAATTTCTGTTCCGTTAATTTTTTTGTGTCTGTCATCTTCTGAACTGGCTATTGTGATATTTTAAAAAAAGATCTGTTTTCGACCATTATAGCACGTCCGATACTATTTAGGTAGAGCTGCGTATTTAATCCTCAAGATTCCAGCGTAAAAATAGCTTTACTCTACATTTTTAAGATGACGTAAGAGTAATATTTTCTCGTAATATTTTTCATAACTAGCGTAATCATGAAAATTCGTCATGGTGTATCTTGTCGTACATGCCCATATTTGAATTGGCCTTAATTACATTTTCATGAATATTTTGTACGATGGGTGATGCAATAAGTCTAGAATACTCTGATGTATGATCAGAGGTTGCTAAACAAATACATTTTCAAGACTTTCAGGGTTTCGAATTTGGAATCTAGAAGCATGCAGCCTGAATGAATCAATTTCCTTTTACTGTGGGCATGATGGGTAGCAAAATTAACGTTCACTATGATGCAAATAAAAGGGTGGATGTAACGGTGAGTTTAACTGCCCAGACGAGCTCGGTATTGTATTAATCAATGGATGTGCACTCAAGTAGAGCTCGTAGCAATCGGTCTGAGTAGCTGTGTGCTCGGGCGGTCAGTTAGTGGCCGGCTTATGTGAACAAAATAGTGTTATGTGCGCGCCTATATGTACCCTGTCCAACCTCAAACACTAACTTTACCATGATATCAGTGCGTTTTCTTAATTAAATCGTGGATAAATGGCACATACGAGATATAGTACAACCGCTCCATCCTAGCTTTCACTGATGTAAATTGATGATGTGCTCAAAATCAATGTTTTAAAAATAGAAATGGATTAAGTGGCGCCCCTTTCAAGTGGCACCCATGGCACATGCGCCATTCCTGATATTACTAGCTAAGCCATTGTGCTTCGCCATTATACATTATAGGGAAGCCACATTAGGATGCCACGTCATGGAAGGCAACAGAGACATCAAGCTATCATGGCTAATAGAGAAGAAAACCATCAGGGAGACCGAGCAACAAACCCTTTGGGAACCATTAGTAAAGAACCAGCAGTTTTGAGTTTCTCCTGTGTTATTATTAGGGATAATGTTTATTATTAGTATCTCTCTGTACCAATTCCTTGTCGGAGTTTTAGAGTACAGCATGTACAGTGCTCTATTATTCCACTGCGTCACACGCACTACAGGGTCTTTTAAATAATACAACTGACCTTTCAGCGATCGGATTTTCAAAAAAAGTATCAACATTTGAGATAAATTGACGCCGTGTAAAGTGCAAATTATTTCGCTTCGTTTTGGTGAAAACTGCATTCAATTTGGTTGAGCAATTTTGACGAAATTGCGTGATTGCATAATACTATAGTTCAGTCAGTTCAAAACTCGCGAATCTGTTCACAGCAGCAAACGCTCGCATGGCGCAACATGGCGCAGTGTCATCGTATGCGTGACGCTTGCGTATGCCAAAATCCCGCGAGTACACTTGGACTACTTTTGCCCGCGGATAGATACAAAATGGCATATTTCTCGCCAATTTGGAACTGATTGAAATAATTATAGTCGAGGGACACTTCCATCCAAGTTTGTTCATAGTTTATATGATGGAACATTGAAGTAAACAGTGTCATACTTTCCCCTTACAGTTTAGTTAGTACATATTCTTAATATACATGATATAATGAATTGGAATGAAATATATGTTAAGATCACTCAAAATCCCCAGCTGTATCTAGAATTCTATCATCAAATGAAAAACAAATAGAAAAGACACGATCAAATAAGTATATGCAGTCTTCATCTACATTGATTACATTATGTGTTAGGGCACATACATCAATATCAATAGGAATACAATTTGTATTCCTTCAATACTAATTTCCACTCAGTATGCATCATAAAGTGTGGCCACGATGCCTATCAAAACATAAAGGCAAAATTGTTTGGTCCGATTTATAACTGAGATTTTTGAATTTTGAATACTTGAAGCGAAATTGCATAGTCACGCATAAATTGTCTGCACTTGGTTCCTATTTTCTCTTTTGTAGAATAAAACTCCTGTAATGAAAAAAATGCATATTTCATAATTAATTAACAATAAAGTACAATTTGCACTTAAAAGTACGATACACAATCGTGCTCGTAATCAGACAAGCTACTGATGGATGCAAATTGAACAATTTACCATATTATATAATTTGTTATTCATATTATAGCTGCCTGCTCTACAATAGCAACCAAAGGTATTAGGGCACCTTATAAGATGCAAATTGAGAGAAAACACAGGGAATCCATTGAACTACTGTGTTTTGTTAGCCTTTTGGTATTCTAGGGTTATAACATTAATTGACAGTTCTTCACAGTTTGTTTATATGAATTTGGGATATTCTTGAGACATTATTATTTAAAAGGAAAATATTTATTCCAGTATTTTAGCGATTTAAGTTGTTCGCACTTTATGTATTTAGTTATTTAAAGTCAAATAAGCTTGCTATGAAAAATTCAGATAATTTGGATGGTTTCCATTTAAAATATGAAAGTAAAGGTGTCAAAGGAAACTAAATTTCCATTTAAAATATCTTATTTTTATGATAAATAAAGAGATCAAGTGTCAATATCTGTGAGAGATTAGTGACAATATTGGAATTAGTTTTACTTGAGTGAATCCATTGACAAACAATGGAGAAGGTTTTCTTTGAAAGGAAGTCAATGTACTCCTACTCCTACCCACCGTAGGAGTACATTGGCTATAATGGATTACTTATTCATGAACTATTTCTAATGGTATATTTGTATGGGGATTTGAAGAAGGCACATGTTTTCTTCAATTCCATGGAATTGAATAAGCAGATGTTCTATGAAACATTAATTATTAATGAGAAGAGATGCAGCAACACATTTGTTAAACTCGTAGTGAAATATTACACTCCAAATGAAATATACCTGATATATGGGATGATTTAACCCCATAACCAAGTGTTCTAATACTTTTGGTTTCTAGTGTATATCCGATTGAATGAAATAAAACTAAAGCGCTGTTTTGCCTTCAATTCCACACCAAACCGAAAAAACAAGAGCACACTTCCTTTATCTCTATATTCTTAATAAAATCGTGCTCGGAGTGTTAACGTTTTGGACAACCCTGTGTATAATTAGTCACCCTATACATTGGACTCTCACCGAGCGGACACATTTACCGCCCGGGACCCTAACATCAAAGAGAAATCTTAAACGACCATAAGTATTTAGTGGGGCCCGTCACCACTGATACAAGAAGTATTTAAGTTAATGGAAATGTCAACAGCGTAAGGCGAGTAATTGAGGAGGTCTGCAATGCTAGATGATACGGCACAGCGGGATGTGACATTCGATATTGCGTCTTATTATTCTATTTATTTTAACAAGGATTTATCAGCAATATGTAACATGTAGTATGATTGCGAACCTAGATATTTGAATTATGATGTTCTATATATTGGTAAATCTACACGACCCAAAATAAATGTTAAACCTTTCGGTCGAGAGCCACTAAGTAAGTGATACGATCACATTCTCATAGGGAATTTTTATCTCTCCAAATCCTATCGAATTTACATAAGGTTGCTTTTTTCTTGTTCTTGACGCCGATACAATTGTCTATATTGACAAAATTTTGTAAAAATTTCATTGATCTGAAACAATATTTTTTCGAATTTATGTAGCTTTTTAAAATGTACTGTCTTTCACCTTTAGTTCTGCTCTATACTATGTACAAATTTAGCATGACACTAATGAAAAACCCGGATAGCCTAATGATAATTACAAATCAGCACTTTGCCCGCGGCAGTCGTCTGCAGACGAGTCCCAAACTTTCACAAAATGTGTCATTTTTTTTCCACAAAATGTTTCATTTTTTTAAAATTATTGACTTTCATCACCGTATTTTGGATCACCATGAGAGATGCATTAAAATAAGTACAAACATGTCTATTGTCTAGTATTAGTTTAGTAATTCTTGAGATAGATTTTGAAAGTTGGGAAAGGTTTCTGAAAAATCTGTTTTGTACAGGGTGTCCCAAAAGTTCCGAAAGCATTTTATAGATTTGTATCTCTCTTAAAATAAGTCGCCGTACCAAATTGAAAATATATTTAGAAAGAGAAAACTTGTAGAATCAGTTCGATACCAAACACGACTCCTTTTTGAGGCCCCTAATATAATACATACGCTGAAAGGTTTGGCCACATAACTCGCAATACCTTAACATTGTTCGATTTGCTGGACGCACTGTATAAGTTACTCTGATCACATGTATCGTGTTCCTCACATTCCATTCATGTGGATTTTGTTCAAAAAAGGTTTTTACTTATTAAATGTGGTGCACAACATCAATAATGTTCATAGTGAGGATTATATTTTTTCTCTTCCCTACCTCTCTACCTTTGTCGCATCCTTCACTAGTGTACTACGCTTTTATGTAAAAGTGCAGTTTAGTTGGGGGAACTGTATTTTGGCAAAACATATAGCTGTTATTGTAAGTTTCGTAAATCTACAAGTCTTTTCTAACCAAATACGTTTTTATTTTTATACTGCGAATTATTTAATCGGTGATATAAAGTAAATCGAAATTTGGTAAAAATTGCCCCAAAATGTTAAAATAAATTAAAAAATAAGCAAATCTTTTTTTTTGACAATTAGAAAATAAAATGGGTCGGTACAACAGTTTTTTTTCCGTCGCTTAATAGCTTTACTCCAATCACGTCTGAATAGGAAGTTAAATACGTGCTCGAAATTCCGTTCTACGAGGGTCATTCAATAAGTTCTACCTCCTCACTCATAACATCGCTAATATGAATGTCAGTCTTATGACATTTGTCATGATTATAGCTCTGAATCATAGCTACCCATTTATAGTAAATGCTAATTGATACCTATTTCACTTTTGTCATGATGCAATCAAAGTCAGAGAGAGATTTTGGACAACTGACACGGAAAATTACCCCAAAGATAAATACATGTTGTTACGTTTTCTCTCCGTATTGTATTATTAGGTATAACCGTCCGATTTAAATACTGAAAATAGAAAACAATGGATGATTTCTGAATATAATGCTATTTTATCGTGTTTAAATCAGATTGTAGGCAACATTCAACTTTGTAGCTTGCAAATAGTATAATTTAAACTCGAATGTATTGACACGCCTTTAGCATACTGGAAAACTGATATTCAATCAAATGTTCGTTGTTACAAGTCAAGCCACAGTGATGCCTCGAATGTTAAATCTTAACATAATAGTAACTTTATCAGTTTTCTTTATATGCAACATTTAGAATAGTTATTCAGGTAGACAGTGATAGAAAAATATATCTTCGAAAGACTTGAAATATATCCATTTAGTCCTGTATAATGAAGATCTCTTAGTTCCTATGAAAAGCAAATATGACTTTTGCAGCGATTCTCTAGGGTAGGGTTAAAATTGATGGCTGTCCTGGTCTGGTTCTGGCTAATAAGGGCATTTTCAGCCAAGAAATCAGTCACTTGTATTGTTTAAAGTCTGTTCAAGAGATATTTGTAACTTAGAACGATTGTTATTGACCGTCAGGTTTTGTCTAGGCTTAGAATTGGCCAAATGAATAGTACTTAGGAGACATTTGGTTGTTTTATACCCGTTTCCGTCGCACTAAATGGAAGTTTGTTTTTTATTGCATATCCAGAAAATTTCAATGAGTATTCAGACCAATTTACTATGATTTTGTAGCTGAGATATAAAGCTTCAATTGTGGAATATTTCACACGACTGGCTTGTATAATGGCAAAGTTATGAGGTAGGAGGTAGAACTTATTGAATGACCCTCGTATATCACCCCGTGTCTAATAAACACAACACTTACCTCATCAAGAGTGAATGCCATACATGTTTATTCTATATAAACATAGGAAATGCAAATGTCACTGTTCATGTCCAATCTCATCCATACCAATACAGGTACCTGTCATGTTCTTACAGACTTTACTGCAATTTGTGAGGTTTTTAAAAAAAATAATGATAATGGGTTTTGTCGAGAGAGCGTTTATTGACTGACTAACTCCATTCCATTCGAAGCAGTGTCGGGACACTTGGGGCGAAATTATTATGAATTAATTGCAATATCTACGGAAGATTAGAGGTAGTTTTGGCATAAAATTGAAATATGGATAAGAATTTTCTACGAGAATCACTCCCACTTATTAAAAGCCATAACTTTAAATTAGGCAATTGAGAATCTCATTATGGTTGATTTCCAGTTTTGCCGTTAGCGAAGTTCTACTCAGATCCGTCATTTTATATTAATATTATACGCTTTCTTGGAAACGTAGTTGACCCAAATGATTTGGATGGAATTGGAATAATTTTAATTATAAGAAATTATGTATTCTGTATATGGTACGTGTAGGTAATCCTGTTTAGGGTAACCAGATACCATTGAAATTAAGTTCAATTAAAGTAAACGATGTTTGAATATCAAAAGGTATATACCATGAGCGTACAACGAGTCAGGGAATTTGGCGCGTTGTGCAACCACCAAAGAGGAATCTTCAAACACTAAAGAATAAATTTAATGGTGCTTGAAATAGGCAGGTTTTTAAAATTGAAATTCACAAAATCGTAACAGGAGAAACCGAGTGCTCAAAACCGCTTTGCAGATATATCAGTCAGTTTCTGAACATCCTGCGAAAACACGCTCTATAAGCATATTAGTTCGACCCTAACCCTAACCCTAACCCTAACCCTAACCCTAACCCTAACCCTAACCCTAACCCTAACCCTAACCCTAACCCTAACCCTAACCCTAACCCTAACCCTAACCCTAACCCTAACCCTAACCCTAACCCTAACCCTAACCCTAACCCTAACCCTAACCCTAACCCTAACCCTAACCCTAACCATAACTATCCATAACCATAACCCTTGGTTTATCATTTTGGTCAGTTTCATTCTTTATATATACCTTCATCGCGAGAAAGGAAAGGACTTTGGCATTGAAAAACAATACAGAGAAGCTGGCTATTTTATACCTAATATTACCATCGTATAGACCTCTTGCAATCCGAATTCAATTAAAAATCCCGGGTGTCTTATAACCGGATATATCGGGCATGTGGTATGAAATTAAATTATAAGCCATTCGTATGTTCTTTCTTTATAATCTATGAGTTGATCTTGATCGTCTTTCCTAAAATAAAAAGATCATTGTTTCCTATTTTTCACCTGTCATCAAAAATACTTTCTCAAATATCACAAGGCCAATCAAACCATACATAAGTCTTTTGACGATAGTTGGTGTCGTGTTTTTTGGGGACGAGTTAACTAGGACCCCTTAGTTTTCAAATGAAAGGTCACATGGTCATTATTATTGTTTCAATTAGCTAGTGGTGACGTGAAACGTTACAATTATTGTATTTACTAAATAATGTAAATTGTATTATACTTACATAAAGGAAGAAGTATTGATAGGAAAACGAACTTTATCTGTGGTTTCAGGCAATTTGAGCTTTTTGATACAGTCGGCAGTAAATGTTTGGTTATATGCTAAAATATCGCCAAATTCAGATTTTCAGTGCGAAATTAGTATTTTAATGATATTTTATATTAAATGTGTCTATTACCGTAAATAAAATGGTGCTTTAATGGACAATGAAGTTTAAATATCACATTTTAATTTTCGATTTAGCAATCTCCGAGACAATCTCAGTGTACAGGGTGAGTCAAAATAGTCCGGTCCCGATTTCACCGATTTTTTAAACCAGTTAAAATTTTAAAATGAATATATTTAATGACTTGCCTAGTAAGGTGGCATTACTAGCTATAACCTAAATTTTATTTCATTAACATTTGTTATTCGAAACGGGAGATATGATAATTTTTCTAAATTCTGTGAAATAAAATCTGTTCCAACTTATCTAAGGGATCCCTATGGATGTTAACGTTTAACGCGCGCCTTTTGAATAAGTCAATCGAAGGCGTGTTGGTATTTACAGCAATTACAATAGGAAAAGAGATTCTATTGTCTTTGCGGTTATGTTTTCAATAGTTTTCGTGCAATCAGAGATAGCCTATAACAAACATTATTGAGTTTTAACAAAATATTGACCAAAATATTTTGAAACTTGTTATTTTAATCGAACTGATATGAGAGAAGTCTGAGAGAAAACAGATCTTATATCTTTAAACAGTTTGTGATTGGGCAACTTACCAGGCAAAGTGCATAGTCCATTTTTATGAATATATTTGTGCAATACTGATTTATATTATAATATATTTCAATACTTTGCATGCAATATCGTTCAATTTATCAGAGATTCAACAAATAAAACATGATATTTTGGTATAAATTGCAACAGTTACACAGTGTGTTGTGTTGTATGAATAACTAATACAGTAGAATTAACATCCACCACCAAACTTGGAACACTTTTGATTACGCGTCTTTTTGTAAAAATGTTGTAAATCTGGCGTGGAATATGATATTGTCTTGAAAACATCACCAGGTATGAAGAAGTATGTCTACTCTCATAAACAATGAAAACAATTACCAATTTTGTACAAGAAGTATTTTTCTTGATTTTTTGAAAACGGGACCGGACTATTTTGACTCACCCTGTATGTATACTGTTGTAACATTGTGAAGAAGATACCGTGGTCTAATGGTTGGTCACCTTCAGTGTCAAGCGGGAATCCTGAGTTCGATTCCGCTTGGGAACACCCTTTTTAATATTACATTTGTACTTTTTTTATGTTCCATTATATTGTTTACTTACAATATCATTAGTTTGTTTATTAACGAGACTCTTTTTTATCTATTAATATTGTTCAATGAATATAAATAATCACGATTTCTTTTTTGAATCGGCTCATGTTGTTATGTTCGTTCGTCTGGCTGTTCGTGATGTTTATTTTTACAAAACGATTGATTACAATTAGTATCTATCAAAACCTACCATTAATGCAATACAAAACAAAAACGGCCTATATTGGTGCAGTATTATTGAATCAAAATATTAAGGAATACTTTTCTACTAAAAGATTTGCATTGTGTAGTATTTATGATCAATCTTGATTAAACAAGGTCTTCTAAACAAGGTCTTCTAAAAACTGGGGGACGAGTGTTTAGTTTAAGGTTGGCAAAAGGATGAGAAGACTTGGAATGGATCTGTTAAATTTTGTGGAAGTTGGGAAGAGGATCACTAGTGTGTTGTTTCTGGAAGGACTGCTGTACATATCATGTAATTTACATCGAAATATATTATTACAAATTTAAATTAAATTATAAATAATGATATTTTCCATTTGCCAATTTCCACAAAATCCAACAGATCCATTCCAAGTCTTCTCATCCTTTTGCCACCTTAAACACTCGTCCCTCAGTTTTTTAGAAGACCTTGTTCTTATAGTAATCTCAAATTTGAAAATAAACGTAGTATAAGTTTTCTTTTACGTCCTGTGTTGAGATTAATTTAATTACTCATGAAGTATTTTAAGAATTGAATACATTGTATTGCAGTGGGTGCCCCTCTTTGACAATCACAACAGTCCAGTCAGGAATGTTAGAATTTTGACCCCGAAATAAATAGTACCAAGCTAAATATTTTCAGGATAGTAGGCCTACCCCAAGTACAAAAATTCAAATTGCTTCAATCAAACTGACAAGCGTTTCAAATTCTTCGTCTGAGCAAAAGGATTCTAAAAATGTATATTTCAACCTATTACATATCCAGCCAAATTGACATATTTCAGTCAGTGGTTGAACCAAAAGTATCTACCAAGATCACTTTCATTACATATTGATCGACCCTCGTAAGCTCGCATAACAGGGCTTTTTAACATGTTTAAGTGAAAACTTCGAGTACACAATACTAAATCAATTCTTTTATTTACGAGCAAAGACAGTTAAGATACTATTTTTTTGAGTTATAGGCGAGAACTCATCAGATGAGTTCGCAACATAGGAATGACTATTCATTCTCTGAAATCCAAACAGTATATTCACCCCAAACTCATCTCTTTCTTGGACTCATCTTATTAATCAAAATATGATACTTACTTTACCATACGCAATAACACCTGCAAACAATATTTCAGTTTTTAAAATTATTTCCGGGAATTAATTTTGTAAAATGTCAGCACAACATGTAGATAGATACTTGTAGTTGGTATACTGTTTGGTTGTCTAAGCTATTTTGTTGGTTTGATTTCGCATATTGTCATTTGGTGTAGGAAAGCGCTCTCATTTCTTTCAAAATTGACTGGGGTTTTGTGTTTTAGAAAAGGCTTTATATCGAGCCGTTTTGCAAATGAATGACTTTGTTAATAAAACTAAATAGTAAGCATACCTTTAGTATTGTTCCTAGATCATTTTCAACAGTTAGGCTATTATATACCTAATAGTAGGGTCTGCTTGAGTAATTCCGTGACCGTGGAGAGCGAGGGATCGTTTCTCGGTGGATTTGCCTTCTAGGAAAGTATTTTAACAAATTAAAAGGGGTGTCCCTCGCGAAAGTGTGGGCGGAATGAGGGCCCAAACTCAAAAATTGCCGCTATAAAGGGGATCAAAAATTAAAAGTGCTTCATTTAAGCTACAAAGCACACCGAATTATTCGTCTGAGCTAAAGGAATTCGAAAATTTTACCTCACTTCCGATGTTTGGTTAACGAGTTATCTAGTAAAACATAAAAAAGGTCGTTGACCTTTGCATTTGGGGTCAAACTTTAAACTTGCTCCGATTTTAAAAATCAATATATCAAATTGTTCGTCTGATCACAAGGATTCCAGGTATGGTATTTTTGTACCACCTGGAGTATTTGTTGTAGGAATATCAGTTGTTGCTTATAAAGGTGACAAAAGGTCAAGTTCCATATAGGTCAATGGACCTTGACCTTTTAACCCACAAAAATATTGTATTAAAAATAGAAGCAATTTTAAATGTTGACCTCATACGCAAAGGTCAACAATTGGTTCAAAAAAAATATTACGCCATTTATGGTAAAAGATTATTTTTAAGGGCAGAATGTCAGACATAAATTGAAAGAAAAACTTTTATTTTTTATGCAATCAAAATCGAAACAGGCAACATGATAAAAGTTCATTGACTGTAAAGGCCTCTGTAAGGTACCGGAGGTATCCTGTTCTCCATGGACAGGCTCTTGACTTGTTTGTTTACGTAATCGTCACACCTGCCATGCCGCATAACATTGGTCATGTGTTTTATGCTCGCCTCCTTTCGCGTTACACACGGATTTTGGCTTTCGCGACATGATTTTAACTTTACACATTTATATTTGCTTGTATACCCCCCTGAGGTAGTAAAAGTATACAATTTCTGAAGGGAAATTGCATGAGGAAACCAAATATGACATTAAAATTATAGTACGACCAAGAACTAAAATGGTATGATCGGAAATGTTCGGGAAAATATCAGAGTTTTTTATTTTCAATTTGAGATCCATATATTTTTTTATACCTACCCCTATCATTATTTACTTAACATATTTGAATTCCTCATGAAATTACCCATTAGATGATATATAATTGTCAAAGTTACTACGTCGGTATATCTCCAATTTTTATTTTATATATTTTTAGAACTTTCAGAAATATTTGTTTAAGGATGAACCCTTCCCTGATATAAACTGCATTTCTGAATTCCTCTAGTTACAAGCTTTCCAAAAATGTATAATTTTGCTATCATAGGTTGAACCCTTTTTCTGTTATAGTCATTTTTATAAATCCGGTAAATTGAGGCTGATTATTCATGTTGACTGTGTAGCGAATAGGAAGAAAGCTGATGATCATGGTCTTATCCATAATTACTTGTCAACTATTTGTAACAAATAATTAAAAACTTACTAAAAATGTAACGGCACCACCCTATTGGGAGGCGAGTTCATACCGCGTGACTCATTACTCGTATTCATATGCAGATCAAGGCACGAGTGAAAAAACACCTGTTTAAATTTCGCGGGTTGTTGATGCGAGAGCCGTGGTATTTTCTTCTCCAGGGGCCGGCTCTTAACTTGTTTACGTAACCGTCACACCTCTCATGCCGCATATCATTACCGTGTTCCTTTGTGCAGGCTATAAGGCACGAGTAAAAAACACCTGTTTAAATTTCGCGGGTTGTTGGCGAGAGCCCTGGTATTCTGTTCTTCAGGGGCTGGCTTTTGACTTGTTTACGTAACCGTCACACCTGTCATGCCGCATATCATTACCGTGTTCCTTTATGTAGGTCAAGGCACGAGTGAAAAAACCTATTTTAAAAATCCTACAATGGTGATTTAGTTAAACTTTGGCGGCCATTTTGAAAATATCGCCCTCACTATTTCACCCAGTGACGAGATTTTTGTAGACAAATTGATTTAATTAGCCTATGGGTAAGGTTTCCTCCAAAAGATGTCTTCCAAAATTCCTGAATATAAAGTTATATATTTGAAAAACGTCTTAAACGTTTATTTCGACTCTTTGGCAGACATTTTAATTATATGGCGGCCATTTTGGATAATGCAAACGAGCCACAGTTGGAAGTCTTATAAACTGGAAACCAGACATGATACTTGCAAAAAGAATCCATTTTATCTCATAGATAACCTGTTTAAACCCTCCATAAGCGATTTAGTTAGAATTCGGCGGGCATTTTGAAAAAGCGCCTCACCGTTTCACCCAGCGACGAGATGTTTGCAGACAATCTGATTTCAACAGCCCTATGGGTAAGGTTTCCAAAAAAAGGTGTCTCACAAAATCCCTGAATGGATGCATGATTTCGATTACGGGCCCATCGACCATGTGTTTCTGAAATTTGGCAGTTTCTGGGAATTCGGCAATGCCTCCTGTCAGTAAGTGAACGGGTTTTCAAATAACAAAAAATTCCGTAAATCAAAAACGGCTTTTTGGAAAAAAATCAAACTGGGTATATATTCTTTTCTTATCAATGTACACATCTTCTGCTATTTTGAAGCAAATCAATGCCGGTCACCGTATATGAGTTAGCCACCTTAAAGTGTGGGGGTGTTTGCATCCTTAAAAGTTCCATTGGGAAATATTTGATGGAGCCAATACTATAGCTTCGCTTCAGACTGTAAATATCATTTTCTTGAGACACATTATAGTATCAATTGTCAAGGCCCTGAAGGTCAACAACTCAGTCACTGCCTTATCGTGATATATATCCTTCCTACTTTCACGATTGTGTCTTGGATCTGAGAGATGCATTTAGATCGTGTGTAGACATTTGATAAGATATGATGGCCGGTTTCAGGATTGTATTCTTATTAAAAGCACATTTGAAACACCTTTTTTTCTAACTGATTTCTCCTCCAAATATTACTGGAAATTATTAAATGCACTAACAAATGTCAATCTCTGTTTTTTCCAGTAAGAAGTCGTAAATACAGAAACAACAACTACATTTTACAAAAATCCTCACATGAACATTATAATAAAAGCCCTAACTAAATAAATAATTTAAACAAAATAGAGTAAAACAGATACAAATTTGAAACAGGCATCTAAGGCATTCGAAATGGGACAAACGGTATAGAAACAATATAATGTGAATATTGCACTATAAGAAGGCGAGATACGTCAACAATATCTTGCAAAACTCAAAAAAAGCTTTAACACTTTCCACGCGACAGTCGTCAGCAGACGATGTTACATTTTTTTCCAAAAATGTCAAAATTATTAAATTGTATTACCAAATTTGTAATTGTCATAAGAAATGCATTAAAAGAAGTACACACATTGGTTCACGGTTATCCTTGAGATAGACTTTGACAGTTGGGAAAGGTTTCAGAAAAATCTGTTTTGTATATATGGTAAAACTAATAACCACGTGGAAAGTGTGTCAAGCGAGGTGAAGCGCATCTATCTCTATATGAATTGAACTGAGAGTGCCTTTAAACATCACACCGCGATATCAAGACGCCGAATTCCCTGTAAGGCATAGGTAAAATGCTCATATTAAAATTTGAAAAACCGACAGAGTAGAATTCCTATAAACCCCGAAAGCTGTCAGTATAAATAGTCTCTGACCTGTCAAACAGCAGATAGTAATTTGCTTTAGAAGTGTAGTATGCATATCAAATATTGATGCTTATATTACAAGTGTTGAATCTTGTCGTGAAACTTCAAGCACCCAATGGTTATATTTCCTATAAGTGCACATTGTATGTTTATGATGTGGTAGTTAATGCATAATAGAAAGTCCGACAGGTTTTCCGATATAAAAGTCATTGAACCATTTTGATCTGTATGTACAATGTAAGGAATCATCAGATATGATCATAATTGTATATTATGAAAGACCTCACAATCACATATCATTATTTAGAAAACATAACACGTATTATAGAGGTCTACGTGTGTACGATTTGGTAAATTTGTATTTGATAGTTTGATCCGGCCACCACCGGAACGCAAATGTTTTCCCCGTAGTTTAATACTTTCCACGCGGCAGTCGTCTTCAGACGACAGTTCCAAAATGTCACAAAATATTTAAAAAATGTCAACATTTATTTTCATTACCAAATTTGTAATTATCATGAGAAATGCATTAAAAGAAGTACAAACATGCCTAGTATTGGTTCAGTAATTTTTGAGATTGAAAGTTGGAAAAGGTTTCTAAAAAATCTGTTTTGTATGGTAACTTACTTATAACCGCGTGGAAAGTGTTGATATTTAGGGTGCGTCTCTAATGAACTGAACTGAGAGGGCCTTTAGATATCACACCGCGATATCAAGACGCCGATTTCCATGCACGGTAAAAACTGCTCATATTAATAAAACGAAAAAGACCCGAGAGATCAGAATTCCTATAAGCCCCGAAAGCTGTCAGTAGTAGTAGTCTCCGACCTGTCAAGTAGTATATTCTTTAGAAGTGTAGTATGCATATCAAATAGTGATGCTTAAGTGTTGAATCACGTCAGGAAATTTCGTGTACCCAATGGCTATATTTCTTATGTACATTAACATGGTTAATGAATAATGTACCAACACGTCCAATGGGTTTTCCGATAAAAGGCATTCAACCATGCTCATCGGCATAAAGGGATCATCCTCTGACGTCTGCACGTCCTAGACCTCTCACTTTCTTGTAGTGACGCGTCAGGTTTCAAATTGGAAAGACTTGCGGGTCCCGATCAAAATTTAAGGGACCCCTTAAATTTGACGATGTATGGAAATGGAAACCTTAAGAAATTCTGTAAATTACATCTATCCTTTACTCACAATATAAATTCACTAAAACTGTCCATAAAAAAGTAAAATTTTCAAATACCCAAACTTCAGGACCCCTCAATTTCTTGTGGGACCCCTAAAATTTGTTTTTTGAAGTCCTACGGGGTCCTGAAAAATTTCATGGGACCTCTCACATTTTTGATCTAGTGCTATCCCTTATCGCGACTCGTGACTGTCAAAATACTTCTACTTCAAATAATGTGAAAGTCGCGATGCAAACCACTGTTGCACCTCATTTGATAACCTGATTGGTTGCATATAACTTACCAGTATATTCAATTGATTAGTCTTGGCTAGATATTTTGGTATTTATACCGTGTTCCGATGGTGAAATTAATCGTATGTTCAATGCACCACACATGACATTCCGATTATTTTGGTGCATAGATTGTCTTTTCATCTCAGGTATTGCATGTGTTAAAGACTCGGATTATAAATCATTTTCCCTTACATGCACATATTTTATTATGACCGAGAATTGTAATCTATCATTTTTTTACTGTGCCAGCTCCCTGCCGACAAACGTACATAAGTTTATATTGACGTGATCCAAATGTTAGGCAGGCCTACTTTAATTTTGTAAAAAAAACCCGACCCAATGGAACGTTACAGCTTTGAAAAAATGCCTGCCTCTGGCCGCCTTCTTGCCAAAAAGGTCAGGGATACATGCATCTGGATTTTCCCTTGACACTTTCCACGCGGCTATTACTAGTATTAGTTTTACCATATATAAAAGAGATTTTTCAGAAACCTTTCCCAATTTTTAAAGTCTATCTCAAGGATTACTGAACCAATACAATGCATGTTTGTCCTTATTTCAATGCATTTCAAATGGTGATTCCAAATAATATGGTAATGAAATCCAATAATCATGATAATGTTGACATTTTTGAAACATTTTCTGAAATTTTGGAATGTCGTCTGCAGACGCCTGCCGCGTGGAAAGTGTTAACCATAGCAATTCGCACACAGGAAAATTTAAATGCATTGTAATTTATGTATCCAAATCAAGAGGAACGGCAATGCTGACAATTATTAATAGCATGGTCGACAGCTTCGATCAGACTAGCTGGTATTATAATCATGATAGATCAGTATTGGAGACACGTGGCACTCCATTATATCCGGAAAAATAAGGTGCTTTTATCTGAGACGTAACTAACCAGGTCGCTTGAGACAAGCACTGTTTTGAAAAATTGTGATTAAAATCATGATGAATTGCTGAGTATAAGTCACGTAGCGAAAAGGCAAGGACAACAAAGGTGCATTCTTTTTATTTATTGACTCGACCGACTTATAACTTTCTCAATTCTTCTCTTGTAATTTTTGTTTTCCTTATAGATTCACCCTGCTGATTGACGCTACAAGACAGGTCCGTCCAACTGTAGAATATATGTTTTCCATCTGTTAATATCCTTTTAATGAACACCATACTATGAGGGAAATGCTATAGACGCTTATTCATGATCCATTGAAACTTCTTGTCTCGTTTATGGAAGGAAACATTGTGTGTGGTGTAGCTAGGTTTTTCATTCATATTGGGAGGGGGGGGGGGGGGGGGGGGCTTAAAATGAAACTTTACCGACAAAGACTTTTGCGAATTGGAAGAAACTTCCAATTTCAACCGACACGACTCGAATATGGGAGGGGCGATTGGGCCCCTGCTACGCCACTGAACCTTGTGGTCCCGAGGAGGAAATCATGTTGTGCAGCCATGTCCTTCACATTCCTTAATTATGATATTAAAATTTAATACAAGAATATATCAGCAATTGGAGTGAAAAACCTCAAATCATAATATGAGAGAACCAGAGCAGAGTGGGTTGGTCTATATTGATTGTTGCTGAATCCTCATGCTTGGAGACACTTTTTAAAATTTATTTTCACTACAAAATAACAGCAGAATTATTGCATTTTACATTGAAATTTGGTCCATTTAGTTGCATTTATTCCGACAAACATAATTTGTGACACAAACTCAATGTGCATGAATTACTCAGAAACCCGAAACGTGCATCTTTCTTAAGTGTATCATAGGGAAAACAAATGGTAAATAGAGGGTGACGATTCTGCTTTCACAGAATAAGAGTACTCATATTTCTTTCAAAGCGATTGGGCCACACTCACTCTTGTACAATGTACAATGGTGTTGTGTTAGTTACACTACTCCTGAGCGAATTTGTTAACAATTTTCACGCGGCGGGCATCTGCAGACGACATTTCAAAATTGCACACAATATTTAAATATGGCAAAATAATCGATTTTTTTAATGTAAATGGTCGGGTGAATGCCATTCAGGGGACATTTTGTTAATGATCTGAATAATTAAAATACGGCAAATAATGGGAATTCTGGGCGATGCCAACAGAGCTATACTTTACTTGAGTTTTGAAATAATACGTCGTGAGGAGCTTGAGTTTTTGCTCTCACACACATTTTGCACTAGGTATAAGTGTAAGGGAAATTACAAAGGCATATGACCCGATGTGGATGACTCATTGTCCCGAAATTGCTGGCATAAACATTTGCCACCATCCGTGCCAGCAAAAGTAAAGTAAAATCAGTTACTTCTACTGATCCATCAACTATTGTTATACTGGAATCAAAATTGGTAATCCGTAGTGATTCATTAACATCGTCGTGATCAATATAAAGTAAGGACCTCGATCATGTCAGCAAGTCTTACATTGTGGAGAAACATCTAAAACTTCCGTAATTCCATCATTCATTTGAATCACCTATGTCTTATTACGAGATAGCCAAGGCATAGACTTATAAATACCTAACACATTAAAATGTCAATGCGATAAACTCTTCCCTTAAGGTCCTCATATAGTATAGCCTTCAAAAACTGATTGTAGAGATCATGAATACGGTATACATGATTGGAATACGTATACTAATGAACATTCTAACGACGTGCTCTTATGAGGCACAAGGTGATCCGGCTGAATTAAGATCAACCAGATCAATCATCAATTATAAAGTGTTCGTTCTTGATCTATATAAATGTCTATCTGTAAAATTCTTTATTGTCTGTCGTAGCTGTAGCCTCGCTGACACTTTCTTTACTTTAGCACGTTTCTCTGCCCTATAGATTTCCCTGTACAAGTCATGAAAAGCGTCTACAATTTCTCCGGATCCGTCGCTGGCCGACACTTCATAATACTGACATCCTAATTCCTTTGCGAGTAGTGCTCCCTCCGAAACGGTTATCGTTCTCAGATGGCAGAGGTCAGCCTTGTTACCTAGTAAAATAGCGGGCAGTTTGTCCATGTCCTTTTTGTCACCGCGAATAACGCATCGTTTTAATTTTTGAAGATAATTAAAGCTACTCCGATCCGTGACGGAAAAAACTAAGACGATGCCGTCTGCTTTTCCCATTTGTTCTTGCCTTGGTTGACTTTCAGCATCCTAAGGGAATAGATTAAATAATAATATGATATTGTTACGGGATAATTGTACGAGTCAAAAAGATTCAAACTCACATGTGTATGTAATCAGTTCAAGAGGCGCAATAGGGAGAACTACGTTGAAGAATCTCTGGTTTAACACTTTACACACGCGGCAGTCGTCCGCAGACGACAGTTTCAAAATTTTATAAAATGTTAAAAAATGGCAACATTATTGAATTTCATCTCCATATTTAGAATCACCGTAAGAAATACATTAAGATAAGGGCTCTTGTCCTTTTACTACTAGAGGAAAGCTCTAGGAAAGAGCGGGGAAAGCGCGATCCTTTTTCTATATTGTTAAAAGGAGGGACAAAGGATCGGTGATTAACACCTAACGGGTACTTGCTTTCCCCGATCTTTTCTCGAGGTGTCCTCCACTTGTAAAATGGCGAGAGCCCTAAGTAAAAACATGCCTAGTATTGATTTAGTAAAAGTTGGGAAAGGTTTCTTAAATATCTGTTTGTATATGGTTAAAACCATGGAAGGATCAATATGTTAAAACTATAGCCGAGTTGAAAGTGTTAAAGGGGAAGCCCAGCTCTGGACAGCCAGTTCCATATAGGGAATCCCCAATGGTTTGAGTTTCTTTTACGTTAGTTCTATTCTGTCTGTTATCTTCTGAACTGGCTATTGTGAGGCTAAAGATCTTTTTCGACCATCGATACGTCCGATACTATTTAGGTAGAGCTGCGTATTTACTCCTCAAGATTCCAGCGTAAAAAATGAGCTTTACTCTATATTTTTACGATGACGTAAGAGTGAAATATTTTTCATTAACTAGCGTATTCATGACAATTGGTCATGGTGTACATGCCCATATTTGGATTGGTATCAATTACACTTTCATACGATGGGTGATGCAATAACTTACTCTCTCGACATCGTAAAAGTCTAGATAAAAGTCTCGTTTACTCTGTATGATCAGAGCGTGCAAAACAAATGCATCCAAATACATTTTCAAGACTTTCAGGGTTTCCAATTTAGAATCTAGAAACATGCAGCCAGAATGAATCAATTTCCTATTACTGTTGGCATGATTTGTAGCAAGATTAACGTTAGAGGCAATCGTTAATTTAGCACGAGAGATGACAAAAACAGAACATAAATTTAACACGTTATCGCACTTGCTCATTTACTGGCAAGAACCGTT
The DNA here is from genome assembly GCA_035610835.1 of Ophiura sarsii. Taxonomy (NCBI): domain Eukaryota; kingdom Metazoa; phylum Echinodermata; class Ophiuroidea; order Amphilepidida; family Ophiuridae; genus Ophiura; species Ophiura sarsii. Next base: position 58,211,957 of record CM069443.1, on the reverse strand, counting down.
GAAAGAGTCTAGAAAACAAACACAATTTATATGGGATTATCCATTTCAATCGATTGCTCCTTATCACTGGAGCTTACTCCCGCGCTGCATTATGGAAGTAGCTATACTGAAAATAGCGCCCATGGCAAGCCATGAAAAATTGTACAGCACTAATTTTCTCAAAACAGGTTGAAGCGCATATTGTACTCTGTAACTAGGGCCAAAAACTCCGAATTGTATTGATGCAGGGAAGTGTGTGAACGTGCACTATGATGCAAATAAAAGGGTGGAGTTAACGGTTAGTTAAACTGCCCAGACAAGCTCGGTATTGTATATGGATATGCACTCAACAGAGCTCGTAGCAACCGGTCTGAGTAGCTGTGTGCTCGGGCGGTCAGTTAGTGGCCGACTAATGCGAACAAAATAGTGTTGTGTGCGCGCATACATGTACCCTATGTCCAACCTCTAACACTAACTTTACCATGATATCAGTTCTTAATTAAAACGTGGATCAATGGCACACATAGTACAACAGCACCATCATAGCTTTCACTGATGCAAATTGATAATGTGCTCAAAGTCAACGTTTTAAAAATATAAATGGATTAAGTGGCGCCCCTTTCAAGTGGCGCCCATTGCACATGCCATTCCTGATATTACTAGCTAAGCCACTTCGCCTCGCCATATACATAATAGGAACGCCACATTAGGGATGCCACGTCATGGAAGGCAACAGAGACATCAAGCTATCATGGCTAATAGAGAAGAAAACCATTAGTGAGACCGAGCAACAAATCCTTTGGGAACCATTAGTGAAGAACCAGCAGTTTTGAGTTTCTCCTGTGTTATTATTAGGGATAATGTTTATTATTAGTATCTCTCTGTATCAATTCCTTGTCGGGGTTTTTGAGTACAGCATGTACAGTGCTCTATTATTCCACTGCGTCACACGCACTACAGGGTCTTTTTAATAATACAACTGACCTTTCAGCGATCGGATTTTCAAAAATAAGTATCAACATTTGAGATAAATGGACGCCGCGTAAAGTGAAATAATTTCGCTTCGTTTTTGTGAAAACTGCATTCAATTTGGTTGAGCATTTTTGACGAAATTGCGTGATTACGTAATACTATAGTTCAGTCAGTTCAAAATTGGCGAACCTGTTCACAGCAGCAAACGCTCGCATGGCGCAACATGGCGCAGTGTCATCGTATGCGTGACGCTTGCGTATGCCAAAATCCCGCGAGTACACTTGGATTACTTTTGCCCGCGGATAGATACAAAATGGCATATTTCTCGCCAATTTGGAACTGATTGAATTATCTTCCATCCAAGTTTGTTCATAGTTTTTATGATGGAACATTGTAGTGAACAGTGAATAAATGTCATGTTTTCCCCTTACAGTTTAGTACACATTCTTAATATACATGATAAAATGAACTGGAATGAAATATATATTAAGATCACTTACAAAATCCCCAGCTGTATCTAGAATGTTAAGATTAATGGTCTGGTCATCTATTTTGGTCGCGTGGTTGTAGACAGATTCTATCATAAAATGAAAAACAAATAGAAAAGACACGATCAAATAAGTATATGCAGTCTTCACCTATATACATTGATTACATTAAGTGTTAGCGCACATACATCGATGGGAATGCAATTTGTATTCCTTCAATACTAATTTCCACTCAGTTATGCATCATAAAGTGGACCATAATGCCCCATCAAGCATAAAGGCAAAATTGTTTTGTCCGATTTGTAACTGAACTATTTGAATTTGGAAAGCTTGAAGCAATATTGCAAGTCACACATAATTGTCTGCACTTGGTCACTGTTTTCTCTTTTGAAGAATAAAACACATATAATGAAGAAAAAATGCACATTTCATATTAAATGAACAATAAAGTACAATTTGCACTCAAAAGTACGATACACAATCATACTCATAATCTGACAAGCTACTAATGGATGCAAATTGAACAATTTACCATATGTTATAATTTGTTATTCATATTATAGCTGCCGGTTCTACACTATTACCCAAAGGTAGGGCACCTGATAAACTTCAAATTGAGAGAAAACACAGGGAATCCATTGAATTACTGTGTTTTGTTAGCCTTTTGGTATTCTAGGATTATAAAATGAATGGACAGTTCTTCACAGTTTGTTTATATGAATTTGGGATATTCTTGAGACATTATTATTTAAAAGGAAAATATTTATCTCAGTATTTTAGTTATTTAAAGTCAAATTAGCTTTACAAAAAATAGTTATGATGAAATGAATAAGAACTGTGTATGGTGCCCATGTCATATGGTGATATAAAAAGTTCAGATAATTTGGATGGTTTCCATTTAAAATATGAAAGTAAAGGTGTCAAAGGAAACTAAATTTCCATTTAAAATATCATATTTTTATGATAAATAAAGAGATCAAGTGTCAATTTCTGTGAGAGATTAGTGACAATATTGGAATTAGTTTTACTTGAGTGAATCCATTGACAAACAATTGAGAAGGTTTTCTTTGAAAGGAAGTCAAAATAGTCCAGACTACCCACCGTAGGAGTACATTGGCTATAATGAGGTTGATTACTTATTCATGAGCTATTTCTAATGGGTAAATTTGTATGGGGATTTGAAGAAGGTACATGTTTTCTTCAATTCCATGGAATTGAATAAGCAGACGTTCTATGACACATGAATTATTAATGAGAAGAGATGCAGCAACACATTTGTTCAACTCGTAGTGAAATATTATACTCCAAATTTAATATACCTGATATATGGGATGATTTTGACACCATAAACCAAGTGTTCTAATACTTTTGGTTAGTGTATATCCGATTGAATGAAATAAACTAAAGCGCTGTTTTGCCTTCAATCCCACACCAAACCAAAAAACAAGTGCACACGTCCTATGTCTGTATATTCTTAACAAAATCGTACTCGGAGTGTTAACGTTTTGGACAACCCTGTGTATAATTAGTCACCCTATACATTGGACTCTTACCGAGCGGACATATTTACCGCCCGGGACCCTAACATCAAAGAGAAATCTTAAACGACCATTAGTATTTAGTGGGGCCCGTCACCACTGATACAAGAAGTATTTAAGTTAATGGAAATGTCAACAGCGTAAGGAGAGTAATTGAAGAGGTCTGCAACGCTAGATGATACGGCACAGCGGGATGTGACATTCGATATTGCGTCTTATTATTCTATTCATTTTAACAAGGATTTATCAGCAATATGTAACATGTAGTATGATTGCGAACCTAGATATTTGAATTATTATGTTCTATATCTTGAGAAATCCATACGACCCAAACTAAATGTCAAACCCTTCGATCGAGAGCCACTAAGTAAGCGATACGATCACATTCTCATAGGGAATTTTCATCTCTCCAAATTCTATCGAATTTACATAAGGTTGCTTTTTCTTGGTCTATACCATTGGGTCTATACAGACGAGTATAGTGGGAAGGTTAGGATTTTCAAGTTGCTTTATTCAACAAATTTATCAGTTTGGCCAATGAGCAACAGAGGGCGCTGCCATATAATAAATAGATAAAAACCTCATGATAATCATGATCAGAAACATTCCCTTGATAGCGAATTTCCAATTTTGTGTCTGACTAAATCAGGCTCATTTTCAAAAAAAATGATGAGTAGGCCTACAACACTCATCCACACTATGTTACCCTGGGCACATTTTGCGCTATTTAATAATTAACTGAACCTTATATGCCAGTTGTATAGATTTGATTGAGAAATAAGAATTAATTAGCTATATTGTGACTGATAGGCCTATTATACTCAGGGCACGGGAGAGCGACACATACATTACCATGACAGACGTACATGTAATGTTGAAATTGAAAACCAAAAATGCCTTCTAGAATTTGGGAAGTTTGACACTTTGTAGCAGTGACGGTAACACTAAATTGTATGACTATAAGGGTATTTTACTGCAGTTCATATTAAAGACACGTCAAAGAAAAGTTGTACAAAAAACAACTGTTACTTTCAGATATTTAAGTAAGCAAAATATCGGTTTACATGACTTACACAAAGATTCTAGTCATTTAATTGACTCACTGATGATATGTATCATTTATCGTACATGCTTGTGTATTTGTTAATACTACACCTCACACTAAAGGTTCCAGACCAGGTGCTTTAATGTTAGCTAATTTAAAATCAGTAACTAGAATAAACTGGGTGGATGCTTTTAAAGTTATGGGTTTTAGTAACGACACCTAACGCGGAAAATGATTACTCTTACTATTACATACACTGCATAGACTCTTACCAAGGTTCGGATCGTAGTCTCCAATGAATCGTCTGGTCAGGTAGCGTACTACAATAGCTGAAATAGAAACAAAATAAAGAAATTCCGATTGTATTAAATCACTGTTATTTCTTATCACATCAGTCACATTGTAAAGTCTCATCTCTGAGTCATGTCTCCCAACCAAATGCCGATATTCATACAACATACGAGTGCAAGTCTATTGTAATTTACCACAGTTCAACGTGAGCTTAGTTTTGAATGGGAACACGTTGGGGAGAGCACTCCAGAATGTAGACACTTTTCTTTGAAGTCGCCGTATAGTGCAGTGTCCTATCCTAGTACTGTATAATCCCTGGCAATAATAATTGGTGAATAGTCTGAGAAGAGCACGTTACAGCATCATTCAAAACAAAGACACGTGTAAAACATCCTTGTTTTCCAATTTATAGTCACACTTTTTCCAAGGGCCATCATTCTGGTTGACGAATGGTTGTAAATGTCATGATTCCGGTTTACGAGCGATAATGCTGACTATAAGTGGGATGTCTTGATAAACTGACGGAATTCCAATGGCGGGATTATAATTAAAACGTATAGAAAGGATAACAACAATATTCGAAGAGCATTTGTAATACTGTCATACCTGTAGTCTTTCTTGAAATACAATGTTTTGTGTGCTATTAAAAAATTAAAACCTTTGCCAAAGCAACTTGACAGATTCTTATAAACACTGCACAAAAAGAAAGTATCCACTTTTTTCGAGGCGCCCTGTGTTTAATTCTTAGAACCCTAAATAAATTTAACAAATGGGAAGGAACAGGCAATTCCTCCCGCGCATTTTGACACCTCGTTTATCACAATAGCACCAATATTGATGAAGCGGTGACCATTTGAATAACAAATGATGCAGTTTTCATTGTTTCACTTAACCCTTACCCATGGAAAGAGCGTCAACAAAACGGTAAATCTAGAGGCCTACCTCTTCTTTCTCTCCATGAAAAGACAATTATAATCCGAACATCATACCCTCGTCAATTGTTTCCAACACCTGTATCTACTGGTGTGAGACTCATTCTTAACAATGACCAGTATCATTCATGTTGAAATGGAGAGACAGGTTTGTTGGCTTACGAACATCATGAATGATACTGGTCATTGTTAAGAATGAATCTCACACCAGTAGATTAAGAATGAGTCTTACACCAGTAGATACAGGTGACAGGTGTTGGAAACAATTGTCGATGTGAGATGTTCAGATTATGATTGTCTTTTCATGGAAAGAAAAAAGAGGTACACTTAGGTTTACTGTTTTGTTTGCACTCTTTTCATGGGTATAGGATTAGTGCAACAATGGAAACAGCATCATTTGATATTCAAATGGCCACTGCTTCATCAATATTGGTGTTATTGTGACAAACGAGGTGTCAAAATGCGCGAGAGGAAATGCCTGTTCTTTCCCACTTGTTTAATTTATTGAGGGTCCTAAGAATTAAACACAGGGCGCCTCGAAAAAAGTGGATACTTTCTTTTTGTGCAGTGTTTATTTCAGAAAGGTGTGTGGAATTAGTGTACGTGGATAAGCTTTATTAGCTGAATACCCACCAATGATTACTGAATAAATAACAAAGGTTAGGCAAATGCTTTTAGTGTGTGCGACCAGACGGACAGCTAAGCTATCATTTTTACGTGAACATGGTGAACCACCACATGCACATGCACCAGTGATATACATTACAAACGACGGTCAACTGTTTGTTCAAGATGCTGACAGAGTGGCAACTGCATGTTGCTACATGCAAGAAGTGTTTCCATTGTCAGATTTGAGGCCACATGACACAGTCTTTTCATAAAACATCAATTTGCGAAGTAAAGTCAAATGATCATAGTACGGTTACTACGGTAAATCAGGAATTTTGAGATTTTATCAGATTTCCTGCTGATCTTATAAAATTACGTGTTGACGTTAACGTGTTGAAAAGTGTTGAAAGCTCTCGTCCGGGTTGCTATGTTTGGTTTTTTTTCTTCAAAAGAATATAAATAAACATTACGACCTTACTTTAGGATTTTGATATAATTACTACAAGTCGCATCTATTTCAGCGCTATTTTTAAACATCTTTGGTCTGACATTTTTAAGTATTATCTCAAAATCTCAAATTACAAAAATGATATCTTATAAACTCCATCTTTATATCGACACATTGCTATGAATATAAGCCAGTGCCACCTGGATGCCTGGACCAGCTGATCGTCTGATAGGGCATATTTGAAAAGCGTTACAATTTCGTTTTAAACTGTTAGGCGAGCGGATCCATACCTTATGACAATTCGTTGCGCGCAGTGCAATAAGAGTATAATAACCATTTTTGTGATCTCACAGACAACTTCCTGCACAACCGTCTACAGTGGGGTTTGAACCAGAAACGTCACATCGTCATGAATCTAAGCCAGTGTCACCTGGAAGCCTGGACCAGCTGATCGGGCATATTTGAAAAGCGATACTTTTCGTATTAAACTGTTATGTTAGGAGAGGGATCCATATCTGATAACAATACGTTGCGCGCAGTGCAATAAGAGTATAATAACCATTTTTGTGATCTCACAGACAACTCCCTGCACAACCTCTACAGTGGGTGTGAACCAGAAACGTAAATCAAAAAGCCGACTTTGTAGTATTGGTCGATCAATATCATGTTATTATCTGAGAACCCTTAACGACGCTCTCATACAAAACATATTTGCAACCTACACACAAAACCAAAAAGATAACATTTTGCACCGCGTACAATACGCTGTTATCCGGTATGCTATGGATTCTTCTCGCCTGCCACCGTCCGGTATTATTGGCCAAATCCATTAGACATTTCGGCTTATTCAATTTTGGAGTGTTTAAGTTCCAGAAGCCCTAATGTGACGGGTTCCCCTTTAATAGGTTAAATGTGTACAATGTTATATCGTATTGCTCCAGAGGTGTACCACACGGCAGCACACTACACCCCCACACAAAAGTAGAAATGAATTAAATGAAAAATAAATTAAGAAACAAATGGGTTCGCGATATTCATTGATGAGATGAAATGATGACTTCAGGGTTTAAATTAAACCCTTATAATGTTATCACAAAACATATTATTTGGATAATTATGATGAATATAAATAGACAGATGCATTTAAAAAAACCTACCACACTTAATGCATTGTGGGGCTGAATTTAGGTTCAAATGTCTTCCTTAAAAAATGATAAGCCCCGTCAAAATTGTTATAAACCCCGTATACATTGATCTTAAAAATGCATTGTGGGACCGAATTTCTGTATCATGTGACTAGTTGGCCAAAATAGACTATGGGTCGTTCTTTAAATTAAGAGCCACACTCTATGCATTGTGGGACTGAATTTAGGTTTTATTCCAGTCACGTATGCAGAAGAAGGCAAGTTAGCGCTTTGGATTCCATTTGATCACTTCCCATCTGATAACGTATCACCTTATTACCAGCGCATGTCATACATGATTAATTTCTCTAATGTCGCTACTCATATAGAATTTGATAATTTACATACAGGGTGAGTAAAAAAAAAGTTTACTCAACTTCAGCGATTTTTTTAGAATAAAGTATTCGTTTGTTTTCAAAACATTTTACTACGGTATAAAGACAAATCAATTAGCTTTAATATGAATTTTATCTGGTTTAGATTGGTTGAGGGAAACTTATTTTACGCTGTTTTGAATAAAAGTGACCAATTCAACGTCCGAACACGCTTCCAGATCTTGACCATTATATTTCATAAGATACGACCAATAAAAAATTACAATACCGGCAGCGAAAGGATCAATTCCTTTGTTATGAAATGATTAAAGTGGGGGCAATTGTGTCATAAATAGGCCTTAAAGCTGTCTGTTGTCCCTCAGTGCAACCATCCTAAGCACACTCCTAAAGATCAGGAGAAAGAACAAACAAGATGCTGGATTATCAAGTGGGTTTCTATTTATATTATTGTTTTTAGGAATACATTTTACAATGTAGAGAGAGAAAGAGAGGGATAGACTATTACTTACTAGTCTTACTGTGGGCATTGACCATTTTTGATTGGTTCAAGAATAATGTTTACTTAATCGGACATATTTACGAAAAATAAGTGCAATATTATGTTTAGTGATTTTATCAAAATACTATATCGTTTATTATTCACATTATCAGATAGTCATTGGTGACAATTTTTATTCAATATCCTCATCTAGTTTTATCATGTTTATGAATATCCCTTGCGGACTATTTAATCCTTGCAATTATTATTTATTAACTGACAGTGGTGATACAATTTAATCCATATTTCATGTTTTAATCTATTAGGAGACAATTTTGAACAAGTCTATTGTCTACTTACTTCTTTTAATAAACAAGATGTGTAATGCTTTACATCATAATCCTAGTAAACATTATTAAGCTCGTTAAGCTTGAAATTAAAAACCGTGTTTTTGGTGAAAAAACAGCTCCTGTACAGAAATAGTCATATTTATTTAACGGTATCATCAAATAACGTGATTTTTTTCCACATGATAGCAAATAAATGGCGCAATCACTTAAAGTTTTGTTTGCCTTGATTTTGTTGTCAGAAATATTTCTTTTGATTTTTTCAATTAGGGTAAACTTTTTTTTGACTCACCCTGTATTATACATTTATATCAGTAAATAAATAATAGCAATAGTGATATGAATTGATAACTTATACCTTTAAGATTAAATACATTTAAGATTCATAAAGCGCATTTTACAAACAGAGCTGATATTTTGCTGTCACGAACACGATCATCAGAATCATGTACCAATTCCTCATTCTGGCTCTTTCTCAACAATCAAATCAAAGATTGCTGAGAGGCCTTTTTCAAGGATCCAGGACATAGCTTGCCAAAGCTGTACATTCAGAGATATAATTGACATCCATACTTTGGAGTACACGCTTAGAAAAAATGGTTCTAAAGTTGTCCTGCCAGGTGAACCCTTAAAGGTTCTTTAAAGAACCAAAAATAGTTCCCCAAAAATGATACAGAACCATTTTTGGTTGATACAGAACCATTTTTGGTTCTATGAATAACCTTTTGGGGTTCTTCAATTTTCAAGAACCTTTTTTGAAGGTTCTTTCAGGAACCTCTTCTCTTGAACCTTAAAAAAAGGTTCTTGAAAATTGAAGAACCAAACAAGGTTCTTCATAGAACCAAAAATGGTTCTGTATCAACAAAAAATGGTTCTGTATCACGTTTGGGGAACTAATTTTGGTTCTTTAAAGAATCTTTAAGGGTTCTCCTGGCAGGACAAAAAAGGGGTTATGCAAGATGGCGTCCAAAATGGCCGCCATAACTGGTCAAATCTCATAAAATGACATATAGCAATCAAATTGTATAGTGAAAGTATAGTTTTAATAGTGGGATGTATGTATTAGACCACTAGACACTCATATCCAGAACTTTTGTTTTGTTAGGGATCACGTCAAAACTCGACCGCCCGGCAACTGCCGGTTACGGCCGGTTCCGTTCGGTTCTCACAAAACGTGTCGTCTGTTATAATATACACACATAATGAGGTCAAATAGTAACACTCTGGTGAACACGACCGGTTGAAAGTGCCTCGTCACACACGTGAGCAATAACATCTGAAGTAATGGGCTCTTTTAAGACTTAAAAGTCTCAGTTAAACAACCAGTACAATACAGCTATTGATTTTCGCTGGGGTTGGCTTTTTCAATCTGTTTATAGCTCAATTAACTTTTTAAAATCAATACCGAAAGTCTATGAATGTTTTTTTTTATAGAACGATTATAGAGAGAGCTATTATGACCGCAAAGTAACAGATTGATAGTGTAAATTGGTCAGATTACAGCATTAAGTCAACCGGCGGTTGTTCAGTGTTGCATGCGCGAATATTCATATACCAGTAAAACATTTGACCTGAAAGAACCGGGCGGAACCGCCCGTAACCGGCAGTCAACGGGCGGTCGAGTTTTGACGTCTCCCCTTAACACACCTAAATCCAAGATGGCCGCCAAAATGGCCGCCAAAATGGCCGCCAAAATTGGTAAAACTCTATATTATTGGCATATATAAACCAACATGTATGATCAGAGTATAGTTTTAACAATGGGATGTATGTGTTAGAACACTAGAAACTCATATCTAGTATTTTTGCTTTGTTAACATACTTTAAAACCAAAATGACCGCCAAATTAATGGCCAAAAATGGTCAAAAGTGGTCAAAATTCCATAAAATAGCATAATATCAACCGAAATGTATGATAAAAATATAGTTTTAACGATGAAATGTATGTGTTAGACCATTAGTAACTCATATCCAGTATTTTTGCTCTGTTAACAAAGTTCAAAATCCAAAATTGTTGCCAAAATGGCCCGCAAAATGGTTCCCGAAGTGGCTGCAAAAATTGTCAAATTCCATAAAATGGGATAATATCAACCTAAATGTATGATGAAAATATATATAGTTTAAATGATTGGATTATGTATTAGACCACTAGTAACTCTCATCTAGTATTTGTGCTTTGTTAACATACTTAGAAATCGAAAATGGCCCCCAAAATGGGTCCCAAAATGACTGAACAAATTGTTGGAATTCCATAAAATGGGATAATATCAAACAAAATGTATGTTGAAAGTATAGATTTAACATTTGGGTGTATGTATTAGACCACTAGTAACTTATATCCAGTATATTTGCATTGTAATAACATACTTTAAAACCAAGATGGCCACCAAAATGGCCGCTGTAAATGTAAAAATAGTCTACATGAGTGTATGATAACCTCCAAATGGTCTAAATAATTACCACAGGAAGCCACCAATTGATCAAAATATGGAGTCTATACCATTCAATCATACCTTGTCACATACAGATACGTTTACTGGTGGATTAAAATCTACAGATATAATCTTTCGTTTGTTACAATAGTATAAAGTGTGTCTTTATAGACATTAATGAGCAGTCAAGACACATAGATCTTCTTGTGTACCCGCCATTTCGACCCCTCGTCTTGGGCGATACTTTATTACTATATAATATTAGTGTTGGGCAATACCCCAACATTGTTCATATCTAATGTAACACTAACAATAAATCTAATACTGTTTTTCAGTATTTTAACCTTTTTGCAGCCATCTTGGATATTTCAAAATACTCAAACTAGATCTACAGCCCCTAGGCTTTATTATAGACAGTCATATATTGAATGCTGTCTTATTATATTGGGGGGTATTGGTATTACATAGTATGGTCATTTACAATACAAAACAATTGTTTTAGGTCATTTAACATCAACTTAACCACTCTGGAAGCCATTTTGGAAAGTGATACAGAGTCAAAAGTGTCACAGAGGTGGGCCTTATATCTAAAAGCAATAGCTTAGCAGTTTCAAACATACTACTATTTGGTGAATGTGATGTAATATACACTCTTACAATATCTATTGTGGATTATCATACACTCATGTAGACTATTTGTATATTTACAGCGTCCATTTTGGTGGCCATCTTGGATTTAAAGTATGTTATTACAATGCAAATATACTGGATATGGGTTACTAGTGGTCTAATACATACATCCTAATGTTAAAACTATACTTTCATCATACATTTTGGTTGATATTATTTCCATTTTATGGAATTTTGACAATTTGTTCAGTCATTTCGGGACCCATTTTGGGGGCCATTTTGGATTTCTAAGTATGTTAACAGAGCAAAAATACTAGATATGAGTTACTAGTGGTCTAATACATACATCCAATCATTAAAACTATATTTTCGTCATACATTTAGGTTGATATTGTCCCATTTCATGGAATTTGACAATTTTGCAACCACTTTAAGAACCATTTTGGGGGCCATTTTGGCAGCCATTTTGGATTTTGAACTATGATAACAGAGCACAGATACTGGATATGAGTTACTTGTGGTCTAACACATACATCCCATCATTACAATTATATTGTTATCATACATTTCGGTTGATATTATGCTATTTTATGGAATTTTGACCACTTTTGACCATTTAATTTGGCGGCCATTTTGATTTTAAGGTATGTTTACGAAGCAAAAATACTAGATTTGAGTTTCTAGTGGTCTAACACATACATCCCATTGTTAAAACTATACTCTGATCATACATGTTGGTTTATATATGCCAATATATGGAATTTTACCAATTTTGGCGGCCATTTTGGCGGCCATCTTGGATTTAGGTGTGTTAACAGAGCAAAAGTTCTGGATATGAGTGTCTAGTGGTCTAATACATACATCCCACTATTAAAACTATACTTTCACCATACAATTTGATTGCTATATGTTATTTTATGAGATTTGACCAGTTATGGCGGCCATTTTGGACGCCATCTTGCATAACCCCTTAGCAATATGAAAATATTTTTGGTAACATCTTGATTATGTCTTAGGATCATAATAGGAAGTAAAAAAAAGTTGGTTTGGGGGAGTCCTGGGGGGGGGGGGGGGGGGGGGGGTGCACACTAACCCTCCGTAGATCCCCGACTATAGTGCCGGAAGAGTATGTTCAATTCTTGACACTATTGCGAGCGATAATTTAGTGCATCATCACACGTTCCACTCGTCAAGAGGATTGGTGATATTAAGAATTAATTAAGGGAAAAGACGGGGGAATAGGAGAGGTGCAGGGCTTAGATTGCTGTTGTTCCGTGCCTGGTAAGGAAGCTTGAAAGGCATGACCGGTTCCACAAATTCAACACCGATATCGGGTCTTATCCAATAAATGACGTAACAGTCATCTTAAATTCTTGTCATGATTTTATGTTGTAGTAATGTCATAATTGATGTAACGATTGACATTTGGAGAATCATTTTTAACAATTATATAAATTGTCATTTCCTGCCCATTGTTCCCCTGTCTATATATATGTTGTGTATGTTATATTCTGTCATTTTACCTTCGATAAAGATTCTGTTAGAATCGAAACGTCAGTCCTCTTATATTTATTACATTTATTTACACAGGCTATTTTTGTGGATAAGCAGTTTGCATTCAGCTTTTACATTATAATTCATTATATCAATTATGCAAAAATTATACATAAATATTTAAGGGCGTCTTTTCTTGGGCAGAAATCTTGAATAATATTTGTAATATCGAAATTGATATGCCGTTGTATTGTAATAAAAATCCCCAACATTGTGACAGTATAGCATGAATTTCATTTCTGGTATTAAATGGATTGTTTCTATGGCGACATAAGATAAAGGGTATCTTGTTTCACCAGTCTTTATATCTAATTGTAATGTAAATAGCCAATCTATTTTGGATCGAGTATCGCATCAAATCTGAAATGATATTGCCAACAAAAATAATCCACACACTTTAGTATTAGATCTAACTATATATCCTCTATGTACCCCAATCTCTATGATGTTTTTTACACGGAGACTGTGTCAAGCAGCCTCTCAGTCATATCTGAGTTACTTTACTTATTGCTTATACAACAGTTATAGGTTGGCCATCGTCCGTATTTCGCTTATGCTTGTGGCGGCTTTGTAAAATGCCTCTCAGCCATGTCAGCTGTCCGCACACACCGAGGATTTCCCTAACCTTTGCTATTTATATTTATTTAGCAATCATAAAGCCAATCCCCGGTTACTTATGCCACACACCGTTCTGAAATGCATAAGAATCTATTTAGAAGTTATGATCTTTTGTGGTTCTCACAATATTTAATGTGACTCTCACATGCATGTCTATAGCAGGAAAGGATTGATAACATGAATTATATCTATCTCTCTTCCAAGATTCAGACTGAAAGTTGATACGTGTATTTATTTTCAGATTTGAGGCCAGGTGACACAATCACGTAATAAAACATAGTTGGCGACGAAGTGAAACGACCATGGAAATTTTAGTGATTGTTTAAAGAAGAATAACAAAATGTATTCCCTAACTGTATACTGAAATATATCAAATATCTTGTAATAGATTAAGTTGAATCACGTTTGCAGGAAAAGATCAATCGGTGTATGGGATTCCATTACACCACCTAATATAAAGCAACACCTCATCAGCAGTCCATGTGATATAGTTAAAATTGATGGAGAATTGTTATAGCCCTTTATTAACAACTCAACAAGCTCTAGATTTAATAGAAGAACGCAATTCGCCAACATAATATTATGTGCTATCCCTGACACTTTTGCGTGCGGCATCATAACAAGACGCGCTCCCCGAAGAGGATTGGTGATATTAAAAATTAATGAAGGAAAAAGGCCCGGAAAAGACAAGGGAATGAAAAGTATGCAGAGCATTGCTCTTCTTTCGGATACAGTATAGGGAGTTTGAAGGCATAACCGATTCCCCAATCTAAGATCCTCTACACCAAATTCAATATCAACATTTAATAAATGACGAAATAATCAGCTTTATGTATGCTATGATTTTGTTTGTTTTTACGATTTGCCATTTTTAAAAACAAATGTTAACTGGGCAAAAAACCCCACCACGTTTCTTAAATGTCCTCTGTTATTATATTTCCAATAATATATCACATTGCATCACATAACCCGCACATAACCCATCTGACCGAAATTGATACACTACGCGTTGCATGGTAATAAAGCATCCAAAAAGAATTGTGATAGGGAAACCCACGAATTCTATATATGATATCGAAATTTGTTGTCCATTTAGATACATTCACCACTTCGTGGAAGCGATGAAAGTAGCAAGAACCCAATAGTACCGTAATAAAACGTTTGTGGATATTATTTAGCAGTGTGCATGGTGTGATCATGACATCGATATCAGACAGAAAAGTGACATTTATTTTATTAAAATTCAATGCATGTGAAGTACTTGATACACGACACACTGATATTGAGACTAGCGAGACATCAAGATCTAAATACTGTAATAGCAGATAGCGTGCAACAAGAGGTCGTTGCTGTCCTTAAGACGAATTATTATCCATTGCATTGTGATTCTCTTGGTCGGTTATTCGGGTTTACTGTCCCCTTTGCCGATAAATTACCCATCATTCACTCTGGTCCAACTCTGATTCAAAAATTAGACGGTATACCCAATTATTTTATATACTTTATTGTTGGGAGATATTATTAGTTATCCCCTGCATGTTCACACAATACGGAAAAATACCTATGGTTTGGCATGTCATATCACATGAGGCCGCAGGCCCAATAAAAATGGTATTTAAACACTCGCGGAAAACTAAACTTCAAACAATACTAGATAGAGCAAGGCGCTGAATTCTCTTCCCTTCCTTACCTCCATAAAATTCAGCTCTTTAACAGGCTCTGCGCCGTCACCTCTCTCCATAAAATCATCGCGAAAAACATGTCTGGTTATGTTAAATGCAGATCATTTATTTTTCGGCGTGTGGTAGACCTTTCTGCGGTCTATTTCGGCTTCAGAATGTAACAGAAATCGACTCGGTTGCGTTTAAATCATCGGCCATTTTATTTGTTTATTTACGTGTTATATTTTAAGCAACTCTTCCACATACCTGCACAGACGCAAATCAATCGCTTTACCCGTAATGTCTTTCCCGATCATACCGCGCCATCTGGTGACGCGGTTAATCGACGATATGGAATATATCGTGTGGTTTGACTTTCTAGTTTACACGATATGGATCAGATTTCATACGTGTTAACCAATGAAATTACAGTATGTACATCTAACCGATAACAATACTTATTGGTGGGAGATATCAATACTGAAATTATTGGTGGGAGATATCAATACGTATTGGTGGGAGATATCAATACTTAGTGGTGGGCGATATCAATATTCTTTGTTATTTTGTAAGAACATATTATTAACTAGGATCCAATGATTATTTCATTCCAATTAATGATATCAAAGGGGACTGAGTGTCAAGTGGCCTCATCATGTAACTGCAAATGAATATACTATTATACTTTTTTCTTTTATGATAGTCGCCACTCAGTCTTCCAGAACCTTAAAAGAGGTTGACCATCTTTCATACATCGCCGGTCGATACGTAGGGGGATTCAAGTAAAATGATAGCTCAGCTGTCCGCACACACTTTAAAGCATTTGCCTAACCTTTGTTATTTATTCAGCAATCTTGATGGGTATTCAGCTGATGAAGCTAAACCCAGGTTAATAATGACACACACCTCTCTGAAATATAAGAATATGTCAATTTGCTTTAGCAAAGGTTTCAGCATACAAAATAGTTGAGCTTACAGAAGGGCTGAGTCTCGGCCGGATTTAAAGATTGCCGAGAAAACTTAAACTTGGAAAAAATGAATTGATTCCATAGATAAGGTACGTAGAAACCCTGAATGGCAATAATATATAAGAGAATGTTTTAGAATAATGGTGCTGATGGACCGATGATTTGACATTTCGCCGGTAATAAATCATTGAAGGATGTGTCTATTTCCCACTATGTGGTCCAATTAAAAGACTGCAAAGGACATAATTATGCCCCAAGGGCATAAACTAACCTTCATAACCCTGAAAAGGGACCACATAGTCAACGGTAGACAAAATCTTAGATGATTTATTACCGGCGAAATGTCAAAATCACCGGTCCAAAAGTGTTAAGGGATGGGAACATAATGGAAGCAATTTATGTGGCAAGTGATGCTGATAATTTCGATGTGATGTACATCTAAATTACCAAATCGCGAAATTTTACACGATAGACGTCGAATTAAGGTAAATGGATGCAGATGGATGTGGATGCAGTACGAGATGCCCAAGTATAACGTAAGTGCGAAAAACATGATTTCCAGGAAAATTGAGGGCTCCCCCCGTATAGGGATTTCTAAATATTCCTCTAATATGGTCGATCAAAATCAAACAAAAGATATTTGAAAGGTTATGGCGATCATAATGTATCAGGAACGTCAAGGAATATACATGACCATGTTCAAAATCAGGCCACTGTTATAATCGAAACTAGAAAATTGGCATTTACAAATTGCATACTTACGCGTATATTAACGGAACATTGGACATCAATAAGTGACATCGAGTAGCTTTTAAAAGCGGGACATAATTTGGCACAATTTCTACAGTCGCTTGAGGTTAACACGGAAATTCTGCAAAATAATAGAAATAGTATCAAATGTATGATATTTGATAGTATTCATATTATGATATAAGTGCGAGTTAGCAGTATCTCTATCTCTATTGTAGGTAAAATGTAGTCATCAATAAAGAATGATGTTTTCACATTCTGAAAGCGCGGTATTAGTTCACTCAACTGTGTTTAAAGGAAATCCTTGCCATGGAACTTTAGCTCTCAGATATGTTGCATTATTATTATACAGACCACATCCGTAGGTTTAAGTTTTTAAAAGTGCCACGTTCAGACAAAATAGGCTTTAGAAAGGAAACTAATCACATGTATGGACGTCGCCATATTGATGGAAGCTATGACGAAACAGTTACGAGATGTCCACATCTCTGTTTCATGTATTGATATTTTCGTTTAATGCATTGAATTCCTGCGTGAATAAGTGCAGAGACCTGTTGCTGATCAGGCGGCTTTAGTAACGGTGACGTCATAATATTGGGTATGTCTATCCCAACACTTTCGACACAAACAACCGGAGCAAATTATTACGGGTTAATTGGGGATGTGCAGTTTAAATTCGTTTTATTGAATATTAGAAAAAGTGTACTTTAGGTCAGATATTTGGACTGTACTAGTATCGTCCGATACAGGAACACCCAGTATCGTTCGATACTGGTACAAAGTCAGTTTTCCAGTATCGGCCGATACTGGCACATATAAAATGTACCAGTACCGGCTACCGGGCGAAACTGGAACACAATCATGTACCAGTATTGTTTAATACTGGGACAAATAACTACTGGTAGCATGTGTGACAGTATCGAACGATACTGGAACATAAAAACGTTCTAGTATCGATCGATACTGGAACACAATTTGGTGTTCCAGTATCGACCGATACTGGAACAGTAAAATCGTACCAGTATTGATCGATACTGGCAAATTCTATGTTTCAGTATTGACTGATACTGGTATAGCAGTACCTTGGACCTAATGTACACTTTCCGAATATTATAGTTCTATGTTCAATTAAACTGGTCAACAGATATTAGATAATTCTTTTCCTACCATAGTAATGCTTGGTTTCATGAATAGCAACTGTTCTCAGATTTTCAGAAAACGAAAGACACCTGTTTCTTGATTTTTATTTTATAGCACTATGCTATGAACTATAGTCGATCCATCTGAGACCGATCTTCCAATGACGTCACCCAGCCGTTCCATTGACTGGGAGAGGAGGCTTTTTCTGACCAAAATATCGATGGAATCTATGGAATCAGTTTAAATGAAAAATAACCATAATAGAAAATCATTATGTTAACACATACACTGTATACAAGCAAATATAAATGTGTAAAGTTAAAATCATGTCGCGAAAGCCAAAATCTGTGTGCAACGCAAAAGGAGGCGAGCTTATAACACATGACCATATAGCCTCAACCGCTCGGCCATGAATACTCCATTAATGCGACCATCGTGTTCATGAACTAGTGGTGAACTATCGAGTAATTCAACCAAAATTGAGTCATTTTGGGGAATTCTGGGGACGTTTATTGTATTTGTTACAGGCCTATACATAATACACACACTGAAAGCTAACAATCAAATTAATATTGTCTAAACCTGTCAGAACTGTTGGAACCTTTGCCCATATAAAGTAAGACGGTATAGAGGTAGACAACTTTTATATCAAGCGTTATGGGTTCTATATCACTCGATCATCCTTCACTAACGTCAACGCACCCAAACATTTCGATCTTCGAATGATCGAGCATCTAATGCAACATAATTAACTACGAGAATCTACGAGGAACTACGGAATCCTCATAACAGAAAGAGCTCATCTCTCTCATTAGTGATCGACTAACGACTGACTGTGAATTGGAACCTCAACTGCAGGACGCATTTCTTCACGATGAGAGTAATTAACCAGTGGAACGAGTTACCTAGATGTAGTCAACTTCCTTTTCTACTCAAAGAATCCATTATAAAACATCTTCTTTATTACACGGCCTTTCGCGATGACATTTAACATGTTTAACATTTATCATTTTCTTTTCATCCAGCGTAAAATGTTAACGCCAATTTGTTGTAAAGAAAAGCAGTGACATCAAATCACAAGACATCAAATGCTTTCAACGATGATAAATGTTTTAGAGTAGTAATGCAGTAACCTATCAATTTCGATTAGAATGCATCATGCTCAACGATTATTTAGACATGATAACATGTTATCGGTACGAATGATAAGCCTTTTAACATCATATAGTTCTAACAGACCAGTGTGTCATCGTCCTCTGTCCGTTCACACGACAGTGTGATCTAGAGATGTAACATGGTTAAAGCAACTTACTGGTATTTTAAAAACTAAATCTGGGCACTCGGCGTGACTCTCGATTAGTTTGTATCCGCAAAATAAGGGAGCATTAATAAACTCTCATCTAACAGTCATGTTAGGCACTGTAGTATTTGTTGACTTTTATTGTTCTTCTCTAAAAAAGCTGTTTTTCATTAAATCGTGTTTTCGAAAACCTACAATATAGAGCACCAGCAGTGAATGAGCAAAGGCATCTATTGCTATATAGATATGGTCTATGTGCAAAAGGTCTTATCGTGCTAAGGCAACATTGTGTTATTTTATTCAGCATCAAGTACATTACAACCGGCAGCTATTGTACATTCATAGCAGTAAACTCTATCATGTCTATACTAAAAGTACAGAACTGTGGCAAGAGTCGTTCGAAACCGTTCAATGACTTGTCATCGAATAGCACGTTCCATATGGATATCAAACTTAATGTCCAGAGTTGTTGTTTTTGTTTTAAAATTCAATACATATGGGCACACATTCCAAAGAGGACAATTTTGTTATGTAATAATTTCTTAGCCTTTGTTCTGTTTTTTTAAAAATAATAAATAACTCAAATAACCATAGAACCCTGTTTATGTTTTTAGTACTGCCTGTGAATGTGTATTAATGCATATCGTGTTTCAACTTTCAGGTTGTGAAGAGACAAAGGGCCCTTGATTTTAAGTTTTCTTTCCCATGTTGAGTATGTTTTACTCAATACAGGCTGCTAAATCATAATTAAGTTTTACCACCTGGTTGGTAAAAACGAACCCTGTACGTGGAGTAAACTTTACTCAACACTGGTTGAGTAAGTGGTTGAGTAAAGATTTTACTCTGTTATTGAGTTCAATTTTACTCAATATCCGAGTAAATTGTTACTCGCCATGAATTGAGTAAATTTTACCCCGCGGTTGAGTACAAAAGGGAACAACGCTTCTAGTTGAGTAAAGAAGAGTAAGTTTTACTCAACAAGGGTTGAGTAAAGATTTTGCTCAGCTGTGGAGTAAAATTTTGCACAATATCGGAGTAAACGTGTTACTGAATCAAGTTGAGTAAACTTTACTCAACTAGAAGCGTTGTTCCTTTTTACCATTCCAAAGAGTAAGATTTTACCCTAACTAGAGGAAAATATTTTAAGAGTGTGGAAATTCATCCTATATATTTGGAATCACCATGAGAAAGGCATTTAAAATAAGTATAATCATGCCTAAGAGAATTGGTTCAGTAATTCTTGAAATAGACTTTGAAAGTTGGGAAATGTTTCTGGAAAAGTTGGTGTTTGTGCAGTTATAGGCCTATATGGTAAGACTAATAGCCGCATGGAAAGCGTTAAACGCAGTTATCATTCCCGATAAGATGGCCGCTAATCCGATGCATGAATAACCTCTATAGGCATGATTGGGTACAGTACCATAACTTGCATGGCAACCCCATATATTTGGTAAATTGTCACAGATATCATGAACTTTAAGAAAGTTCTCCACTTTGTGTAAGCGAGAAATTTAGCAACAGCCTCTATACGTAGATCCAAAATGAAATTGACATACGTCGACAAAATCATTGCATGCATGTAAAGTACTCTATAGGTCTCTATATTTATACAGATTGAATCTTGGAAGTACTTGAAATGTCCTCTGATAGAGCAAGTTGATATCACTTGCATGTATTATGGGGGTATTACATTCGATCTATGAGAGACGGTCTTGCCTTTCATTTAGATGTATACGGTATAGTTTTCACTTTTCAGCATTACCGTTGCGTGAATCAATATATCCACATGATCCAGGCTATGTATTAACCGTTTCATTGTTATTACAACTTGATGAAAACCATCAATAACAATGGAAACACAAAAACACCTGTTGAAATGCCTCCTGGAATATTATAGTGCCGATATTTATTAATTATTTCAGGATTTTATGTTAAGCAAAGGCCATTTGTACTAATCTAATATTTTCTCCTGACCTGTGGGATATAAAATACTTTCGATATTTTGTACAAAAATATCACCGATCTCCCATGATAATCCTACTTCGCCATTTGATGTTCTTTACACGGAGACTGTGTCAAGCAGCCTCTCAGTCAAATCTGAGTTACTTTCTTATTGCTTATACAACAGTTATAGGTTAACCATCGTCCGTACTTCGCTAATGCTTGTGCGAGGATTTCCCTAACCTTTGCTATTTATTCAGCAATCATGATGGAGGCTAATAAAGCCAATCCCCGGTTACTTATGCCACACACCGTTCTGAAATGCATTAGAATCTATTTAGAAGTTATATCTATCTCTCTTCCAAGATTCGGACTGAAAGGTGACACGTGTATATATTTTCAGATTTGAGGCCAGGTGACACAATTACGTAATAAAACATAGTTGGCGAAGTTAAACGACCATGGAAATGTTAGTGATTGTTTATAGAATAACAAAATGTATTCCCTAACTGTATATTGAAATATATAAAATATCTTGTAATAGATTAAGTTGAATCACGTTTGTAGGAAAAGATCAATCCGTGCATGGGATTCCATTACACCACCTAATATAAAGCAACACCTCATCAGCAGTCCATGTGATATGTTTAATCATAATGGAGATATTGTTATAGCTACAACTCAACAAGCTCTAAGATTAGAAGAACGCAATTCGCCAACATAATATTATGTGTTATTACACCTCATAAATATTCATGAACAAATCATGCCAATTCATTGGCCAATTCCTATCACAAGTACTATTTCCCTAGGGAAATAGTTTTGACTATTTCCCTACAACCTCATCCCCAGAGTCACAGTGAGGTGTAATAAAACAAATACTACATGGTATGATCGGGGCAATAGGGCACACTATTTTTCCTCGGTACTGGCTACGGGCCTATCACCCCTCACCCTTCGGGTTCGGGGTGATAGGCCCGTAGCCAGTACCTCGGGAAAATAATTTGCTCTATTTCCCCTCTACCATGTAGTATTTGTATACTATCCCTGACACCTTTGCGTGCGGCATCATATCAAAACGCGCTCCCCCAAGAGGATTGGTGATATTAAAAATGAATGAAGGAAAAAGGCCCGGAAAAGGCAAGGGAATGAGAAGTATGCAGAGCATTGCTCTTCTTTCGGATATAGTATAGGCCCGGAGTATAGGGAGTTTGAAGGTATGACCGATTCCCTTTAATCTAAGAACCTCTGCACCAAATTCAATATCAACATTTAATAAATGACGAAATAATCAGCTTCATGTATGCTATGATTTTGTTTGTAAACCTGTCTTTTTACGATTTGCCATTTTTAAAGACAACTGTTAACTGGGCAAAAAAAACCCACCACGTTTCTTAATATGTCCTCTGTTATTATATTTCCAATAATATATCACATTGCATCACATAACCCTCACATAACCCATCTGACCGAAATTGATACACTACGCGTTGCATGGTAATAAAGCATCCAAAAAGAATTGTGATAGGGAAACCCACGAATTCTATATATGATATCGAAATTTGTTTTCCATTTAGATACATTCACCACTTCGTGGAAGCGATGAAAGTAGCAAGAACCCAATAGTACCGTAATAAAACGTTATTATTTAGCAGTGTGCATGGTGATCATGACATCGATATCAGACAGAAAAGTGACATTTATTAAAATTCAATGCATGTGAAGTACTTGATACACGACACACTGATATTGAGACTAGCGAGACATCAAGATCTAAATAATAGCAGATAGCGTGCAACAAGAGGTCGTTGCTGTCCTTAAGACGAATTATTATCCATTGCATTGTGATTCTCTTGGTCGATTATTCGGGTTTATTGTCCCCTTTGCCGATAAATTACCCATCATTCGCTCTGGTCCAACTCTGATTCAAAAATTAGACGGTAGGCCTATACCCAATTATTTTATATACTTATTGGTGGGAGATATCAATACTTATTGGTGGGAGATATCAATACTAAGTTATGGGTGGGAGATATCAATACGTATTGGTGGGAGATATCAATACTTAGTGGTGGGCGATATCAATATTCTTTTTTATTTTGTAAGAAATATTATTAACCTGGATCCAATGATTATTTCAAGTGGCCTCATCATGTAACTGCAAATAAATATACTATTATACTTTTTTCTTTTATGATAGTCGCCACTCAGTCTTCCAGAACCTTAAAAGAGGTTGGGGGAGACGTCAAAACTCGACCGCCCGTTGACTGCCGGTTACGGGCGGTTCCGCCCGGTTCTTTCAGGTCAGATGTTTTACTTGTATATGAATATTCGCGCATGCAACACTGAACAACTGCCGGTGGACTTAATGCTGTAACCGGACCAATTTACACTATCAATCTGTTACTTTGCGGTCATAATAGCTCTCTCTATAATCGTTCTTTAAAAAAAAACATTCATAGACTTTCGGTATTGATTTTAAAAAGTTAATTGAGCTATAAACAGATTGAAAAAGCCAACCCCAGCGAAAATCAATAGCTTTATTGTACTGGTTGTCAACTGAGCCCATTACTTCAAGATTTTATTGCTCACGCGTGTGACGAGGCACTATCAACCGGTCGTGTTCACCAGAGTGTAACTATTTGACCTCATTATGTGTGTATATTATAACAGACGACACGTTTTGTGAGAACCGGGCGGAACCGGCCGTAACCGGCGGTTGCCTGGCGGTCAAGTTTTGACGTGATCCCTTGACCATCTTTCATACATCGCCGGTCGATACGTAGGGGGATTCAAGTAAAATGATAGCTCAGCTGTCCGCACACACTTTAAAGCATTTGCCTAACCTTTGTTATTTATTCAGCAATCTTGATGGGTATTCAGCTGATAAAGCTAAACCCAGGTTAATAATGACACACACCTCTCTGAAATATAAGAATTTGTCAATTTGCTTTAGCAAAGGTTTCAGCATACAAAATGGTTGAGCTTACAGAAGGGCTGAGTCCCGGCCGGATTTAAAGATTGCCGAGAAAACTTAAACTTGAAAAAAATGAATTGATTCCATAGATAAGGTACGTAGAAACCCTGACTGGTAATAATATATAAGAGAATGTTTTAGAATAATGGTGCTAGATAGATATTCGGTTGAAGCAATTTATGTGGCAAGTGATGCTCATAATTTCGATGTGATGTACATTGAAATTACCAAATCGCGAAATTTTACACGATAGACGTCGAATTAAGGTAAATGGATGCAGATGGATGTGGATGCAGTACGAGATTCCCAAGTATAACGTAAGTGCGAAAAACCTGATTTCCATGAAAATTGAGGACTCCCCCCGTATAGGGATTTCTCAATATTCCTCTAATATGGTCGATCAAAATCAAACAACAGATATTTGAAAGGTTATGGCGATCATAATGTATCAGGAACGTCAAGGAATATACATGACAACGTTCAAAATCAGGCGAGTTAGCAGTATCTCCATCTCTATTGTAGGTAAAATGTAGTCATCAATAAAGAATGATGTTTTCACATTCTGAAAGCGCGGTACGAGTTCACTCAACTGGGTTTAAAGGAAATCCTTGCCATGGAACTTTAGCTCTCATATATGTTGCATTATTATTATACAGACCACATCCGTAGGTTTAAGTTTTTAAAAGTGCCGCGTTAAGACAAAATAGGCTTTAGAAAGAAAACCAATCACATGTATGGACGTCGCCATATTGATGGAAGCTATGACGAAACAGTTACGAGATGTCCACATCTCTGTTTCATGTATTGATATTTTCGTTTAATGCATTGAATTCCTGCGTGAATAAGTGCAGAGACCTGTTGCTGATCAGGCGGCTTTAGTAACGGTGACGTCATAATATTGGGTATGTCTATCCCATCAGCACTTTCGACACAAACAACCGGAGCAAATTATTACGGGTTAATTGGGGATGTGCAGTTTAAATTCGTTTTATTGAATATTAGGAAAAGTGTACTTTAGGTCAGATTTTTGGACTGTACTAGTATCGTCCGATACAGGAACACCCAGTATCGTTCGATACTGGTACAAAGTCAGTTTTCCAGTATCTGCCGATACTGGCACATATAAAATGTACCAGTAGGGCTACCGGGCGAAACTGGAACACAATCATGTACCAGTATTGTTTAATACTGGGACAAATAACTACTGGTAGCATATGTGACAGTATCGAACGATACTGGAACATAAAAACGTTCCAGTATCGATCGATACTGGAACACAATTTGGTGTTCCAGTATCGACCAATACTGGAAAATCGATCGATACTGGCAAATTTTATGTTTCAGTATTGACTGATACTGGTATAGCAGTACCTTGGACCTAATGTACACTTTTCCCGAATATTATAGTTCTATGTTCAATTAAACTGGTCAACATATATTAGATGATTCTTTTCCTACCATAGTAATGCTTGGTTTCATGAATAGCACTGTTCTCAGATTTTCAGAAACGAAAGACACCTGTTTCTTGATTTTTATGTTATAGCACTATGCTATGAACTATAGTCGATCCATCTGAGACCGATCTTCCAATGACGTCACCCAGCCGTTCCATTGACTGGGAGAGGAGGCTTTTTCTGACCAAAATATCGATGGAATCTATGGAATCAGTTTGAATGAAAAATAACCATAATAGAAAATCATTATGATAACACATACACTGTATACAAGCAAATATAAATGTGTAAAGTTAAAATCATGTCGCGAAAGCCAAAATCCGTGTGTAACGCAAAAGGAGGCGAGCTTATAACACATGACCATATAGCCTCAACCGCTCGGCCATGAATACTCCATTAATGCGACCATCGTGTTCATGAACTAGTGGTGAACTATCGAGTAATTCAACCAAAATTGAGTCATTTTTGGGAATTCTGGGGACGTTTATTGTATTTGTTACAGGCCTATACATAATACACACACTGAAAGCTAACAATCAAATTAATATTGTCTAAACCTGTCAGAACTGTTGGAACGTTTGCCCCATATAAAGTAAGACGGTATAGAGGTAGACAACTTTTATATCAAGCGTTATGGGTTCTATATCACTCGATCATCCTTCACTAACGTCAACGCACCCAAACATTTCGATCTTCGAATGATCGAGCATCTAATGCAACATAATTAACTACGAGAATCTACGAGGAACTACGGGATCCTCATAACAGAAAGAGCTCATCTCTCTCATTAGTGATCGACTAACGACTGACTGTGAATTGGAACCTCAACTGCAGGACGCATTTCTTCACGATGAAAGTCATTAACCAGTGGAACGAGTTACCTAGATGTAGTCAACTTCCTTTTCTACTCAAAGTATCCATTATAAAACATCTTCTTTATTACGCGGCCTTTCGCGATGACATTTAACATGTTTAACATTTATCATTTTCTTTTCATCCAGCGTAAAATGTTAACGCCAATTTGTTGTAAAGAAAAGCAGTGACATCAAATCACAAGACATCAAATGCTTTCAACGATGATAAATGTTTTAGAGTAGTAATGCAGTAACCTATCAATTTCGATTATAACGCATGATACATCATGCTCAACGATTATTTAGACATGACAACATGTTATCGGTACGAATGATAAGCCTTTTAACATCATACAGTTCTAACAGACCAGTGTGTCATCGTCCTCTGTCCGTTCACACGACAGTGTGATCTAGAGATGTAACATGGTTAAAGCAACTTACTGGTATTTTAAAAACTAAATTTGGGCACTCGGCGTGACTCTCGATTAGTTTGTATCCGCAAAATAAGGGAGCATTAATAAACTCTCATCTAACAGTCATGTTAGGCACTGTAGTATTTGTTGACTTTTATTGTTCTTCTCTAAAAAAGCTGTTTTTCATTAAATCGTGTTTTCGAAAACCTACAATATAGAGCACCAGCAGTGAATGAGCAAAGGCATCTATTGCTACAGTACAGATCGCATTAGAGTAACCGATATCAACGGAGGTCAACATACTTTCATCGGAATATCAACCCAATTACATCCCGTTGTCAGTGCATTGACAGTGCGAAATCAGCGCGCTGATTTCGCAAGATCAACGGAGTCCCTACACGACAATTGGTGCTATGACGATAATGCCAACGAACTATCATCGCGCTGTCAGTGCATTGTCAATGCTATGTCATTGCGTTGTCAATGGACTATCAACTCAAAGTCAATGGACTATCATCGCAGTTGCGTGGTGCACTCTATTGTGAGCTGTACTGTATATAGATATGGTCTATGTGCAAAAGGTCTTATCGTGCTAAGGCAACATTGTGTTATTTTATTCAGCATCAAGTACATTACAACCGGCAGCTATTGTACATAGGTTTTCATAGCAGTAAACTCTATCATGTCTATACTAAAAGTACAGAACTGTGGCAAGAGTCGTTCGAAACCGTTCAATGACTTGTCATCGAATAGCACGTTCCCTATGGATATCAAACTTAATGTCCAGAGGAATATTCTACTAGAAACTAGATACAAATGAAAATATATTCTTCATAACACGGCCTTTGGCAAAGCCAATTTACATTCATAATTTTCATTTCATCCAGTGTAAAATGTCAACGTCAATTTGTCATGACAAATACCACTCCCATCCACGAGACCATTAAAGCTTTGGCAATATTGGAAGCGTTTTTCATTAATGCGATAACCTTTCAATATCCATTTCATTCATCATGCATAGTGATTATTAGACATGACAACATTATAATTTGATATTATTGAACGAAGAAGCCTTTTATGCGCCCACCGAGTGTCATCTAGAGACTTTAAGGAACTAAAACAACTTTTCTGGGCGCTGCATGTGGCTCTCAATAATAATAGTATTGTATCCGCAATTATGAATTCATTCCCTTTGGTGGATCGCCCTTTGTAGGTATAATGAAATCCCTTTGGTGGATCGCCCTTTGTAGGTATAATGAAATCCCTTTGGTGGATCGCCCTTTGTAGGTATAATGAAATCCCTTTGGTGGATGGCCTTTTGTAGGTATATCAATTTTACTTACATTAAGTAATTATATACGATTTGTGAATTGTACATTCTTCGGGGTATTTCCCTTTTTCGGATGAATGAGGGTCGATGGGAACTTTCCGTCCCCAAAACGTGAAATTCTATAATTTATGTTGCACTTGACAATGCTTGAAAAGAAAAGTATGTAAAATAAATGCAATCTTTCGAGTCGCGCAGAAACTCCGCTACACCTTGGCTACTCTTGTCAACCTACTTATAGTGTCGGGTGGTAATTAGGAAATGCATCGCTCTGTAACTCAGAATATATTTATGATATATCATCAAAAATGTAAATCTGCAAGAAGATCTAGTTTCTAAACTACTTTCTACTGGAAAAGATCACATAATATGCCTTTAACTATGCCCTAATACCACTCTACTCTAAAATTCATATACGGCAAGAGTCGTGCGCAACCGTGCTATTGACTTGCCATTCTACGAATAGCACGTCCCCTCTGGATATCAAAATTACTTTTCAGGGGAAAATTCTATTAGCAAAAGGATACAAATCAAAACCTTTATATTAAAACACGGCCTTTGGCAATGACATTTTACATTTATAATTTTCTTTTCATCAAGCGTAAAATGTCAACGTCGATTTGTTTTGTTGTACAGATAACCACTTTTTACCCACAAGACATCATGAGCTTGAATAATGAGAAACGTTTTACAATACTGCCGTATTACATTTCAATTCCATGCATCATGTCGATCGAGAGTGATCATTAAACATGACAACATTATGATTTGGTGCTATCGACTAAAGATTTCTTTTTAAGGGCTTATCGTTTAATTCTAGCTGACTATTATATTATTCACTAGCAACCTAATTATGCTAATGGGACACTTGGTATTGTGTCACAATTATCCCATATATTAAATTTGGAGTGTAATTTTTCACTATACGATTTGAATAATTTAATGTGTTGCTGAATCTTTTCTCATTAACCAGTTAATAAATTCATGTTTCCTGCAACTTCTGCTTAATATTGCTTAAGAACATATATTTTTTCTTCACTCCCCATACAAATGTTCCATTCGAAATAGCTCATGAATAACTACTAAACCTCAGTATAGCCGATGTGCTCCGATGGATGGGAAATCTGACAATTTTGACTTCCTTTCAAAATATTACCTTCTCAATTGTTGGTTAATTAAAGGATTCACTCAAGTAAAACATATCGCAACACTGTTACTATAGTCTTTAAATCTGTCACAGATACTGACACTTGATGACTGATGTCTTTATTCACGTGAAATATTTGGGATTGACACTTAGTTTTATTTTGACACCTTTACTTTCATATTTTAAATGGAAAACATCGAAATTCTCTGTACTTTCTCATCTGATCATAGCACCCAAACATGAAGTTGGCACATTTCAGTTCTTTTAATTTTATCATTTTTTTGTCATGCTAATCTGACTCTAAATAAATAAAAGATCAATGCGAAGAGTGACTTACGAACAGCATTTTGGAATCGACGTTTTGTTGCACAAAGAGGTGTAAAAATCCTTATGGGTGTAAGTTCATACATGTAATACAATTATAAAAATATTCAAATCCAAGTTTTTATCATAATTAAACCTGTCAAAACTGTTGGAACCTTTGCCCATTATGAAGTAAGACGGGCTAGAGGTAGACAACCTGTATGTCAAGCGTTCTGGGTTCTATCATTTCGATCATCATCCACTAACGTCAACGTACCGACAAGTTTCGATCTCCGAATGATCGAACATCTAATGCAACAGAATTAACTACGAGAATCTACGAGGATCTACGGGATCCTCATAACAGAAGGAGCTTATCTCTTTCATTAGTGATCGCGCTAACGACTGACTGTGAATAGGAACCTCAAATGCAGGACGCATTTCTTCACGATGAGAGTCATTAATCATAACCAGTGGAACGAGTTACATAGATGAAGTCAACTTCCTTTTCTAAGAAATATATTACCCAAAGAATCCATTATAAAACATCTTCTTTATTACACGGCCTTTCGCGATGACATTTTACATTAATCATTTTCTTTTCATCCAGAGCGTAAAATGTTAACGCCAATTTGTTGTAAAGATAAGCACTGACATCAAATCACAAGACATCAAATGCTTTCAACGATGATAAATGTTTTAGAGTAGTAATGCAGTAACCTATAATCAATTTCGATTATAATGCATCATGCTCAACGATTATTTAGACATAACAACATGTTATTGGTACGAATGATAAGCCTTTTAACATAATAACATCATACACTGTAGTTCTTACAGACCAGTGTGTCATCGACCTCTGTCCGTTCACACGACAGTGTGATCTAGAGAAGTAACTATAGTTAACATGGTTAAAGCAACTTAGTGGGATTTTAAAAACTAAATTTGGGCACTCGGCGTGACTCTCGATTAGTCCCGCGATTAGTTTGTATCGGAAGCATCAATAAACTCTCCTATAACAGCCATGTTAGGTATTTTGTTGACATGTAGTTGTAGTGTTCTTCTCTGAAAAAGCTGCTTTTCATTAAATCGTGTTTTCGAAAACCTACCATTATAGAGCGCCAGTAGTGAATGACATGAATGAGCAATGGTATCTATTGCTATAGATATGGTCTATGTGCAAAAGGTCTTATCATGCTAAGGCTACAATGTGTAATGTGTTATAATTGTACATGTAGGTTATCATAGCAGTAAACTCTTGATATGTTCGATCTACTTTATGTCTCAACGAGAGTCTATACTAAAGGTACAGAACTGTGGCAAGAGTCGTTCAAAACGGTACAATGACTTGTCATCGAATAGCACGCTCCCTATGGACATGATGGATATCAAACTTAATTTACAGAGAAATATTTTACTAGCAAAATAAATGAAAATCTATTCTTTATAACACGGCCTTTGGCAAAGCCAATTTGCATTGATAATGTCATTTCATCCAGCGTAGAATGTCAACGTCAATTTGTGATGACAAATACCACTCTCATCCACGAGACTGTTAAAGCTTTGGCAATATTGGAAGCGTTTTTCAGTAATGCGGTAACCTTTCAATATCCATTTCATTCACCATGCATAGTGATTATTAGACTTGACAACATTATAATTTGATATTATTGAACGAAGAAGCCTTTTATGGGCCCACCGTATATAGTTAGTTCTATATATCTTTTCGCAATGGTGTAGTTTCATCTAGAGATTTTAAGGAGCTAAAACAACTTTTTGGGCCCTGTATGTGGCTCTCAATATTATTAGTATGTATCCACAATTAGGCTCGCTCGGCGTTCGACAGGTAATTTAGCGAGGTGTCTACGTCTTTAACAAATACTATAGAGCGAGCCATTAATAAGCGCTCTATCATGTCTATCCAACAACCATGTTAGGTCAAGAAAGGTAGTTAGGTATAGTGGTGTTGGAGTGTTCCTCTCTGAAAAGGCTTCTTTTTAATAAATTGTATTTAAAAAAAAGCAAACAAGAGCATCAGCAATGACATCTATTTCAGATATGGCCTTACTCACGCCTAAGATGCAAGAGCAAAAAGGGTTTGATAAGGCTGTAATAGGATTATGTTACTTTTACTAGTAATGTATATAGGCCTATATCATGATATATCGGAATCCGGGATTCGCTACAAGCTACCAATTGGGCATACATATTTTAACTTACATACATACACCCCTATGAGATTTTATAAAGCGCTATTTCATTTAGATCACGGCGCTGGCAGCAAACAAACAAAACAGAGAGGTACATTGTACAATCAACAAACAAAACAAAATGTACCAATAAAAACTAGTACTACATTATACAGAAAGAACAATTAAGTAGGAAACAGGTGAGTTTTCAGTTGTTTCTTGAAAACTTGTAAGGATTCACAGAGTCTGATGTTGCTGGGTAGATCATTCCATAGTTTAGGACCAGCAACAGTGAAAGATTTATCTGCGACAGAGGTTTTTGTACGTTGAACAACTAGGAGAGATCGATCAGACCCAGATCGAAGACCAGGTCGACCAGGTTCATAGTGAGCAATATACTGATTCAGATAGATAGGTCCAGTCTCATTAATACATTTATAAATATGTACACACAATTTGTAGATTATACGCTGTCGCAACGGGAGCCAATGAAGTTCTTTGAGCAACGGAGATGGCGAGTCTCTTCTTCTGCCACCGCAGACAAGGCGCGCTGCTCAGTTTTGTAATGATTGTAATTTGTTGAGATCAGATTCATTTGAACCAAAAAGTAGCGAATTTCCGTAATTAAGTCTAGAAAGTATGAGTGCACGAGCTACGTGGTGGCATGAATTGTAGTCAAGAAAACGGCGAATTCTAGACATGTTGCGCAGATGGAAGCTTATATTACGACAGAGATTGGCAATATGGACTGACATACACATGTTAGAGTCAAAGAGAACGCCTAAATTACGCACACTTGTTGTCGGTTTTATGGAACTATCTCCAATGTTGAGTTCAACAGTAGGCATGATACGTGTGGAATGAGGTGAACCAAGAACCAGGAACTCAGTTTTGTCCTCGTTTAATTTCAAAAAGTTCTTGGTCATCCATGATTTTATCTCAGTAATACAAGAAGCAATTGACGAAAGTGCAATGTTGATAGATGTCTGATCTTTGGGATTGAAAGTGGTGTCAATTTGCAAATCTATTTTCATTCATCATTTACACATTTTGTAATGTCACATGTCTACATCAAATATCATACATTCACATATCAAAGATAATTACAAAAATGTCCTTTCCCCTTATTTTCTTCGAAAATACGTTCTAACATATTTTCGCATTCCATAT
This sequence comes from Ophiura sarsii, assembly GCA_035610835.1. NCBI lineage: Eukaryota > Metazoa > Echinodermata > Ophiuroidea > Amphilepidida > Ophiuridae > Ophiura > Ophiura sarsii. The sequence goes on along the minus strand of CM069443.1, from coordinate 58,178,483 downwards.
TCTATTCACATGTAGTAAAATATCTTTCAAGATTTCACATACAAGTAAAACAAGGTATTTACAAAAAACTGGTCAACGTCCTAAAATGAAATTAACAGACGACAAAGGAAATATGAAAAAGAAGATTTAGACAATAATGTATGAATTATTTTAACAAAAACTCTTTTTTTTAATGCTAGGCCCACTTTTCTCTCATCGGAAAATATAGCAGCTTCCAAGAAATATCCAACCATCCCATAGTAATCGCGACTTTCCACCACGTTATAACATGTTTTGATGTTGATTAATTAAGAAGTCCAGGGTTTTATCTTAATTCTCATTTAATTAATTCGCAGAAGAAAAAAAATGATTTGTACACTTTTAACCGCCATTAATGTGAAACTAAATGAATAATATAATTGATGACAACTTTTATAGAAAAACAAGACAAGTACACGGTCCAGACCGGGCTCGAACTCCCAAAATGTTTCCAAAAAGAACGTGAGTCCAGCGCCTTAACCACTCGGCCACCACTTCATACAGAAATGGAGAGTAGAAAATTATTTATATACCAACAGAATAGAGTAAACACGACGAATGTCGCAGATTTTGCAAAACTCTATCATTTGTTTTATATTATTTAAACCATTTCTCCGCAATTGTATCAACATATGTGTTCATATTTTCATATCCAGATCTAATATACATTTTAAAGACATCTGGGTACAAATACTGATTCAAGATACATGAAAGCAATTCATAGACTCTACCACAAGGCCTGAATCTGAATTCAAATGTCAACGTCCCAGGACGTTGACAAAAAATCTTATTTTAAAGTAGGCTATTCCAAACAGCTATAACTTTAATTATTTCCTCATGTTCAATTCTTTATAAATAAATATATCAAACTGTACGTAACACCTACCATGCAGCTATTATAAGTCAGGTCTTGTAGCAGTAAACTCTCGATTTATTGTATCAACTATAATGCCTCAATAAAACTCTACTCTAAATTAAAACTCATACGGCAAGAGTCGTTCGAAACCGTACAATTGACTTGCCATTTTACGACTAGCACGTCGCCTCTGGATATCAAACTTACTTTTGAAAGACATGTTCTATTAGCAAAAAAATAAAACTGAAAATCTATTTTATATTACACGGCCTTAGGCAATGACATTTTACATTTATCATTTTCTATTCATCCAGCTTAAAATGTCAACGTAAATTTGTCATGACAAAAACCACTCTCATCCACGTGACCGTTAAAGATTTTTGACAATAAAGCGTTTTACAGTAATCAATATCCATCATGCTCAGCGATTATTAGACATGACAACATTTTGATTTGATACAATCGAATGACGAAGCCTTTTAAGGGCCCCGTATAACGTAGTTCTAGATTTAATGTCAGCGACCTCGCCCGTTCACGCGGCAATGTGATCTACATAATATTAGAGAACTTTGGTATTTTATAATTACCTACATGTACATCATTCGTTGGCTCGTGATATACTAGTTTTGTGCCCGAAATATGAGAGTGAGCCATCATTAAACATCTTAAAGTCATGTTCGGTGGGTTGTAACCATGGTAACCACATAATGATTCTCTCTGAAAAGGTTGCTTTTTATTAAATAATTACGTTTAAAAAAAAGCAAAAACAATTATGACCATAGAGCATCAGGAATGAGTAGCCATCGATTTCAGATATGATCTTTTTCACGCGTGAGATGCGAGTGCCAAAAGGTCTTATATGCTATAAAAGGCCATGAAGGTTGCAATGTGTAACTCTTAGTATTACAAAACATCCCAGGTCTTGTAGCAGTAAACTCTAGATTTGTTGCATCAACTTAGATGCCTCAACGACACTCTACTCTGAAAGTCATGGCAAGAGTCGTTCGAAACCGTACAATTGACTTGCCATACGAATAGCACGTCCCCTCTAGGTATCATGGGTATCAAACTCACTTTTCAGGGGAAAATTCTATTAGCAAAAGGATACAATTCAAGGGAGCACAACACTATGTCGTCTACCATTGACTTTACACGGCGAGTACTCCATATTCAAGTCGCTGTAAATCCAGAGTGCTCGCGACTAGATCAGTGAAATTTCGATATGTTTTAGGACCATCTGTGTATTTTAACATATCTCAATATGAACTAAGAAAGGCCGTCAAGATTTTTTGCTTGAAGCCGTTGAAATTCAATGGTATGATTACGCGAGTAAATATTAGGTTCTAACCCGTTAATGCACCATGTGTGTAAATCGGCCCGTTATTTATATTTCAGCTAAACTCATCGAATTTTCTGTTGTAAACATTAAATATATAGTCCATAAAATCCATAAAACGCAAATTTGATATCATTACCAGTAAAATTGATGCCAATTTTGCACATTCATTTGGTCAAAAGGAACTATTATCGTACTCAAGTTTTGCCGGAAGTGCCGCGCAAAAACCGACTAAGTGGTGTGCTCCCTTCAAACCTATTATTTACAGCCTTGGCAAAGACATTTTACATTCATCATTTTCTTTTCATCAAGCTTAAAATGTCAACGTCGATTTGTTTTGTTGTACAGATAACCACTGTTCCCCCACAAGACATCATGAGCTTGAATAATGAGAAACGTTTTACAATACTGCCGTATAACATTTCAATTCCATTTCATGCATCATCCATGTCGAGTGATCATTAGACATGACAACATGATTTGGTACTATCGACTGAAGATTTCTTTTTAACATGTTCAAGGGCTCACGGTATAAACTGCTCACAAAAAGTATCGAAACACTTAGAAATGATCCAATATATAACGGCTCGAAAAGGTATGCATTAATCGAAGCAAATAATCAAGTGCATAATTTTGTTCTGCGTATTTTGACAGCTCAATCGTTGAGATACGATGTTGCGGAACGGAGTTATTGTCATTTCAATGATCGTGGGTCCAGTTTCCAAGGTGACACTCATCCCTATTGAAAATCACGAATCTGATCATTCTAAACAGTAATGCAAACCTCTTTCTATAGGGTGATTGTCACTTTTGAAACTGGACCCACGACCATTGAAATGACAATAACTCCGCTCTGCAACATCGTATCTCATCGATCGAGGTGTCAAAATACGCAGAACAAAATTATGCACTTGGTTATTTGCTTCGATTAATGCATACCCTTTCGAGCCGTTATATATTGGATCATTTCTAAGTGTTTCGATACTTTTGTGAGCAGTTTAGTTCTAGCTGACTATACACTCGCAACCTAAGTATAAACCTCAGTATAGCCGATGTACTCCTACGGTGGGAAGTGTTTTGACTTCCTTTCAAAATAACCGTCTCAATTGTTTGTCAATGGATTCACTCAAGTAAACTAATCCTAATATTGTCACTCTAGTCTCTAATCTCTCACATATATTGACACTTGATGTCTTTATTCATGTTAAAAATAATATATTATTTGGGACTTAGTATTATTTTGACACCTTTACTTTCATATTTTATAATGTATTATAACATATACACGTAGATACATTAGTGTCTTGCTTTAGCGTGTTTAGGAAGCTCGTCGTCTGTCATACCCTTCATTCATGTTACATAATAGCATACCGTTGCCGAGGTGAGCTTCATTTAGGGTTCTCGTTCGGATCTCGTGATTATTATCTATTTGGTCACCTTCTTCAGATTTAGAATAAGTACTCAATAAGAGTAGAGAAATTGGTATAGGGCACTTTAACGGAGGGTCATTAGTTCAAATCCTCCTCCACGACCTGTAGAGTAGAAGACATGCACGGCATCGTTGAATTGAAAAATAATTGCCATCGATGAATTTTCATATTCTATTAATTGAATGGCACGTAATTCTGTTCAACTTTCTCTTTATATGCATAGGGGGGGGGGGGGGGGGGGGGGGGGGGGGGGGGGGGGGGGGGAGGGGGGGCGTTGAAGATTTCTTTCGCACATTTCAGGAAGTATGATGCTGTAAATGGCAATTGCATATCTCAATCCTAAATCAGTTTGTGAATCAATATAAAAACTATCACGTAAGGGAATGGGAACGTTATTATTTGGATAGCCTACTCTGTCCGAATCTCTGGATATGTTGCTTTTAACACTTTCCATGCGGGTATTAGTTTTAACATATACAAAACAGATTTTTCAGAAACCTCTGCCAACTTTCAATTTCAAAGTGTTATCTAAAGAATAACTACACCTATACTAAGCATGTTTGTGTACTTACATGTATGTTAATGCATTTTTCATGGTGATTCTAAATATGGTGATGAAATTAAACAATCTTGACAATTTTGAAAGAGTTTGTGAAATTTTGAAACTGTCGTCTGCAGACGACTGCCGCGGGAAAAGTGTTAACTTCCGAAAAGTAAAGGATACAGAATACACGACCAATCCACCAATTGTAATGGCCCAGATTGTTTCGCGCAGTTTTGACATAGCCTATCGCTCTTAAAACATGTTAAACTTGTAAAGTAAGAATTCGCTTTTATAGAACATCAGGAATTACATTGATATTAGGCTATTCCAGTTGAAATCCATACACCCCCATGGGAGATATGATCTTAATCTTCACACCAGTAGTGTAGATTTCAAATTGAGTTACCTATGCAGTTAACCCCATTTGAAATTTACACTCCCTGTGGGGAAAATTAAGGTCATGTCTTCCATAGGGGGTCTATGGATTTGAAACGAAATAGCCCGATACCATGGTTTTTCCTTATATTGAACTAAAAGCTCTCAAATAGTCCATCGTGGTAATATAATAAGGACGGCTTCTACATCACTTTAAATCTGACTCCATATTGAAAAATGCAAAGTGCCACGTATCTTGTCGCAGACAAATTTCCCGGAAATTAATTTCCAATATCATGTTGGATTTGACATCTTTCAGACTGATGTTATGGCACGTTAATAGGGAATAATTTCTCACAGCGGGTCACGCATTTGTCTTTACCATCGTTAACGTATAGTTAAAACAATACATAGCAATTCAGCCTCTAATGACATTTTTATAGTTGTCCCACGACAGTCAAATATAATGTTCGGCCAAATGGCGAGTGATGAAAATAAATCACTTATAATATGCAGAACAGGATTGAATAAAACCCGTCATTTTGTATTTTAAAAGCAACAATATTTGCACTAGAATTTATACAGCTTTCAAACTGTTAAGTGATAAAATAGCAAGAATGTTTTAGATAACCAGATAGACCAAGTCAGGTCACCTGTTAAACCGAGACAGGCCAAACTAGAGTTTATAAATTATAGACCACATGTTTGAGGCCGGACCATAGACACCTGTTGAAGCGCGGACAGGCCACGCTAGGCCACCTGTTGAAGCCAGACAGACCATACTAGGCCACCTGTTAAAGCCAGACAGACCGCGCTAGAACACCTGTTGAAGCCAGACAGACCATACTAGGCCACCTGTTAAAGCCAGACAGACCATACTAGGCCACCTGTTAAAGCCAGACAGACCACGCTAGAACACCTGTTGAAGCCAGACAGACCATACTAGGCCACCTGTTAAAGCCAGACAGACCATACTTGGCCACCTGTTAAAGCCAGACAGACCATACTAGGCCACCTGTTGAAGCCAAACAGGCCACGCTAGGCTACCTGTTGAAGCCAGACAGATCAAGCTAGACCACCTGTTGACTTTAACTGAAGTGCAGTAAACGGTAGGTCATTCAACTCAGGCACAAGGTAAACAAAATACATATTCAACCCTACAACATAATAATGTTATAATTATGAGCTCATGAATTTCTCTGTTGGAGCTCTGGAACGTGACACGGGGTGAACAATATTATGATCTTCCCAATGGTTAAACTTCCCAATGGCCACAAAACCATGATTGTATTTTGTATTACGAATGAATTACTTATTTTTACGTGTAATTTGACTAGAATTAGGACTATATATTGTTCACATGGGGCAGGAATGTTTTGCCTTTGGGCCGTGGTTATGACTGGCACCTCAGCCATAGGGTCACGTTTAGAGGTGAATCGAAGTTGAGTACAAGAACGTTAGATGATTTGTAATGATACTTGTAATGGGTAGTTGACACAAAGTGGATTTTCACCCGATCTTAATTCTTATCTACTAAAATTTGAGGCATTATATTATTATTAGAGAAACATATCCCAACTGAAGGGGGGGGGGGGGGGGGGGGGCGATAAACACGTAACAAGCGCCGCTGATTGTCCTACCTCGGAAGTAGTTTGTATTTGGGCTCATGTCTCCGTGTTCGTATACGTAATATATTAGTATTATTAAGGCTGATACTGTAATATTTCATTTCGTTTCATTTCGTTTCGTTTCATTCCATTCCATTCCAATTCAATTCAATTCAATTCAAATTAACAAAAAAAGAAATTGTAACGATTCGATAACAAATAAACACACGTAGGCCTATTATTATTTAGGCTGATACTGTAATATTTCATTTCAATTCAATTCAATTCAATTCAATTCAATTCAATTTTAAATTAACAAAAAACGAAATAGTAACAATTCGATAATAAATAAACACAGTACACATCAGAACAATATAGAAAGCGTGCAAATACATTAAGATTCAACTACACATGGTACCGGGTTGGTATAGCTTACTCTGGAAGTTGGAATAAAAATTATTATCTTATAGGCCACCATTTACGTTCGTTAGAGCATGTAATCCATGGTTAGAGTAGACCAAGATTTATAGCAAGCTAAATCACATCCGTCATCAATAGACATTATATTCTTGAAAATCTTTGTAAGCATTTATGGTTATTGAGTACTATTATTGAGTTATTGAGTTATTCTATAGAATAAGATAATCTCATCATCACAATATTTAACGATGTAAGCGCTTCGTCGATCACATTGTCAAACAAACCTGTTATTACTTTTTTATGTTTATTAAATGCCCAGTTGTAAGTACTAATTCCATGGTAATACCGATACGGTTTGGTGCTGTGTAGTGGGTTGGTTTATAATATTATTACTTTGTTTTCTATTTTTCAATATATAGGTCTGATATCTTATATCTAATTGACAAATGATAAATGAGAACAGATTGTTTTTAGTTACATGTCGTATAGGCAAATGTAATAAAAAGGATGGATATCACCATCAACACCTAGTGGTAGTATAATTATTTGCAGAGATGTTGGGTTTAGTGAAAGTTGGTGAAATAAACATGACCAGTAGTCTTAAGGGAGTTTTGTAAGTGTCAAAATAAACATAAAATAATACTCTAACAAAACCACCTTCCCAAAACTCCCCACGTAACCTCATATTTCAAGCCTTAACCTAAAATAAATTCATCGCGTTCCTGCTTTCTTTCATCCTGCGGGTTACCAGGTTACGATTAAAATTATACCACTTCTAATAGCGTTACCACGACTACGACAATCATGGAAAACCCCGCGAGAGAAAAACTTGTTTGATTTAAATCGGGACTTAAAATTCCCGATACCAGGTTACGATTAAAATTATACCACTTCTAATAGCGTTACCACGACTACGACAATCATGGAAAACCCCGCGAGAGAAAAACTTGTTTGATTTAAATCGGGACTTAAAATTCCCGATAGCTCGTGAATAGCTCCTGGAATGTAAATAAAATTAATACATAACATACCTGATTTTCCAACTCCTGCCTGACCAAGCACAACAAACCGAACTTCATTTTGCATATTATACGGTGAAATCACCGCTTTACGGCTTCCAGTTGCCATCAAAAACGATTGTGTGTTTATACACAACAACACTACGTCGATAAGAGAGCACCAAAGTGGTTAAAGTTACAAAGATAGGATTTTAAGTCACCCGAATAGCCACTGTAGCATGGATGAGTCACGATAATCAATAGTCTGCACGACTTGTTCAGGAAAAAGCCCCAAACACAAATCATCTGCTGATCCCACGGCAAATATAGTCAATATAAATCCAATATTGTCAAAACATTTCTCGCAGCCACGTTTTATATTTTCGTTAAAAGAAACTTCAATTTTCCTTGGCTAGAACTTCATTTCATATACTCCATTAATTCCAACGTGCAGCAGCAGCGTGACCGCATTCTCCAAGGGCTCTACAAACAACTTATTTCCCGCTTTGAACACTAGGGATATCGTCTGCTGCTGCGAGCCTGCGCGTAAGCTTATTTGACATGTTTGCTTACTATATCATCATAAGCGGTGATCGGAAGAGCAATCGGAAATGACTTGTTGATAGCAATATCCGTAAAATATATCTTCCATTTAACGATGACATTGAAGTTGAACACGACATTTCTTCTTGCAGATCTTGTATCACTGTTGAGATGTTTTAACACTGACTGAACTCCCTATCCCTCCCGTGGAATCGAATTCAATACTGATTTATGTCACTTGAGGGCGTGCTTATGATCCCGCTTTTGAGGCAGACGACGACTGACACGATAACCCAAATTTCCAGGCATGCAAATCTGCATTTCGTTAATAATGCTTTATAATCATGCTTTAATTAAATACATCGTCAGTAGGGCTCCAAGCGCTCTTTCTGTGATTATCCTCTATTATAGTAGATTCACAGACTTTGGCCGGTGAACCTTGTAAGTATAGGTAAAATCTTCCTAGTGGGGGGGGGGGGGGGGGGGGGGGGGGGGGGGGGGGGGGGGGGGGCAGTGATTTGAAATCTTAATCTTAATCTGATCATTGACACATGACACATTACGCTCGCTCTATGCTCTCCCGTTGTCTTGAATCACATATCCAGAATAGTGACAAAGTTTGTTCGTGCCGTTGTTTAAATTGATATTCCATCTAAATTAATCCTCATCTATATACAAGAAGGATTAACATTTTAAGAAGAAATGGTGAACGATATGTGTCACTTGATGATTATAAAGATGGCACGTTTGAATAGCGCGCAATTTGATTGGATAGGTTAAATCAAATACATAAACGCGAGGTATTTGGGGATGTGTTACTGCAACGCTTTGAATTCCATTATACCGTAGTGAAACCGATAGCATCTAAACGATGCCTATACTCGTCGTGACTGGTCCATTGTGGTTCATTTGTACTGTTTCTACACCCACTCCACCTCACCCCACCCACACCCCTCTTCACGTGTAATATCTCAAATTAAAGAGGAATAAATACTCCATATTTGTGCAATTTAGTATTCATAGTGGTAAAATTATGGGTATATATATTCATTAGGCCAAAAAGAAAAGTTTGCATCAGAAGAAACCTGAAAAAAAAGTTATGCGAAATGCGGTATCTATTTTCGGTTTTTTTTTTACATGAGACGGGTTCTGTAAAGCAAGAATATGAAGCTGGTATGGTACTTCACAAAATGTTATGCGGTAAAAATAATGTGAATTTTAAAAAGCTACGCGTGCGGTCTTCTTAGACAAACTCTTTTTTTTGTGCCTTACCTGTTAATTTTTTCTCTCTATAGTACATGTACCCCAACAAGTATGTTATACAGAGACAATCATTAAAGATACATTGATGTATTATTTGTTCACTGAGCACTCATTCTTTCATATAATTTGTTACTATTGCAAAGATACAACAATCACATATTATTATATATACCTACACAACATATCGCTACATTTTAGGCCGATAGGTGATTTTTACTGGAGTATAATTGAAAATCCAATTCTTGTGGAAAAGTGGCCAAAGTGGGATTCGTACTCTTGTTAGGGCTGATATCCAAACTCTCAGCGGTGTTACACCGGTATTGCACCGATGTTATACCGGTATTACACCGATGTTATACCGGTATTACACCGATGTTATACCGGTATTACACCGATATTCTATACAAATATCGGTGTAATACCGGTATAACATCGGTGTAATACCGGTGTAACACCGCTGAGAGTTTGGATATCAGCCCTTACGAAATGTACCATATCTCAGGGGATATGGGGTGAAAGTTCACCTTTTTTTGACATGCCTTACATAACGCATACATGTATTATTACGTTCAATTGTCTTGATCCAAGGAGCGCACAAGTACATCGTGAACCTGGAAAGCAATCAAACATGATATGGAGCAACTGTAGACACATCTACATCATAAGGAAAAAACATATCTAAATTAGTTGTGTCATGCAAATAATTTGATTTCGCGTTCATTTCGATCTTTCTGTATCGCAAAATAGTCGTTGCATAGCATCATGTTTACAAATTCGTCCTTAAATTTATAAAACGACACGTAAAAACAACTATTGATATAAAAACTACCGTGGTAAAACACAAATTGATATGCAAAAACAATGTTAATTTTGAACCAAACGACGTGCCATAATCATTAGACACAGCTAAATCATAAATAGAAACATATCTAAGTTAGTTTTGTCTAAATAATAATTATATCGATTTCGAAATTTCATTTCGAAGCCTTTGTGTATTGCAAAATAGTCATTGCATAGCATCATGTTTACAAATGCGTTCTAAAGATTAACCTTGAAATTGTTAACTTGTTTAGTCTTTAGTGCTGATCACCAGAGTTATCAGTTTTCGAACTCAGAACTTATTGACGCCCTCACTCAAATTTTGAGGCGATATTTTATTTTCCTTTTCCCTCAAATGTTTGGGAGATTTTCCCCTTTTAAACTCAAATTTGGAAAAAGTATCAATATATTTTTGAGTGTGTGGAAGAGTCTTCCTATTTCGGTACAATTCTGTTTTCGTAAAGGGAATTGACAGATTATTGTTGCTCAATATTCCGTTTGAACGGATTGTTTGTGTGGTTAATTTTAATGAGTATTTTCATTCAAAATATGGGCTATATAGGCGAGTACGCGACTTGAATCCAAAGCATTATGGGCCGGCTATATGCAAATGTAAATACCATATGTCTAGGCGAATACTCTATGTATAAGGCGATGCATTCATAATGGATGATAACATCTTGCACACGGTACAAAATACAATCCTTTTGGTATTGCGTGTGGGTTGTAATACAGTTGTGAGTTGTGCGTCGGAATGCTGAAAAAACATGTTCTAGTTAAACCCATCATTGGATTCAACCATTGTCGGTTGTAAGACTTATTACCGACTTTGATCTTGTTGAAATATTGACTGGACTCATATTTCAGGTAATGGTCAGAAGTCACAAACTGGTCCAAAAAAAAGTTTCACTTCTAATAATGTTGAGAAATGCACCAATTCTGATTAAACGGGACAAAACTTAAGTTTTACATACTTAATGACCCACAAACTATATATTGTTGGAAAGCTTAAGATTCAAGGTTTTTTATTTTTGCAAAAAAGAATCAAATTATACAGGGTGTGTACAATTTTTACAGGGTGGAACATAAACAATTTGATCGTTTTTGCTCCTCACAAAATAGTTTGATAGTTTGTACAATTAGGGTTTAGCTGAAAATAGTCACCAAAATCAGAACAACCGCAGAAGGTGCTACCAAATTTGCTAAGAATCATTTGCCCAAAATGTACACAGGAAAAGTACAGGGTGTCTAAAAGTATGATGAAATAATGCATAAAATGAATGTTTGTATATAATATTCTATGAAATTTAGTTAGCATGGACCATTTAATTTAAAAGAAAATGATTATCAAAATGAACTACATGAATATCGTTAAAGTTCCTTTTATTTTGAATACAGGGTGGTCCAAAATAGGTCTAAATAGCAAATTTTTCATAAATCTATGAACAATTCTGTGAAGAAACACTTCTGGCTTTTTTAGTTAAATGTTTTACTACCCAGGGTAGAAAAGGACTGAAGAGTCACACAAATGAAATAGAGAGACTGCGATTTGGCCATTGTTTAATCAATAAAATGAATAAAACTGTGTATTTTTTACATTAAAACACTCCCTGAATTAAACATCATATTCTAGTAGAGAATGTCTAGATAACAACTCAATATTAGTATTCATAGTAGCAGGCACATGTTATTAACACATATGAGAAGTTTGAAAACTTTCCTATGTATACTTTTAAAATGGCATCAATTTCAAAAGTTCTAGTTTTCCGCTATTTTGTGTACAAACCTATGGGCTCCTCGTCCACCGGCTCCTCGTCCACCGCTCCCACCCTTGACTCACTCGACGTTTAGATTGATAACTTCACTGTTGCTAAACATGTGGCTTTAATTCTTTTTTTATTCGGTAGCTGGATAAATTGTCTTTAATATGATACCAAAAATGTTATGTTTTTTTGACAACTTCTATTTAAAATAGAGACACGTATCACGATTTTAAGGATTTTTTGAAACGATCCCACCTTATTTGATATACCTATTAGTGACCTGTGACCTAATAGCCTAATGTTGATCGATCAATACTATCACGTCAAATGCTTATTGATTTATATTATCTGGTTTTAAAACCCCACTGTAAACGGGGTGCGTGCGTGAGGTTGTCTGTGGATGGCTATTATGCTCTTATTGCATCGCACACAACATGTTGTCATCTAATATGGACACTTTGCCTTACATTAATAATGTTAACAATTTCCACGCGGCAGCCGTCTGCATACGACAGTTCCAAAATTTCACAAAATATTTCAACACCATATTCATTTGGAATCACCATGAGAAATGCATTAAAATAAGTACAAACTAATTTTTGAGATAAGACTTTGAAAGTTGGGGAAGATTTCTGAAAAATCTGTTTTGTATGATATGGTAAAACTAATAGCCGCGTTTGCAATGCATAACAGCATTCGCAATGTCTTTCGGTTCCAGGTTCTATAATAAGGCCAAAAAGAAATTGGAGGGGCGGGCGGGCGGATTTTTTAAAACATTTCTTTTACCAGCGGAAGCTCAAAGTTCAGCCAACAAGAAGTTGAAATCACTCTGAGAGTCGCACATATATGTTATAAACACTTAATTTAATATTCAATGCCATTTAAACTGTTTAAAAAAAATGTGAAAAAAAAATGTGAAAAAAATGTGAAAAAAAAAAATCTGATTTAATTTTTTTTTTAAAAACACCGAAAAAAAAAATCAGAGCGGCCCTAAATCCGGAGCAGGCGGTCGAGGACAACATAACAATTTATTTTTGTTGGCCTAAAGGTAACACAATATTATCGTCACATTGATTTTCTTCGAGCTCTCGGTGAAATCTATTTTTTATGCTTACAAGTTAAGGGCGTAGTATAGTGATAACCAGTTAGAAGTAATATTCGTCTTTCGCGATCACTCTCACGGGCAAGCATCATTTTGACATGTTCTCTTGATGACAAGATATTGAACATCAGTATTTCAAACTTTTACTTACTAATACTAAATACGAATTATAATCACGTTGATATATATTACTACTTAAAAGGGCCGGCTTTGTAAGAAAACATCTACAGTCCTCAAAATAAGTAACTGACCAAGTAATTAATATGCTCTCAACTCCAAAACTATAGCTCTTTACGTAAAAATATTAAAATATAAAGTTGTAGGAAAATCTTTTTTTTCTCAATTTGAAATGAATATTGACTCAGTTATGTGCCCAAAACCAAAACAAAGTCAGTTTTTCATTTTAATATTTTGTTCGTCGACACGCAGCCTCGGACTAGCAACAGACAGATTATTGATTAACTGGTAGAGATAACACACGGGTTGATAGTAAGATGAGGATTGGGGATGCTTCAATTGATCAATCCATCCAGCCCATGCAAAGGGTGATCGGTTTGTCACGGACGGACATTTTTGAAATTATTTGAGAAAAACTGCTTATAAAAAGTAACTACTAAGATTTACAAAAATGTTTTATGTTTTACGTTGAAGAGTATCACCAACTCTATTAAAATTGATAAAAATTTAGTAGGTGTGGTTTGTTACTAAAAAATAGAATGAACAAAACATTTGCGTCACGGACGGACAAGATAGAAATAGGGTTCTTTACTTTTATGTTCTCTTTTTCTGTTTCTATCTAAGACATTAGTTACTCCACAATTCTTTTCAGGCTAAACAGTATCTCAGATATATGACTTGATTTAATACCTGATACACAGCTGGTGAAAGCTGACCTTTTTTACAAGAGAGGGCTGACAATTTGTGTCACGGACGGACGCAAATGTTCACCACAAGAATAACTTCAAAATCACGTTTTATTCATACTTTGCACAACAAAAATGACATCATTTGTACTACAAAATAAAGAACAAATGCATGTTAGATGGTGATTTATTCAGTCTGTGTAATAACATTTATCTTTTCCCAACAATCAAAATTCAACATACATGTATGGCAAATCCAAGTTACCAACCTCACCATTTGGGTGGACATTTTCTAACAAAAAAACTTGTATACATATCTTAGGCCATTGTTTTATAGCATTTAAATTCATCTGCTATTTAAGGAAAGAAGAAACACTTTAAGTTGAGTTACTTGTTTATATTTATATACAAGATTAGTGGATAACAAAGTACATGCTTTTCATTGTGTATTTGGGTTTCCTTCTTTATAGTAACTATAGGACAACATTTATCAAATCACATGTGTGCAAAAAGACAGCTTCAATTTAAAATCTCTTTTTTTCCCTTCTTTTTCTTATCTTGCATAATATAATAAAACACATTTACAGGCTTAAACTTGTAAGTGAGATGTCACAATTTGTTGACCTGAGGCATAGTTCAACTCAATTGAAAAGAAAACCACTTCAATCTATCCAAAACAGGGCTGCTATAGACTGATCAAATTGGAGGGAACATGTTACATGTCAAACATACTTGCTTGATCTTATAAAAACTCATACTCAAAAGTCTGAAGATATATCTTTGATAACCATCTTCGATAACCATCTTCTTGTTTAAAACAGAACTCATGTACATCAAATGGAGAAAAAGCTTTCAACCATTCAAGCACAGTTACCAGCAACTAACTATCCACATGTCTTCTAACTTCAACATTTTCAAGGCAAACTCAAAACGCAATTTTTACAAAGTAATATTGGTTGATGCTTTATGTTAGATTTTTAAAATATTTCATGTTTTAGTTTTAGTTTACATTGCAATTATAAGATTGTAAATTGCCAGATTTGGATTCTCTGATCCATTTCCTTTCCATGAACGTATACTTTTATATGCTTTTGATTAATAGTTCAGTAATTATAGCACTCACAAAATTCCAAAAGATTTTTTTTGAACAAAGCTAACAAAAATAATTTTGAGGTAAAAATGCCCAAATCGCTTGATGATAATGTTAAGACACTAACTTAGGGACGATTGTTTTTTATTAACCTAATCTAATACTGTTTGAAGTTTTGACTAAAAAGTGACAAAAAAGTGAAAAAATGGAACCTTTTTCTTTTGGGCACTTTTTTAGTGAAAATCTCAATTTAGAATACCTTAAAAATACAGTCTCGAACCCGGTCCTTCTTCTCCATCGCAGCAAAGATACCCACTGGACCACAGAGGTTGTGTTTCCATACACCGGCACACCGGATGAACGAGCGCTAATGTATAAAAAGTCTTTGTTGCGAGTCTCAAGTGGCCGAAATACATGTAGTAAATCATATATATAGCTTCCCCTCCTAGTATCCCTAAATTAGCTATATTTTGAGCAAATCTGGGAAAAAATTAGAAAGAAGCTGATTTCAACGGTTAATGGTAAGTATGGGTGTCATTAATCACCAAAAAAAAGTGAGGGCGGATAGGGGGTGGGGAAATTGTTTTTTTGGGGGTCATTGAAACCGGGGGGTCATTTACCCAAATTTTGCTCAAGGTATGTCGTGATTGGTATCAAATGAAAGGGAATTTAATTTAAAACACCAGATGTGATGCTCATTTTGTCATTCTATTATCCTGTGAAAAGTTACACTAGATTGAAGACGTTGGTGCTGGTTATATGGAATCGGCGAGTTTATTACAGTTTCTAAAGAAAACTTGAAATCTATCATAATACAATACGTTACTATGTATCCATCAAAGTGTATCACATTGTTTTAAGGCTGATATCGACATTGGTCAGGGCACATTAAGTACAAATACAACAATTTGTTGATTAAATATACTGATAATGTATACTGACAGAAACTGACAGTAAGCTCATTATAGGCCCTACAAGTTTAGCGAAAACAAATGGCTTGATTATTCCGTTTCCTCTTCATCACTTCCAAGTTCTTCCGTTCTATCTGCTCCATTGGAACAATGTCCACAGCACACTCCACATGCAGAAACACATGACATGCCAGCTTTCATGCAGCTACATTTCATAGTTTGACACTGCCTCTCCCCTTCCTTGCAGTTGCAGCAAATTCCTTTTAGAAGATTTTCTGGGGCGATACCACCGGTAAGCATCTTCGGTCTGAGTTTTTTGTTTCTATCCAACTCCCACCCTCTTCCAATGGGGTCAAGTATGGAGGTGTTGAGATGCTTCCATACCACAACTTGGAGATGAACACGAAGGGAATGTTGTACCGTTGCATTTGGTGTGGGTGGTAGGCGATCAGGATCAATTTTACCCTTGGCTGCTTGCTTTTGGAACTTCTGATAGCGAACCCTTTCAATGGGAGTATCCCCACAGCTGTATGTGATCTGCATTGCCTTTAATCCAGCTGCTTTAATTGTAGATACAGTTGACATATCGTTTGTGAATGCAGTGATGACACTGGCAGGAAATTTGAACTTGTAGAGGGCACATTTGGTATGTCCATGAATGCTTGAAACAGTATCATTTCCAGACCAGCCATACTGGAATAGGAACTCTTCTCGGTCACCGATATCTATGGAAGAGATGTCATAAAGACCATCAACGTCTGATTGCAAGTATAAATTAGCACAGTTACTGGGGCAATGATAGCAGAGCAAAACCAATATATCAGTGTCTTGGGCAACTACAACAACTGGGGTATTCAAACTTGTGACCAAATCTATTGCAGTCTTTACAATAAGTGTGTCACTATCATCTTTTGCTTGGCGTACAACGATATCGTGGCTTGTCAATGCTGTGGATATCATTTTGATTAGAGCTCCTTTGTTGTTCTCATTTGCAAGGAACACTTCCCTGTCGCATGATACTGTCAATTCGGATGAGACACTAGTCTAGCGCAACCTTCTTCCCAGCCATCCGCCGCATATGCTCATGGTCCTTCGTTGATTGTTCTTCCCCATTGCCATCAAACACTACAGTACATTCCTTAAATCTTGCCCGGACAAACTTGGCATAGGTGTCAACTATGGACTTGATGGTTGCACCGGTGGTCCACTTTACCTGATGAAGTAGCCATCCTCCATCAACAACATGCATCTTGGTATTCATGTCTAGGTCAAGCTTTGTGGCTGTTTCTTTGAGCATCCTGCCAAATTCATGTTTTGGGGGTTTCCTCATCATACGGTCCATAGTGAACAGAGATGTAGGAACTGGGGTAAGTTCAAAGATGAATAGCTCTTCAATTCCTTCATCTCGTTCTGCCATGATGATCAATCTGTCTCATGCCTATGTTTGTATCATGTGCATAAAACAAGGTCCCCTGGGTTAATTAGACCCAATGATTCCCATACCAACAGAGACGCTACAACACATATAAATTGCATAACATTAATCTGAGCTTGCCGATTCCTTGTAACCAGCACTATATGTCTTCAATCAAGTGTAACTTTTCACAGGATGATTATCTGACAAAATTAATGGCATTATACATGTTTTAAATTAAATTTCCTTTCATTTGATACCAAACACGATATACTTTAAGCAACATTTGGGCCAATGACCCCCCCAGTTTCAATGACCCCCCGAAAAAAAAATATTTCCCCACCCCCCATCCTTCCTCCCTTTTTTTTGGTAAAACTCGACACCCATACCTACCATTATCAGTTGAAATCAGCTTCTTTCTAATTTTTTCCCAGTGGAATCCTAATTTAGGGATACTATCCAAGCAAGAGTTGTATTACAAATTATCACTTCTCTTTATACGGTATTTTGTACATTCACAACCGTTTCATTCATATTATGCTATATAGTTGTTACAGTTTTAAATTATTGTAAATTTGTAGCGAAATATAATAGTTACCTAGATGTATTCATATGTAGCACAGCAATGGAAATACCCTCAGGCCTAAATAAGAAGGTTGCTTGCCCGAACACGGCCGACCCATACAATCTCAAAACCCCATGCCTTTTAATTCATTAAATAATGTTTTAGGTTGAAAAATATTGTATTAAATGATATTTTCATCTTAATTTGCCAAACTAATCCACAAAACTGCCCTGCAATTTACTTATTCCATATCCACCCTTTAAAACACCAAGGAGGTGCAAATCCAAGATCCTACCACTATCTAGTGAATAAAGAACATGTCAGACCTTCCGGCATTGTCTGAGGGTTTGTACTACAGGCTGCCAGATGTATCAACCCTAACCAGCCAGGCTATGTTTTTGTGTGGAAACGGGGGAGGGGACAAAGTACGAATTGTTTACCAAAATAATCGCCGCGAAACGCCAAAACCCCCGGGACTCGACCCGGACCGCGTCCCTAACCACTCGGCTAACGTGCCAATGCTCGCCCGGAAGCGATTTCGGTCACACATGTCAGCTTGGTTGATGACGTCATCGAATCGAATGCGCGTGGACATTGTTTTTTTTTCGTAGCGAATTGTAGTGTCTAGGAGGGTTTTAAAGAACATTGACATGATTGAAGTGTATTAAAATCAAATTGTATAGTTCTTCCCTTCTCTAAAAGTGACTATAGCAACAACAACAAAAAAGAAGAAAAGAAAAGGTAATCGACCTACCGACCCATTTTTTCAACTCTTGTTTGGGCAAACAACCCCTTTTTTTAGGCCTGACATGACTGTCTACCCGGGGTAACCTCACCCAGGGGTGTCTATAGGTAGGTACTACACACTTTTTTGACTTATAGGCCTATATTTCTAACCATAACTTTTACAAAAGAAACTAAATCTGTTGAAAATGTGGTCCTATAGTGGGAATCAAACAATGGACCTCTGCATTTCGAAGCATGTCTCTCAACCAGCGAGGGATGAACTGGCCAGGACATGATTTTAATGCCTCTAAAGCATTAATGGAATAAAGCAATAGTAATATTATGACAGGGACAATCGAATGAAGGGACTGGAAACGGCTTCATTCGTATACAGGGTGAGTCAACAAAAAGTGTACTCAAAAATAAATAATTATTAAAAATATTTATTATCAGAATATGAAGGCGAACAATATACGTGTCAATAGATGCATTTATTAACTATCATCAGCAAAAAGAATCATTACATTTTATCGTACCGTTTACCAGATATGATTATTTTGGTAAAGTTACTGCATTTGAAACCGAACACAATATTGAATGTTTTATTCAATAATGCTTGATATTAGTGAACAAGTGGATTCATGTATGCTACACAATAGCTAACTAATAGAGACAAATCAAACATTCTCAGTTATTTTGTCAAACACAAAATGCGAAATAATGACGAAACAATGACGATTTATTCAGATGAAATCTGTATAAATCGCTTTTGCTCACGGCGCAGAGTCCCGTACCTCTGTCAACTTGTGTCTCTGTTTCGCGCGTTTTCCTCGCCTGATTCCACAGTAACAATAGATGGCCATTCCTTTTGTGTGCGTCCCTCCCTGCGTGCCTTGCGAGCAGCAATCAGTTTTCCTTACTGAGTCATAACCTCCGTTGTCGGCATCCGAATTGGACGTTCTTTCTTGGACATAAATTAATTTTTTATTATTTCTATTTCTACACGACCTGCGGTATTCTTCTGAGCTGCGTTGGTCGGATTCACATGATTGCTAGGAAATAATCCTTAGCTTCTGTAAATGGTACTACAAATTCGGTGAGAAATTTTCATTTTGTCCGTTAATTTATGTAGTTTTGTTATTATACAGTCAATGGCGGTAGTCGTCTTTTCTAATCATCGGTACCCCTCACTTTTTTCTTCTTCACATGTTTATACGCCTACATGCCTTAAACTCGTGAAATATAATATTAATACATTAATTATAAAAATATAAATATCATTCGTGTCGGTTACTTACATTTTAGGGGCTTTTCGGACTACTGTAACAGCCCACGCATTTTGCATCATGGCTGTTTGTGTCTAGTATCCTCGGGTTTCACGTTGTTATTATATTCATCTTTGGGTATCCATCCATAGCCCAGTTTTATAAGGCTTGACACTCGTGCGAATAAACTTGCTCATTCATCGATAATTTGCTCATTGAATTGGACAATCTCTTTCACTTGGTTGTTCGCCATTAATTATAATTCACGGTATATAATAGGAGGGAGTGTATATTCTGGTTGACCTATCTATCTATTATACGCCTATGTGGCAGGGCTGTAAATAGTGTTGTTCACAACTTCAAGCGGTTTAAAATGGGAGTTTTTAATATTCAAATTTGCGTGATGTTCTACAACTTGTAGATACAATAGGCACCCGATTATTCTCAGTTTGGCGTCTTTCAATTAATTACATCACACCCTCTTAATAACATAAAGGTCACGTGATACCGTGTTTTATTGATACACGTTCGATCTTTTGGTCATGGCTGGGAGATCACATGGTTCTAGATGGTGGTCTCGCATGCCGCCGTCTGTCGCGCTATTAAATGTTATCTGCTCTCCATACATTTATTGTTTGTTTATTTTTTGGTTTTAAATGGATTGAGTCTCTGCACTTGATATCAATATCGATTAAGGCCTAATAATATTACGCCTCGTTACATCATAAGTTTACGCGCTCTTGCGTTGTTACTGTTAATATGGTACCGTCCTTATAAATAAAGATTAATAAGTAAGTAAATAAATAAAGTCAAATAAATAAATATATTATTAAATAAATGGATAAATAAATTAATTAATTGGTTGGTTGATCGATTGATTGGTTGATTGTTTGATGGTCGATTGATTGAATTGTCGATTGGTTGATTTGTCGATTGATTAATTGGTTGTAGTCAGTTGATTTGATTGATGATTGGTTGATTGTAGTTTGATTGATTGATTAGTTAATTTTGATTGATTGTTGAATGGTTGATTGTAGTTTGATTGATTGATTGATTGATTGATTGATTGATTGATTGATTGATTGATTGATTGATTGATTGATTGATTGATTGATTGATTGTAAATAGATGATCTGATCCGTTTCTCGCATTATTTATTTCAGATATAACCGGTAGCGTGTGTGCACAGGGTTGCGTATGTGGATGGGTACATCAATGCGAGACAGGATTAGTGCGTGAATTGGATGGTCCGCGAATTAGTTGTATTATTACAATTATGTCCAGCCCAGCTGATTACCAAATGTATACAAAAGACGTGGTGACATCAATTCATCAGACAAATGATCAACGTTACATAACGAAACGTATGATAGCCCGGAACACTGAAAAGGAACGCAAGACTATGAAAACTATCAGAGTCTATGTACAACACTTCCTGTCCCGTTTTGGCGGGGAAAGAATGTTCTCTCGCTTTCGGGATAGAACCATCAGTATCACGAATAAGAGGGTCAACACCAGGCCATAAGTACAAAATCCGTATCCATTGCGGTGGCTATGTGAAATGGCCGTACTGCAAGTTCCATCTTATTTGGTCGTTCAGCGACTTGCAAAATAATTGCAAATTACGTTTTTCTGACGGTTATTACGTCATTCTTACTACCGAAGAAGTCGTAGTTTTTCACTGTAGCTCAATCATTCGTGAATAAGGTCTGGAATAACTGGTGAAAGTCATGCGGGAATTATAACGCCCTATGTGGCTCCGTTGGACGTCTAGCCGGGACGTCTAGATCGAACGTATCGGATTTTACGAATTGACACTAGTCGGTATTTGGATACCAGAACTTTCGTCGTCGTGCGTGTGAGTAGATTGTGAAAAAGTAACGATTACATATTTAACATACGTCGATATATGCTTCACATATTAACAAAACTTATCATCATTGAATAGTTCCGACGATTAACTTGGGAAACCGCGATTTACCCAACGCAACAATATTTATAGATAGGGCCTACCGGACATCTATTTCAATGCAACCATATATATAGCTAATGGTCGTCTAGCTAAATTGTTATTCTTGCTCCTTGATTGTATGTGACAACAACCACAAAAAAAAAAAAAAAAAAAAAAAAAAAAAAAAAAAAGGGGGGGGGGGTTTGGCAAGTTTCCCCCTTTCGGCGCCCTTTCGTGTCAAACTTGTTTGGCATAGTTTCTTTTTTCTTTTGACAAACTAGTGAATAATGCATAGCTTCCATGTGTTTTGGGCTCACAAATCCTATAATAATTTTATATATAAATCATGTCACATCATTCCATGTAATTAGCCCTACCAATCATATGGATAAATTGATTTATTGAGAGGTGATTCTCCTGTCGCCGCCTAGCGCAAGGTCCAAGGGGCATTGTCGATAAGCTTGTCCTTATATCACCAACCATTGTTTTTTGTAAAATTCAGAAATCTTATATTGATAAATTGAATTATTTTGAATTGATATCAAACAATTGTTATTGTAAATGTCAGAAATTTTCTATTGATAAATTGAATTATTGAGAGGTGATTCTCCTGTCGCCGCCTAGCGCAAGGTCCAAGGGGCATTGTCGATAAGCTTGTCCTTATATCACCAACCATTGTTTTTTGTAAAATTCAGAAATCTGATATTGATAAATTGAATTATTTAGAATTGATATCAATCAGTTGTGTTGTAAAATTCAGAAATCTTATATCGGAATTTGATCCCTAGTGTGGCCGTGTCTAGCCCAGGGATAGGAGTTCGTCGTCTAGCCTCCTCCAATTTCATTTCCACCAATTTCTTATATCGGAATTTGATCCCTAGTGTGGCCGTGTCTAGCCCAGGGGTAGGAGTTCGTCGTCTAGCCTTCTCCAAATTCATTTCCAACAATTGGTTATCTTAAGAGTTGATTCTGAAAAATGTGTGTAACACTAATGTGTTCTATTATTTTTGGAAAAGTTTGATTGTTCAAATGAATAAAATGTTCTTCCTCTCGTTTGCTTTCGGAGGCAATAGCACACCTCTTGTCGTACCTTGCTTTTCCTCGATGTGTCTGTGGGCAATGACGATTTATTCAGATGAAATCTGTATAAATCGCTTTTGCTCACGGCGCAGAGTCCCGTACCTCTGTCAACTTGTGTCTCTGTTTCGCGCGTTTTCCTCGCCTGATTCCACAGTAACAATAGATGGCCATTCCTTTTGTGTGCGTCCCTCCCTGCGTGCCTTGCGAGCAGCAATCAGTTTTCCTTACTGAGTCATAACCTCCGTTGTCGGCATCCGAATTGGACGTTCTTTCTTGGACATAAATTAATTTTTTCCCACCCACCTCACCCCTCAGTTGTTTTACCGTACTTGCTTATTGCATGTCTTACATGTAGGCTTAGTGCATAGTTTCTTTTTTCTTTTGACAAACTAGTGAATAATGCATAGCTTCCATGTGTTTTGGGCTCACAAATCCTATAATAATTTTATATATAAATCATGTCACATCATTCCATGTAATTAGCCCTACCAATCATATGGATAAATTGATTTATTGAGAGGTGATTCTCCTGTCGCCGCCTAGCGCAAGGTCCAAGGGGCATTGTCGATAAGCTTGTTCTTATATCACCAACCATTGTTTTTTGTAAAATTCAGAAATCTTATATTGATAAATTGAATTATTTTGAATTGATATCAAACAATTGTTATTGTAAATGTCAGAAATTTTCTATTGATAAATTGAATTATTGAGAGGTGATTCTCCTGTCGCCGCCTAGCGCAAGGTCCAAGGGGCATTGTCGATAAGCTTGTCCTTATATCACCAACCATTGTTTTTTGTAAAATTCAGAAATCTGATATTGATAAATTGAATTATTTAGAATTGATATCAATCAGTTGTGTTGTAAAATTCAGAAATCTTATATCGGAATTTGATCCCTAGTGTGGCCGTGTCTAGCCCAGGGGTAGGAGTTCATGTAAACTGTTTATAAATGTAAAAACAAACATATAAGGGCAGGGGTAGGAGTTCGTCGTCTAGCCTCCTCCAATTTCATTTCCACCAATTTCTTATATCGGAATTTGATCCCTAGTGTGGCCGTGTCTAGCCCAGGGGTAGGAGTTCGTCGTCTAGCCTTCTCCAAATTCATTTCCAACAATTGGTTATCTTAAGAGTTGATTCTGAAAAATGTGTGTAACACTAATGTGTTCTATTATTTTTGGAAAAGTTTGATTGTTCAAATGAATAAAATGTTCTTCCTCTCGTTTGCTTTCGGAGGCAATAGCACACCTCTTGTCGTACCTTGCTTTTCCTCGATGTGTCTGTGGGCAATGTCATTATAACACGAATCAGCTCGGACTAATGTGTGGACCGTTTTCAATAGTGGAATTTTATAGATCTTAGAAGAGAAAATATCGCAAATCTTGTTTGGTATATGAAATGGTGACTTTTACGCAAAAGAGCCTAAAATATGTTTATCACAACCAATTTCATCCAACTAAAATTATTTAAAAAGCTAATGTGATAGCTAGATAACCCGTCTGCCTCAATAAAAAATCTGTGAAATGTTTGCACAGATTTTAAAATATGAAATCCCAAAGTTGAGTATACTTTTTTTTTAATCACCCTGTATGTAATTGAAAATGGTGATATATCCTCAAAATAAGTAACTGACTAGGTAATAAATATAAGTATATATCCTAAAATATTTAAATAGGTGCTACTTAAAAATATTAAATTATATAGTTGTAAAGAAATTTCGTCTCTTCATTTTTGAGACATTGTTCACGAAGATCAGTTAATAATTAAGAACGCTACATTGAAAAGGATATAACAAAGTGCAGTTTAGATTTTCACTCACGGGTTTTGAACACGCATGATAGTCTGACAGGCATTTGTATCCCCAATCCTCACCTTATAATGTACTATCGCTCAAGACTCCCCTCTTTCAGCAAATGACTTAATAATGTTTTGTATCTTTGTTCATATTTTGTACTTTTTGTTCAGCGCACTTGGGGTCTTGCGACGGAGTGCGCTTAATAAGCGTGGTTTATTATTATTATCAACCCGTGAGTTATCGCTACCAGTTAATCAATAATCTGCCTCTTGCTTGTCCGAGGCCGTGTGTAGACGAACAAACTGTTAAAATGAAAATGGACTTTGTTTTGCTTTTGGGCACATTCAATCTTCACGTGTAATATCTCAAATTAAAGAAAAGTAATTTCCTTACAACTTTATAATTTAATATTTGTACATAGGAGTGTTAATTTTGAAATTGAGAGCATATTCATAACCTGGTTTATAGTTACTTATTTCTAGTCCTTTTATTTGATTGTCCATGATTATGATCATACACAACACAATAGTGTGAATAGAGAGGCGCTATTCACATCATCATCTACTCTGGGTATACAGTCATGTATCATCGTCTATATATCCTGGGTAGACAGTCATGTATCATGTGGGTAGAGTGACGGACGTGTAGCATCGTCTACCCTGGGTAGACAGTCGTGTATCATCGTCTACCCTGGGTAAACCATCGTGTATCATCGTCTACTCTGGGTAGACAATCATGTATCATCGTCTACCCTGGGTAGACAGTCGTGTATCATCGTCTACCCTGGGTAGACAATCGTGTATTATCGTCTACTCTGGGTAGACAATCATGTATCATCGTCTACCCTGGGTAGACAATCATGTATCATCGTCTACCCTCGTAGACAATCATGTATCATCGTCTACCCTGGGTAGACAGTCGTGTATCATCTACCCTGGGTAGACAATCGTGTATCATCGTCTACCCTGGGTAGACAGTCGTGTATCATCGTCTACCCTGGGTAGACAGTCGTGCGGATATTTCCGTTACTGCGTGTTGATACCCTTCCTGACCAGCCTAAGAAATAACTCCGCGACGCGTGGTCATACACTCTTAGAAGGTCAGGATCAAATACATGAGTAGATTTCCGGCTCACTTTGTTTTGATCCTTTAAGGATCATTTTCGGATCGTTTTGATCCGTTTTCGGATCGTTTTGATCCGTTTCCAGATAGATATCAACAAACGGATCAAATTCACCTTGATCAACTTTGATCTGATTTCCGGATCAATTCGATGAAAAAGTTCATTGGTCAATAGGTGACTGACGTCACTCTTTCGCAAACCGATAGACGACAAGCAGACGATCTTTTGAATTCGGTCGCCATTGAAACAAGGGTGAAATACCGCGGTAAGTTATCCAGTCTAATCTGTAAAATGTTACATGATTTTGTCGGTAAAGTAGTTTTATTTTTTATGTTTGAACATGCTCTATTCTTGTGAACAAATTTCTTGTACCTGACCAGTGCCATCAGTACGATTTTCGGTCAAAATGCTCCTCACAAAATGTCACGATCACTGCGATGTACTAGGCCTACACGATGTAGTAAGCTTACTGCACTCGATATATAGTCTGCAGTGGGTCTCTTAGAAGGTCAGGATCAAATATGAGACGAAAAGGATCAATTTTGATCCAGAAGCGGTATCACATATGAGCTTACCCTTTCCGGATCAAAGTGATCCGACAAGCAGGATCATTATTTTGATCCGTTTCAGTATCATTTGACAGAAATATTTGATCCCATTTCGGATCAAACTTTTTGATCCTGCTTGTCGGATCACTTTGATCCGGAAAGGGTAAGCTCATATGTGATACCGCTTCTGGATCAAAATTGATCCTTTTCGTCTCATATTTGATCCTGACCTTCTAAGAGTGTACCGTTAAATAAAAAGTTGCTGATCACTCAAGACTGCGTCCCGCGTTGGACACTTGGCTTGGGTAGTCAGGAAAGGATCTAGAATTATATCTATAATAGTTACATTTTACATAATTAAATAAACATAATTGTTACCGATGTTCATTGTTACAAATGCAATATCGAATCCAAATAATTGTTCGTTTATGTTCAACCGAATAGACGATTCCAGTTAGCCTATTTTTTGTCATATTATTGTTTAAGTGTATTATTGCTTATTATTGCTGCACATTTGTACGGCATTAAGAAGAAAAAGGTTTTATTTTTATTTTTTAAACTATTAAATCTGGTTTTCCATTTTGTATTCTCGGCCTAATATAAATGGAATTTGGTTAACAATAATACAAAGATCAAGATGAATGAGTTTTTAACATCTTAAAATTGAGTCAGAGATGATGCAAGCCATGCGTTGAGGTAAATGGACCGGGGTATAATAAAACCCCTTATTGGCGGTAGGCTTAGTACGAATTCGAGTGTCAGAGGCACAACCTTAAAGGGACATTAAGTGGTGTTGAAAATTTTAAATGTTTACAAATTTACTTCAGAATTCAAGATGAACATTAAAAATTGCCATTATTGTTGTTTCTACTAACAAAAACACAGCACAATTTGATTAAAACAATATCATCGCTATTTATTGAAAAACGCCCTCTATGCAAATATGGTTCGCGTTATGTATCACGCGTACTGCAGGGGGATACTGTCGGACGTAAAATGCTCGTCGCGGCTGTACGAGCATTTTTGAATCGACGTTTTCTTGTACAAAGAGGGCTGATTTTTCTTAATCCTTATACAATGTAGGTGTAAGCTCATACATGTAATACAATTATAAAAATATACTAATCCCAGTTTTTATCATAATTGAGGGCGCAGCCTCCAACACATCTCTTAGTGTCCCTTTAACTAATTATTTTGGGGAAATGGAATACCGGTATGACATTATATTTTCAATAATTGTGCATAGTTATTACGCTGCCATCAGAGGTCAAATGTCGTCTGAGAGGGGTCATGAGCTATTATGATCATGTTTCAAAACCTGAGATGATATTGACCAAATGGTCAACGAGTTACACTAACTTTTTGTTTTGATTTTGTTTCAGATGGTAAAATATTTCAAGCGACATAAGATGTCAAATTGTTTGTTCATGGGTAAAATTGTCAAAATGCTAAATTTGAATAAAGAAAATGTTTCCAAATTTACCATGCATGTTAGTAAACAAATATTAGTTTTATCATGTCAAAGGTCAGGAAGCTTTCACGCTTTCATAGTGTATAGAAAGAAAAAGCTGACCTTTGTGACTTTTTTCAACTATTAGATTATGTCCATGTAGAAATAGCAACACTATGTAACCATGGTAACATATCTACCACGCTGAGAAACACATTTATTTCCACTTGATATAGTGTTCACAACATATAAAGACGGATCTTCATCACTATAGTCTAGATGGGGTGACAGCAATGTTTATCAACAAACGCAACGGTCGAAGGGACTGGACTGTCGATACATGCTTTAGGGAACAGTATATGACCACAACACTGCCCACTATGCCTTATTGCCCTTTATAATGCTTTGGCGCGAGTTTTAAAAGCACGGGTCCTCAAAACAGGATGCGCGCGCAAACCGCTGGGCAAAGAACAATGGCAACTGCCGACCAAATGCCTGGTGTGATGTCACCTGTCACCCCATCTATACTCAAATAGATTTAAACCAGCCTGGTATCTCCATCGTAGTCCATCAATGTCTCTACTAGCATGACTAGTCAAAGTTGAAGACAAAAACCAACCACAGAACTTGCAAAATCTTTTCCTGTGCATACGATAGCCTATTATAATACGCAAACGGTATGACATTACGACTGCAGTCCTGCACTGTCACTGTTAAAGGCACATTAAGTGGTGTTGAAAATTTTAAATGTTTAAAAATTTACTTCAGAATTCAAGATGAACATTAAAAATGGCCATTACTGTTGTTTCTACTAGCAAAAACACAGCAAAACTTGATTAAAACAATAGGCATCGCTATTTATTGAAAAACGCCCTCTATGCAAATATGGTTCGCGTTATGTATCACGCGTACTGCAGGGGGATACTGTCGGACGTAAAATGCTCGTCCCGCGGGACGAGCATTTTTTGAATCGACGTTTTCTTGTACATAGAGGGCTGATTTTTCTTAATCCTTATAGGTGTAAGTTCATACATGTAATACAATTATAAAAATATACTAATCCCAGTTTTTATCATAATTGAGGGCGCATCCTCCAACACATCTCTTAGTGCCCCTTTAACATAAGTTGTCATTTCCCACCTTATAGAAGACATTGTTTTGACTTCCCACTTTCCACGCGGTAGTCGTCTGCAGACGACACTTCCAAAATTGCATAAAATGATTCAAAAATGTCAACATTGTTTAATTTCATCACCATATTTGGAATTACCATGAGAAATGCATTAAAATAAGTACAAACATGCCAAGTATTGGTTCAGTAATCCTTGAGATAGACTTTGAAGGTTGGGAAGGGTTTCCGAAAAATCTATTTGCTAATCATGCTAATACATAGCCGCGTGGAAAGTGTTAAATTCCTGGTTGAATTAGTCAAAATAATGTCTTCATTTTACAGTGTAATGGTGTGAGATGAGAGTATGGGAAGCGAGTTGGCTACTTTGCAACCAACAACTCTGCAGTAGCCCTATTACAAACGATGACAATTGACTTTTAGAGTTGCGTAACAGAAATGACTGATTTATCAATCAATATTTGCCGATATTGCTCACATTTGACAACCAGACAGCCAAGGCATATAACGCTAACGTCATATCTACATTTTTGAGGTTGATAAGTGATATTCTATTTAAGCATAATTCCAATCAAAAAGTGTCGCGTTTTGTATGATAACACCCTGTCCTGTTTAATAGGATGATGGCTCCTCCCTATATCCAAATAGTTTTAAATCAGCCTGGTATCTCCATCGTAGTCCATCAATGTCTTCACTAGTCAAAGTTGAGAAATACTTATCGAAGCTCACAGAACTCTGATTTGTTGCGTGGGAAAATTTGGCCGCCACCGTATCCAGCAGACGGGGTTCACCGAGCTGGTTTAGTATATACTTTGTGTCTGTATGAAAGCTCTCCATTTTCCCTATGTAATCATATGTTACCGCGCAGGGAAAACATGAATCGTTCATGGGAATCCAATGACTTTCGAAACTATGATGCTTGAACTTGACAGTCGGATCTCCTAAATATTTGACGAATTCCTCAAAAGTAGCCCCTTGATCTTTGCTGGAGTTTTGCTTCACGGTCTGATCATTGCTATCAGCCGCGTACTTTCGATGGATAGGATTCCCATATTTTCGCCGTACCATTCGACGTTCCTTGACATCACATTGTACGAATTTCTGCACGAATGCCGACAATGATCTGGAGAACGGATTGCGTACCGTAATAAACGATTGGTAGTTATTCAATCGATATAACGTCTCTTCCACCGACAGCGATGACGTCGCTAAACTATACGTCCCTGTTCCCACCCTTTTGTGTATACGGATTGGCTCTGGCATGGTCATGTTAACATGTCCATCCATAATCAAAAACGCCAGTTTCCAGTTAGTGCAAGCGACTTTTGGTATTACACAGAACAAGGCCCGGTGTTTATCTGAATAAATCACATTATGCAGTCTATTCTTGTTTCTCTTGACCCATTCTTCAGTGATTGAAGTTTCGGCTCCTAGAATCTCGCACTGAGTTCGTAAGGTATCGCGGCGAGATTTCTGTTCTCGTCTCCACTGACATTCCTCTTCACATTCGTGGTTCTGCGGAATAGAAAAATAAGGTATCATGTCACGTGTGTGAACTTGTAGATAAAATGACAGAACTTACCGAAGTACCAGCAATTAGCATACGGTAGATTTTCAAGACATGAGGGATATGGACAAGGGGGTATTTTCTTTTGTTATAGCCTTTCACCCTATCGTGAAAAATCTCAACATCCATAACAAAACCTTCAATCTCGTACGCGTTAAATCGATTTCAAAAGATGTGCTATAGTTGTCCGTCGCGCTGAAGGGTTCGAGTTTAGGTAACAAAAAACTGGGCGAAATGAGTGTATATATAAACAAATAGCTTTACACCAATCGCATCGGTGAATGTGTGTATTACACGGTAAATACCTATTAAAATATTAGAAGTATTTTAACTTTCTCCGGGTTATTTTTATCAACTAATTGTATGTATCCCGTTCACATTTAGGGCATATATAAAGGGGTAAAAAAAAAGTAAGCCCCCCCCCACTTAAAATTTGATCACGTTTGTTTGCATAACTCTACACATATAAGACGTTTTGAGAGATTGAAACACTTCTGAAAAGAAGAAAAAAACCACTTGGCTACCCATAGAAAGTTTCCCCATTTCAATATCATTATTACTTTTCCCAAAACAGCCACATTTCCCCAAAATGATGTTTTCAGAGAAAATGGCACTTTGCAAAATCACAAAAATGTCTCCAGTGCTGTTTAAAATTAAATTAAATTGTCTTTATTTTCAATTAAAAGAAAGTTTTTTCTTGCTTTAGCTGGTACTTTTCGGAAAACATCATTTTAGGGAAATGTGGCTGTTTTGGGAAAAGTAAACATGGTATAAGTTAAAAGTTTAACGGGTTCGCCGTCGGACGAGTTTTAATCTGAACGGCTCTTTTCAGAGCCACCAATTCTTTCACAAGTAGGAAAGGGCAACCTACGTGTTCAGTGGAAGCGGCAATCCATCTGAACGGCTCTTTTCAGAGCCACCAATTCTTTCACAAGTAGGAAAGGGCACCTACTCTCAAATCATCGGGCAAGGGGCAGCCCAAATGATGATAACAAGAGACGTGGCAATCTCTATGTTTTGTTCAATATTATAATAATTTGGTCCTGAAGAAGTCAGAGCTAATCCTGACGAAAGCTTGACAGATTAAAACACTCGTCCGACGGCGAACCCGTTAAACTTTTAACTTATATTATGAATACCCGTCGTAAAAGCCTATCTCACAATTTGTAAAATGTGGGTAGCCAAGGGTTATTCCTTTTCGTAAATGTGATCAAATACAAATTACAAGCGTACAATGTGCATTGATCATATCTGATTACTGTTATTAAAACGACAAATTCAAAAATATTGACTATATTTTTATAAAAAAAAGAAAACCAAATAAGGTTTAAAGTCAAATTAATCTCATAATTCGATAAGACAAAAGGTTTTTGTTGAAAATGATGGTGTGAGCCAAGTTGTGACTGTATGGAATGATTTCCAATATTAAAACAGTATTTAAACTCAAGAAAAACACCTGAATCCAGTGGTTTATTGGACTATGCTTCTTCAAATTCTAAATTAACATTGTGAAGTACCATATCAGGTTCATTTTCTTGCTTCACAGAGCCCGTCTCATGTAAAATTTACAAAAGAATACCCTCGGATCTCTCATCACTCAAGAAGGAGGATGTTTTACAGAAATCAGGCGTCGTTTGGCTATGGCTAGATCTGCAACGACACATCTCTCAAAATATGGGCTGACAGAGGCATCACTATATCAACTATGTCAACCAAGGTACGTCTGGTCAAAGCACTCGTTTTCCCTTATTTCAACCTACGTCTGTGAATCATGAGCTCTGACAACTGCAAGCTGCAACAAAATCGATGCATTTGGAATGTGTTGTTGGCGCCGGATGCTAAGGAACACCTGCGTCATGAGAGAACCAATGCAAGTGTGCTTCAGGAGGTTGGCGTGAAGACAAAAGCTACTTGGGCTGATCAATTCCCAAACTCTCTCTCTTATTTCGGTCATATTGCCAGACGCCAAGGAAACTGACTAGAGAAGGTGATCATGCAAGGAAAGAATCCGAAAGATTGAGGGTGCACGCGGACCAGGCCGGTCAAGATGGTTTGACAGAATAAAAACTCTGGGTATCCTACTTCAGTCATTTATCGATTGGCTGCTGTCCGACGGAAGTGGCGTGTCATCACCAAGGTCACGAGCTGTCAGTCATAACAGAAAAACGTACCAACCAACAAACCAGCCATCACCATCTTTTGTAGTTCAAAAGTGTAGGCTACATGTATTGGATACCCTAAGAGTAAGATGAATATTTGTTTTCTTCAAACTTTATTTTCATTCATCAAATACTAACATCACTTTACATAAAGAGTTCAAAAGAAGTAAGCCCCTCCCCGCTAAAATTTGATCACGTTTGTTTGCATATCTCCACACACAGTTAGCCGTTTTGAGAGATTGAAACACTTATGAAAAGGGGAAACGCTTGGCTACCATTACACATTCTCCTTTTCAAATATCGTGAATACTATTCACAAAATAGTCCCATTTCCCCAAAATGATGTTTTCAGAAAAAGTGGCACTTTTCATGATCCTACACATTTAAGTTACAAAAACGGTCTCCAGTCGTATAGTGTTTTTTAAAATTCACTTTAAGTTTAAGTGTCTTTAAAAATAAAATCTCTTTCTTTAGTTGCTCTCTATTTGTTTTAAAAAGCTTTCAAAAACTCATCTGTTCCCTGTGGAATAATTCAGCTTGATTGTTTACACAATTATTGTATACTAGCGGGCGGACCCGCTAGAAGATTTCACGGGGAGGTAAGTAAACAAAGCGTAAGCGTAAGCAAATTTGATACAATATCAAGAACATGTCCTACATGTATACATAATCCAGACGGGCCCTAAATATTTCGAATATCGCAGGTGCTTTTGATAATCCAGGTATACATGTGGGTATAGGCCTACCTTTGTCTTTCCAGATACCTATGGAGGCCTCCCATGTGACCTGAAATGCAGGTACCCGTTGTCTTATTATATCTAGGGACCCCATAGGCCTAAGCCCTACCCCTAATCCAGTTACTACAGGTGCCCTTAATGGCACCGGATAACACATAATCCAGGTACTGCAGTGTGCCGTTATATCGAGATACCCAGGTGCCTTACTGTATCATTCAAGTAACTTGAATTAATCGCGGGTGCCGAAGATAGCGGGCAGTAATAGTCATACCACAATAGGCAGAGGTATATCAAAGCGTTATAAATGTTTATATAAATATCAAGAGTATGTCCTTATTCAGGTACCCAGGGCAGGTACCTAAAGTGCCCTTGATATAATGTAAGTGACATGGTACCCTTAATACACCATACACCTAGGCCCGATGTGCTCTTATACAGATACCCAGTTCCTAATCCAAGTACTCCACGTGTTCTTAATACACCGGTTGCCCATAGGCCTAGGCCCTACCCCTCACAGATGGCCTTAATAACCCAGGTACCGCATTTGCCGGCATTATATCCATACCAATGTACATATCCAGTTTATAATGGAAAGCGCAGGTATAGGTGCCGAAGCTATAATAGCGGGTGGTTAGTCACATCAAAACGTATAAAGATGAGGGTATTGTAAAACAGCAAGAGTATGTCGTTGATACTCCATGTATCCTAGGTGCCCTTAATACTGACATTGGTACCACGGTGCCCTTAATAATCCATATATACCATGTGCCCTTAATAAATCCATGTATGCTATGCATGTATAACACATGGTGCCCTTGATTATTCAGGTACCACCCCATGTACTTTAATAATCAAGATTGTGTATTAGTATCCAATATAGGACCTCCATGGACTATGTAATTTATCTTAAATCGAATATTAAGGGCACCCGTGATAACTGTGTATGCGGCTATTAGGGCCTACGTGGATTAATAAGGACACCTGAATGGTTATTCAGGATGGTTATTCAGGTGTATGGTTATTCAGGTGTAGGAATACTTAAAATATTCAGAGTATCTGGTTTGCCTTAATATCCCCTCCCCCAGTTACCCCCTGTCAGCTCATGTCCCTACCCATTTTGTACCCCAAATAATACAAAAGTTGTATTTTAATGTCAAAACTGAAAGTAACTTAAAATTAGCTTTAAATGTCTCCCCGATTCTTTTATTGCCCCGCCACCCCGTTTTCCTGCTTTACAATGTTGATATATGTGCCATCCGGGTTTTGTTTGGCCTAGTTACTTAAATACATTATTCCTCCAATAGGCATGTAGGGCCTAAACGTATGTAGTCCCTTTGTCATGTTTGTTGTGTTCTAAATAAGGCCTTCCGAGATACTACCTAATACACCCTTAAAATCCAGTTATCACAGGTGGCACACCTGCGCATAGTATATCCAGGTAATTTGAGACTATCTGCGTTTTATAGTGAACCCGTAATCCAGATACCACTGGTGTCCTTACTAATCCAGACACTCTATAATAATCATGATAATATACTGCACGTTCCGTTTATCCAGATGCCCATGTGCCCTTATATCCAGATTATCAAGTAAGGGAAGTGCGGGGAGGAGGAGGTCGCTTTAGGGTATGATGGGGCAATACCGCACGTTCCGTTTATCCAGATACCCATGTGGCCTTAGTAAGGCCGCCTTACTGTATCCATATTATCAAGCAAGGGGAAAGGGGGCTTAGACCTTAGGGTATGATGTGACAATCCCGTAATTTACGTGCTATATAAGCCGCACGGCGAATAAGCCGCAGCACCTCAAATTAAGATTCAGACCTCATACGCGTATAAGCCGCACCGCTGTAGTCGCACAAAGAAAATGAAAGGGGTGAGTTTGCGTGGGGTGTTTGAGGGGGTGTATGGGGGTGTGTGGGGTCGGGCTGTGTGATTCTCTCAGTGTTGCTTTTGTGTATTTTATCATGTAATATGTATGTATATTTCTTATTTTACTGCTGGTTTTTGTTCAACATATTTTTATCTAATGTATACATATTGTATACAGCGCATTGGTCTTTTTGAAAATGTGCTATATAAATCCTTACAATAAAATAAAAATGAAAAATAAAATTATCGTTCCATCTGGCACTGGCAGGAACTGTGCGCAACTTTGAGTGATTTCTGGTAGCCTAACTTCAAACATTTATCATTTGATAAATAGACCTGATTTACATGTTTTGTTGAATCTCTAATTAATAAAACGATATTCCATGGTGTTGAGATACCGTATAACACAGTATTGCACAAACATATTCATAACACTAAATGAAGTGTAGGGGAATATGGCAATTGGGCCATGGGGCAACTGGTCCAAAATGAAGGGGGGGGGGGGCGTTTTCACACAAAAAAGGTACATTAGTACAAAAAAGGTACATTGGTAAACAAAAAAAGTACATTGGTACAAAAAAAGGACTCTCCAGTTTGGAATAACCAATTTGAATAAAATAAAATCATGGTTATCGAAACAATGTGTTTGTGCTGCGCATTTCATTAACTGGTTTAAAAAACCGCTAAAATCTGGACCTGAATATTTTGACTCACCATGTATATTGTGTTCACTTGTGTAGAGTTGCGATCATAGCCGGAAACCATGTAAACTGTTTATAAATGTAAAAACAAACATATAAAGGCAAAGTAAGGCTTACAAAATTAGATGACCGGCCAATCTGGGTGAGCATTTTTGTACAGGCATCATTTAATAAATCGTAACCATTATACATTTGGGCTGAATTCCCTCCATCATCATGCACCACAGTTGGTTTAAACAACATCCCAAACATCTTCTATTTTCCTCCGTAATGTGTTAATGACCGCATAGAACATTATAGATTTACCAGGATCTTGTTTGGCTTGTTTTATTTTGCGCATCAAAACAAATTATTAAAGGAATGTTTTGCAAATTGTTATAATTGTTTTAAATTCTTTACAAAGCCGGCACGAGGTTGTATGCTTATTTCATTAGAACAATAGTCATCTCTAATTAAAATCCGTTGCGCAAATACAAAATTGCAAAACAGATCTATAACTCACCGATAAACCCATATGAAACCGTGTTTCGACGGTTATATGTTTATTTCATTATAACACTGCAACATAACATTCATTCCGGAATTCCGTTTAACGGATCTATAACTAATAAACTAAGGCACGCACCATTAGATTTTCAGGGGGGGGGGGGGGGGGGGGGGGGGAGGAAGTTTTTGGAAACCCCCCCCCCCCCCCCTCCTCTATGCAGGCCAAAAAAAAAAGGAATCCCCCCCCCCCGATGAGTTAAAAAATAAAGAAAATAACCCCCTGCGGCGGCCAAAAAATTAAAATTCCCTCCGAACCCAACTTCCCACCCCCCCCCCCTGAAAATCAAATGGTGCGTCCATAATAAAATCCTTTATATGAAGCCGTGTTTCTTTATCGAAATCCGTTGCGCAAACTACAAAAATGCGAAAGAGATCTATAATAACTCACCGATAAAAGCCGTGCTTTGAATGTTGATGATTTCATAAGAATAACAAAACCAATCCATTCATGAATTCCGTTTTCTGATTAAAATCCGTTGTGCAAAATACAAACATTTGAAACGGATCTATAACTCACCAATCTGCCAATAAAATCCTCTATGAAGGCGTGCTTTAAATTGACAATTATAGCCTATATGATTATTTTTGGGGGTTAGTAGGACATTTTAAACCAAACCGGCGCGAAAAAATGCGTCTGCCACCCCACCCCTCCTGATTACACGGGTCTGGTTATAGATCCGTTTCGCATTTTTGCATTTTGCAAAGGATTTTAATTAGAGAACGAAATTCAGGAATGTTTTGTTGTTGTTTTGCATGAGTGGGATTCTAATGAAATAAACACATAACCGTCAAAGCGCGGCTTCATAGAGGATTTTATTGGTGAGGTGTATAATCCGTTTGAAAAATTCGCATTTTTGTATTTTGCGCAACGGATTTTAATTAGAGAACGGAATTCAGGAATGTTTTTAATATGGACATGAATGTTATTCCAAGTTAGGAAATAAGCATATAACCTCTAAAGGGCGGCTTTGTAAAAGAAATTCAAGAACAAAATATACAAATGAGTAGGCCTATACCACTCCGTTAATAATTGTTTTAGTATCGTTTCGTTTCGTTGCGCTTAATACAGTCAGAGTAAGCCGATCTTTTAGGGGAGCTTTAGAACACCCTACCATTTTTATTCCTCACTGTGTATAACTGTTGTTCTTTAAAAATCCCCCATTAAAGACAGTGGTAGGGTATACTAAAGGAACTCCATATTTTAGGCTTACGAATACGTTATGGTTAGGCTCATCGAATCATCGTGCTCTCGAGTTTTCTCTCCCGGCCGGCTTGCTAACTGCCCCAATCATTGCAGGAATAGGCCGCTTCCGACTGGCTTATATAATTATAATATATACATGTAAATGCTTTCGCTGCAATCGTCCCTCCCCGTCCCTCTTGGCCTGACTGACCTGAGACTAGTCTCAGGCCTGACACATCTACTTACTTTTTAATGTTGTCGTTTGAAGATAACATACAGCATAAACTACAAATAGTATTGTTGATAGAATCGCACACAATCTTGACCCTTTTCCTTTTCCCGATGTTGTAATGTTGTCATTACAAATGTACTAGTTTCAATAGATAAATCAGGAAAGGTGCTCACTTCCTGGATAAATGTTTCGACTAATAGTAATATCGGTCCGTGACCATCAGAAATAGTAATAATCATAAGGGAGGTGTTTATACACTGCTAAAATGTTGAGTAAACGTTTACTCAACGTTGAGTAACTAATAGGCTATTAACTGCCATGGTTTACTCAACGTTGAGCACGTTGAGTAACTATGCAAAAGTTAGTTGAGTAAACAATGCCCAATGTGTTCAACGGTTGACTAAATATGCCCGATATGTTCAACAGTTGAGTAAAATGTTGGGACAAAGGGTTTTCTGTGTACTGTTTGCAAGATGTTCATTGGGATAATAAATGGGGAAAATTCATAAGATCTGAATGGGGATATGACAGCTATATCGCTGGCTATAATACAAATCGAGAGGAGTAGCAATTCTATTTAACAATAATTTTAACAGTCTCTGCCTCTAAGGGCGTACCATGTGGTGATTCATGGGTCCTCAGATCAACTTTTTAAAAAAACTAGTGATACATTACCATAACATTATACTACTGCCAAATTTTTAAATTCCTAAAAGTTTTGGTTCGGTCGTAAAAAATCACCGAAGTTTTAGTAACAAATCCCAGTAAAATGATTACTACGTTCCCTATAAGTATAACTATGCGCACCATGCACATCCCAACGAAAGGAAAACATATTTTGAAACCTCCAGTTGGGTACACAACAAAAGTGAAACAAAATCATTGGGATCTCCAACGCGCGTCACATTACGCTGACCTTGAAACCGTGACGAACAACGTCCTTAGCAGTTTTCAAGCCCTTATAGTTTGACGCGCCAACGAGATCCCATTACATAAACAAGTTCATATGGAAGAACTCAGAGCATTTAACATATTCAAAAGTAAAAATGGTTGGGATCTCGTTGGCGCACGGAGATAATCCAGGTCAAAGGTCAAGTTTTACCATTTTGAGCCATTTTCGCACCTCCGTAAATCCGTGCGCCATCTTTAAAACACCTTGGAAATGACATCTACTTGCAAAGATGGTTTACCTTGAATAAAAAATGAAGAAACTGGTTTGGGATCTCAGAGATTTTTTTTTTAATGATTTTTTACAAATTTGCTTAAGAGCAACTTGCACTGCATGCGAGTCAGTAATAGCCTTTTGTGCATTGTCCAAGTTCTTGTAAATCAGTGCGCCAACAAGATCCCATCAACTTTTTGATTTATTTGCTTAGTTTGGCCACCATTTAATAGATACCACTAGAAAAAACTTCAGGATTTTGATGGCGGTTATTTCTACATGATCGCAAAGTTGAGGTGTCATCAGCTTTATTCTCGAGCCTTTTTGGGCCATGTATCAGATTACCTTTGGTGAATTTTGACATGTCATATAGGACAATGATTTTCATGCATTTTAAACCATTCTCAACCCATCAACATTAATCTGTTGCATGATGTTTCATAAATTGCATGTTATGTCTTCAGAATTCAACAACTCTGTCGAATACGGAAGACATGACTTACATATTTTGAAATCGACATTACAGACTAACATAGATGTGTTCGGAATAGTCTAAAATGCATAAAAAACAATGTCCTATATGACATGTCAAAATTCACCAAAGTAATCTGATATCCTGGGACTTAGCTGAAATGGCTCAAAAAGGCTTGAGAATAAAGCTGATGACACCTCAATTTTGCGCTCATTTAGAATTAACCGCCATCAAAATCCCCAAGTTTTTTCTAGTGGTATCTATTGAATGGTGGCCAAACTAAGCAAATAAATCAAAAAAAATAATGGGATCTAGTTGGCGCACTAATTTATAAGAGCTTGAACAATGTATGTGGGGCTATTACTGACTCGCATGCACTGTAAGTTGACTTTAAAGGTAGATGACCCGATCACATTTCCGATTTTCAACTTGAAGTTTTCTATTCTACATGAAAAGGTCATCCTTAAAAAAGTTGTGTTCCAAAGTTTGAGTTGCATAGCTCTAATGGTTCTTATTTTAGACGCACAAGATGCTGTGAACTGTACCCATTGAGTTGTACACAAACTATATCGGTGGTATACCACCATTCGCGGTAATTCGACGTTATTTAATCGATTTCTCCGTAATTATACCGATTTAGGCCGTCAAATTTCAGTATGATGATGAGAAAAATACGAGCTTTCATATGCTCGATGCGAGGCGAGCGTGGCAAAAATAAAACGGGTTAGCGTTTGTCGGGTCTTCCGTGGTCAAAGGTCGTCTAGGGGTCGAATTTTCAAAGTTTGTCCGATCGGGCTTTATGCATGCATTCTACAAACCAGTTCGCATTCGCTAGAGCATACGAGGTCAAAGGTCATCTAGGGTCAACTTTTTGAAGTTGGTCGGATTGTGCTTAAACTCGGTGATCACAATGCTCGATGCGAAGCGAGCGTGGCAAAAATAAAACGGGTTAGGGTTTGTCGGGTCTTCCGGGGTCAAAGGTCGTCTAGGGGTCGAATTTTCAAAGTTTGTCCGATCGGGTTTAACTCGGTGACGGGAAGCCCGAATACGAGTCGAGCTTAGAAAAATAAAACGGCTTTGCTTTTCTTGGGTCGTCCGGGGTCAAAGGTCGTCTAAGGGTCGAATTTTCAAAGTTTGTCCGATCGGGCTTAAACTCGGGGACGGGAAGCCCGAATGCGGGTCGAGCGTGGAAAAAATAAAACGCTTTTGCTTTTCTTGGGTCCTCCGGGGTCAAAGGTCATCTAGGGTCGAATTTTTAAGTACTGTCGATTGTAAGTGTGGTGGAACAGCAACAGTGCAGTAATTAATCATCCACAATCCCCATCCATCCAGGGAAGTAGCTTCAAACCCGAGAACCGGCAAACCCGGGTGACCGCCTAGTAAGTAATATTATGACAGGGACAATCGAATGAAGGGACTGGACAACACAACAGCTAACTAATAGGGACAAATCAAACAATCTCAGTTATTTTGTCAAACATATAAAATGCGAAATAAATGACGAAACAATGTCATTATAACACGAATCAGCTCGGACTAGTGTTCGGACCGTTTCAATAGTGGAATTGTATAGATCTTAGAGGAGAAAATATCGCAAATATTGTTCGGTTCATAAAATGGTGACTTTTACGCAAAAGAGCATATAACATATGTTTATCAAAACCAATTTCAACCAACTAAAAATTATTTAAAAAGCTAATGAGATTAACCCGTCTGCCTCAATAACAAATCTGTGAAATGTTTGCACAGATTTTAAGATATGGAAATCCCTTTGTAATGTAAAAATGTAAAGTTGAGTACACTTTTTTTTACTCACCCTGTATGTAATTGAAAGTATGTATAGTTTCCTATGTAAAAATATTTAAGTAGGTCCAACTAAAAAATATTAAATTATGTAGTTGTAAAGAAATTTCGTCTGTTCATTTTTGAGACATTGTTCACGAAGATTAGTTAATTATTAAGAACGCTACATTGAAAAGGATATAACAAAGTGCAGTTTACATTTTCACTCTCGGTTTTAAACACGCGTGATAGTCCTGACAGGATTTGTATCCCAATCCTCACCTTATGTACTATCGCTCAAGACTCACCTTTTGCAGCAAATTACTTATAATGTTTTGTAATCTTTGTTCATATTTTTCACTTTTTATTCAGCGCACTGGGGTCTTGCGACGGAGTGCGCTTAATAAGCTTGGTTTATCATTATTATAATAACACATACACAGCCAGTCCAGAGTTCCACAAATTTCACTTAATAGTACAGTTGCGGAGTGCTTTTAATTTGACATCGTAAATAACCTGAAGTGATTACAATACTGTAATCATATCCCAACGGGGGTGGGGGTGGAGTGTGGGGGTGTGTGTGTTTAATAGAAGATTGTTTATCTCTTTATCAGTGTTGCTTGAATACACATTTAGAGTTAGAGGTTATTTGGGCCTCCGCCTAAAAAAAAAAGGAAAATAGGAAAAATTTGAGAAAAAAGACCGAGGTTATTAGCCAAATAGAAGGCAAAATTGTACATGTAGTACATTAACTGTGCGATTTGTTTGGACTGTGCGACATTTTTTGACCTCAACCCCCTCCCCCCCCCCCCCCCACTTACGTGAAATTCACGAGGTAAGTGACTAGAAAAAAAGTTGGGGCAACCTTTTACGAAAATTTTATAAATCTTGCCCCCCCCCCCCCCCCCCCCCCCCCCCCTCCTGAAAAAAATCCTAGCTACGCCACTGGTGGTGGCGTATGATAGTACTGTCGATGAGTGCTATTAATAAGTTATACTTATCATCAACCGTGAGTTATCGCTACCAGTTAATCAATAATCTGCCTGTTGCTAGTCCGAGTAGGCCTTGTGTAGACGAACAAACTGTTGAAATGAAAAAAAGGACTTTGTTTTGGTTTTGGGCACATTCAATCTTCACGTGTAATATCTCAAATTAAAGAAAGTAATTTCCTTACAACTTTTATAATTTAATATTTGTACAGAGCGTTAATTTTGAAATTGAGAGCATATTCATAACCTGGTTTATAGTTACTTATTTATAGTCATTTTATTTGATTGTCCCTGACTATGATCATACACA
Organism: Ophiura sarsii; assembly: GCA_035610835.1. NCBI lineage: Eukaryota > Metazoa > Echinodermata > Ophiuroidea > Amphilepidida > Ophiuridae > Ophiura > Ophiura sarsii. The sequence continues at coordinate 58,135,791 of CM069443.1, read as the reverse complement.
ACACAATAGTGTGAATAGAGAGGCGCTATTCACATCATCGTCTACCTGGGTATACAGTCGTGTATCATCGTCTATATACCCTGTGGTAGACAGTCATGTATCATGTGGGTAGAGTGATGGTCGTGTATCATCGTCTACCCTAGGGAGACAGTCGTGTATCATCGTCTATATACCCTGGGTAGACAGTCATGTATCATGTGGGTAGAGTGACGGTCGTGTATCATCGTCTACCCTAGGGAGACAGTCGTGTATCATCGTCTATATACCCTGTGGTAGACAGTCATGTATCATGTGGGTAGAGTGACGGTCGTGTATCATCGTCTACCCTAGGGAGACAGTCGTGTATCATCGTCTATATACCCTGTGGTAGACAGTCATGTAATCATGTGGGTAGAGTGACGGTCGTGTATCATCGTCTACCCTAGGGAGACAGTCGTGTATCATCGTCTATATACCCTGGGTAGACAGTCATGTATCATGTGGGTAGAGTGACGGTCGTGTATCATCGTCTACCCTAGGGAGACAGTCGTGTATCATCGTCTATATACCCCTGTGGTAGACAGTCATGTATCATGTGGGTAGAGTGACGGTCGTGTATCATCGTCTACCCTAGGGAGACAGTCGTGTATCATCGTCTATATACCCTGTGGTAGACAGTCATGTATCATGTGGGTAGAGTGACGGTCGTGTATCATCGTCTACCCTAGGTAGGTATATACAAGTAAATATACAATTAAAATCAACTAGACAAGTTGAGACTGGGCTCAAATTAAAGAGCTCATTCAAACTAAGAAAATTAATTTTGAATGAGGTCAATTCAATATTCCGTTGCGGAGATATGATCATTTGAATGTCGTGGAAATTCAGCCAAATAAGTGCGAAACATGTGTAAAACCTACAGCATCAGATTTCCAATGAATGTTGTATAAATGGGCTGTTTTGGTATGCAAATGTTACATTTGATAACCTATTAACCCTAAATGTAACTGGTGTGCACCAGCAATTAATAAAGGACATGTCACAATTCGAACCGGACAAATTTTCGCACGAAAAATGCGTAAAAACCCGCAATTTGACCGAAAAGAGCCCAATTTAGTATAAAAGCACACCCAAAATCAAATGAAGACGAGCCCAATTCAATCCTAAATCATCAAAATGAACTAAACAACAGCAAAAGAATGTACATAAAGCAATAATTTAACTGTAACATTCATCTAATCTGTTTGTTAAAGCACAAGACATTGGAAAAACAATTACCATTGATTATAAATAACCCTATAAGTCTTTAAAACACCTACAATTGAGAAAGAAGCCCAATTTAAGTGTAAAGTAGCCCAATTGATCAAAAGTACCAAACAATTTGATTGAAATGTAGCCCAAATTTAACCAAAAAGTACATAATTTGACACACAAAAATCCAATCTGTTTAACACCTAACACTGTATATATAAAAAGATAAACATTAATTCATCTTCATTGAAAATGCACCCAATTTGTGATGCAAAACAGCCCAATATGAACCTTTTATAAGTATTTTATATTTAGTTCGTATAAGTATTTTAAATAAAATTGTATTTTAGTTATAAGTTCCATTTAACTCATATCATGTTTTATTTTCATTTCAGGAAATGAACAACAGACTGGATGAAGCAAGCTATACTCTGTTTGGCCATCTCGAGACAGTGACGTAACCGCGTATTCTACTAATTGCATCACATAACGCGCACGCATACTAGCGGCGCTGGCGTAGAAACACGAGCGTTGAAAGGCGGAAGATACACCCGCGTGCGTAAAAGCTGCGCCTGTTCAGTTACGTCACTGTCTCGAGATGGCCAAACAGAGTATACAAATGTGTGTTCTAATTTTAAACAGTAATTTGTGATAATAAAGTATAATCGTACAAAAGAAAATGATTGTATTTTATTATCGCTGACTGACATTGAGTAACGTACGTCCCGGTAGTACGCCTTTACCCTAATTTAATCGAGATCATCAATTTGTGATAATAAAGTATAATCGTACAAAAGAAAATGATTGTATTTTATTATCGTTGACTGACGTTGAGTAACGTACGTCCGGTAGTACGCCTTTACTCTAATTTAATTGAGACCAGCAATTTGTGATAATAAAGTATAATCATACAAAAGAAAATGATTGTATTTTATTATCGTGGACTGACCGATGAGTAAAGTACGTCCGGTAGTACGCCTTTACTCTATTTAATCGAGACCAGCAATTTGTGATAATAAAGTATAATCGTACAAAAGAAAATGATTGTATTTTATTATCGTGGACTGACGTTGAGTAACGTACGTCCAGTAGTACGCCTTTACCCTAATTTAATCGAGACCAGCAATTTGTGATAATAAAATATAATCGTACAAAAGAAAATGATTATATTTTATTATCGTTGAGAGCGTACGTCCGAGGCGTGGGGAAAGGTGGGTGGGGGGGGGGGGGGGGGGGGGAAGGTAAATGTTGAGGGTGGTGAGGGGGGGGGGGGGGGGGGGGCAAAGGTAAATGAAAAATTGGGCAGAGGTTCCCCTCTATGCCATAGCCGTTTTCATTGATACACACAAATTGTATGCGTTACCATACAATTGTGTGTGTATCAACAACTATTAAAAAGTGTGGTGGGGGGGGGGGGGGGGGGGGGGGGGGGGGAGGTGGAGGGGGCAAGGTAAATGGAAAAATTGGGCAGAGGTTCCCCCTCTATGCCATAGCCGTTTTCATTGATACACACAAATTGTATGTGTTACCATACAGTTGTGTGTATCAACAACTATTAAAAAGTGTAGGGTGGGGGTGGCAACACCCCCCCCCCCACCCCAACCCGACCCCAACCCCCAACATTTATTGAAATAAGCTTGCTTACTTTTTTATTATTTATTTCAAGTATAGTAGAGCCTAAAAGTAAACACAAACAAGGTGGAAATTGAATACACAAATGAAAAATAATTCATTTAGCCTAGTATACTGCACTGCATTTGCAACCTGACTCAGTGTTGCCAATAATATAAACATCGCGAAATTTAAAGGGCGCAGAATTCGGAATTTCGAGTAATCACTTCCCACTGTTCTGTGTTTTCCGAGTTTTGCCCACATTTTTAAGCTTACTAAGTTTACATTTTTAGTTTCCTTAGAAATTATTCTTTCTGCGGGTTAAAAGTCCCGTCACGCGGGTCCATGATAAAGTTGAGAAATTTCATGTCAAAGTTGGGTCAAAATGATCGAAAATTGATTTTGTCGGCTAACGTTCACGATCTCGCAAAAGTCAGTAGCCCACGGCGATTAAATATTATTGTGAAGGAAGTTTGAAGTCTGTACTACGCCGGAAAAAATCTTAGTGATGGGCAATGTTTATTTTTTTTAGTAATCTTATTTTTCCTACACCTGTGTGTATTGCCAATGGGCAGCTAAAAAAAAAAGATGGCGGCCATCGCGCGCATCTTCCATGACTATTTGGGCTGACACGAACAGTCGCGAGATCGCGAGATTCGTATGTACCTACCCTAGGGAGACAGTCGTGTATCATCGTCTATATACCCTGTGGTAGACAGTCATGTATCATGTGGGTAGAGTGACGGTCGTGTATCATCGTCTACCCTAGGGAGACAGTCGTGTATCATCGTCTATATACCCTGGGTAGACAGTCATGTATCATGTGGGTAGAGTGACGGTCGTGTATCATCGTCTACCCTAGGGAGACAGTCGTGTATCATCGTCTATATACCTGTGGTAGACAGTCATGTATCATGTGGGTAGAGTGACGGTCGTGTATCATCGTCTACCCTAGGGAGACAGTCGTGTATCATCGTCTATATACCCTGGGTAGACAGTCATGTATCATGTGGGTAGAGTGACGGTCGTGTATCATCGTCTACCCTAGGGAGACAGTCGTGTATCATCGTCTATATACCCTGTGGTAGACAGTCATGTATCATGTGGTAGAGTGACGGTCGTGTATCATCGTCTACCCTAGGGAGACAGTCGTGTATCATCGTCTATATACCCTGGTAGACAGTCATGTATCATGTGGGTAGAGTTGACGGTCGTGTATCATCGTCTACCCTAGGGAGACAGTCGTGTATCATCGTCTATATACCCTGGGTAGACAGTCATGTATCATGTGGGTAGAGTGACGGTCGTGTATCATCGTCTACCCTAGGGAGACAGTCATGTATCATCGTCTATATACCCTGTGGTAGACAGTCATGTATCATGTGGGTAGAGTGACGGTCGTGTATCATCGTCTACCCTAGGGGAGACAGTCGTGTATCATCGTCTACCCTGGGTAGACAGTCGTGTGGGTATTACTGCGTGTTTATACCCTTCCTGACCAGCCTAAGAAATAACTCCGCGACGTGTGGTCATACCGTTAAAATAGTGGTTGATCACTCAAGACTGCGTCCCACGTTGGACACTTGACTTGGGTAGTCAGGAAAGGATCTATGATTATATCTATAACAGTTACATTTTACATAATTAAATAAACATAATTGTTACAGATGTTCATTGTTACAAATGCAATACGAAAATGAGATGTATAGAAAAAGGTCGAATTCAAATAATACAATATAATATTTTGCGTTTATGTTCAACCGAATAGACGATCCCAGTTAGGCTATTTTTTATCATATTATTGTTTTAGTGTATTATTGCTTATTGCTGCAGATTTGTACGGCATTAAGATGAAATAGTATTTATTTATAATTTTAAACTATTAAATCTGGTTTTCCATTTTGTATTCTCAATTTATCAATCAATATTTGCCGATATTGCTCAAATTTGACAACCAGACAGCCAAGGTATATAACGCTAACATCATATCTACATTTTTTTAGGTTGACTAGAGGGCACCCGCGCTTCTCGCGGGACCCGCTAGATGAGTAAACCTGGGCGGTTAATATTTTGGGTTCGATGAGTGTACCTGCATGGGCGGTTAATTTAGTTTTTTTAGTTTTTGAGAAGTTCTGAATTTTTGGAGGGTGGAGATGTGACACTAATTAATGTCCCTTAATTGTGTTGTTACGGTCAAGCGTGCACGGGGAAGACTTTCCCACTCCTGGATGTTATGCCACTGATTTACATCTTCTATTCTATAACTTAATATAATATGGGGTATAATTTGTCGTCATGTCAATTGGTAGGCTATAATTATGTACATCAATGGCAACAGGCGATTTTTTCTCAGGTTTGCCATATGGGACATGCATACTTGTAAGCCTAGGCCCACGTTTTGAACAAATAGGGGACGTGGGGTAAAAACACCACGATAACCGTAAGCAAGCGATAAAGGACGTAATGTGTAACTATAGAATAGAATAAGGACAATTCATTGTATTACACCATAGACTTGGTACAGGATTGGGACCTAAGTACACTAATTACATTTGTACACGTTTGTATTGTAGTGCTGAAGTAGTGTACAAGTATAATGACATATGTTTTTCAAATGTAATGTTGTCAAAATGTATTTTTAAATGATAGTTTGTGTGCCGAACAACCCACATGTAATGTGTGCGTGCGCAAAAGCAATGAAAATGAGCTGGAAATTGAAAACAAAGCATGTACTACATCATGCAGAAACGGCAAAAAATACACCAATCGTTTGATATCGAGTATGGGGTAATTACTGCTAGTAAAGCTCAACTTGGCTGGTATTCCCGTTTTATTGGCAGAAATAGAACTGTAAAATGATATGCATTAGGGGGTTTAAAATGACGGCAGAGGGCGCCATGTTGAAAAGATCCGACTATACCTGAACATGGACCAGGAAAACACACTGAAACCGAGGAAAACACACCGAAACATATTTGTAGAACACCAGTATTTATATATTAAAAATAGTAAAAAAACTGAGTAAAAAATCATTGTTGCAAGACTCATGGTCACTTGCTGCTCATTCTACTTATTCCAAGCTTGCTGGTGTCGTAAGAACACACCGACAACACACACAAAAAACGTCGGGATCCGCGTCGTCGCCGCGCCGTGGACCAGGAAAACACACCGAGACCGAGGAAAACACACCGAAATATATTTCTGTAAAACAACAGTATTTATTTTAAAAAAGTAAAAAAATAGTAAGAAATCATTGTTGCAAGACTCCTTGTCACTTGCTGCTCATCATTATTCCAAGCTTGCTGGTATCATAAGAACACACCAGCAACACAAAAAAACCTGTCGGGATCCGCGTCGTCTTCTTGAAAAGCCGTACATTTCTCTAATATTAAATTGCAATTAATTCCAATATCATATTTCAGAGGGGAAAAAGCATTTGTACAGTATAAATTAAAGTTATTGAATATAGTCTTGTAATTTGTAAGAGATGAATAAATTATGATATTTGTTTGTGGCAAATATCATATTTCAGAGGAAAAAAGCATTTGTACAGTATAAATTAAATTTATTAATATAGTCTTGTAATTGTAAGAGATGAATAAATTAAGATTTGTCGGCGTGCCGTGCTTTTTGAAAAGCCGTACATTTCTCTAATGTTAACAATTGCAATTAATACAAATATCATATTTCAGAGGGGAAAAAGCATTTGTACAGTATAAATTAGATTTATTGAATATAGTCTTGTAATTGGAAAGAGATGAACAAATTAGGATAATTTTTTGTAATGATTATTAATTAGTAATATGAATATTCATGATTAATTTGGGATCCTCTTGGATCCTCTCGGTTCAACCAGGACCATTTCAGTTCAATCTTGATCATTATAAATTAGATTTATTGAATAAAGTCTTGTAATTTGTAAGAGATGAATAAATTATGATAACTTTTTTGTAATGATTATAAATTGGTAATCATTTTTATGAATATTCATGATTAATTTGGGATCCTCTTGGTTCATTTCGGTTCAACCGGGATCATTTCAGTTCAATCTGGATCATTCATATTGCTAATCAATATTCATATTAGTAAATAATTGATTAATTATTCATATTGCTAGTGAATATTCATATTGCAAATTAGTATTCATTACAAAATTATAATTTATTAATATCTCTTTACCCCGATTTTAGACTATATTCAATATCCCAATGGCCGCCCATACAACGTCGTTCATATATTCAGTGGCGTAGGCCCCAGTCAGAAGCCATGCCCCCCTCCCTGATGCCCCCAAATGAAATATGACAAAATACAATGTTACACATGACAGTGCAGTACATGCCCTAATTTGCCCAGTGGCTTGACTTTTAAAGTAAAAAATAGCTCTAAAATGGTCTGAAATACGGTCCTACTTTTAGACCAAAAAGTTATTTTTAGGTGATTTCCCCCAGTCAGAAACCATGGTCCCCTGATGCCCTCCCCCCAAATGAAATATGACAAAATACAATGACCCATGACAGTGCAGTACATGCCCTAATTTGACCAGTGGCTTGACTTAAAGTAAAAACTCTAAAATGGTCTGAAATACCTACTTTTAGACCAAATTAAGCTAATTATAGGTAATTCAATTAAAAGGCACACATAGCGCGCATTTCCCACCACGAATGTATCGTGCCCCCGCCCGTTTGCCCACCATTTTTTTTGGTAATCAGGCGCCGCCACTGGATATGCCCCCAAGTCAGAGGTCATGCACCCTGATGCCCCCGCCCCCCCCCCCCCCTCCCCCCCCCCCCCACAAAAAATGAAAAAATGAAATAGGCCTACGTAGTTAAAAAATTCAAAAATCATATTCAATTCATAAAACAAAGTCAATAGAAAAGACGGCGCCAGTGAGATTTGATCCCCGGGCTGCGATCTCGCTATAGAGTACGTACGGTATTCTGATCGGCATCATCAGTCTGCAACGCGCTAGTCTGTTCGGCCACCAAGGAAGTCACGATTTATATGTCAAAGAATACCTATATATTTATTGTTTTGCAACATCGTATACCCTGGTTCGGGGAACCCTACTTTCGGTCTAAAATACAAATTCACATTTCGTAAAAACTATAAAAACTACGCAAAAACTAAAAGGATTTCGTCAGCCATGAGGGTTTTAATTAGTAAATAATGGTAAATGTGGATTATTTCGGTTCCGAGGGTAGCGCAAGCGGTCATGGGACATCAGTGTGATTTTAGGCAATTGGTAAATAGTAATACCTTACTTAGCGTTGCTCCATTCAAGTTCAGAATGCGCTAGGCCTACGTCTTTATAATTGATTGAGCTGGGGAAGAGTTTACAGCCTTTACAGCCTTTCCCACATTCTTAAATCAACGTAGATAAGGCTGCAGCACTCACGCATAGCGCTAACGACTGACTGTGGCTTGGTTGACTATTATGATGGCTTTACGTGAATTGTAATATAGATGAGGTGACCGTTGTTTACATCCAATGTTTACTTGATACTTGATACTTGATGGTTGTACTGGCCAACACTCCATGTGGAGTCATCCGGATTTGCGCATGTAGTGTTGCTGTGTTTAGTCTTGCTTTTCTTGAGCTTGTTGTAGGTGCGTTGTTACTGATTTCTTGAAAGATTCACTCGAGTTTAGATTTGCAATGTTTTCCGGTATTGAGTTCCAGTCTGTTATGGTACGTGGTATAAAAGAGTTTTTATAGCAGTCCTTGTTTGTGGATATTGTGGAGTAAGCCAGAGAGTGGGAATGTCGTGATTGTCGTTGGGCAGGCTGCAGGAGGTTGTCAATGGGCAGTGACAGATGACCGAGTCTCGCTTGATGGAATATGCTGAGGCGTCTGGTTTTTCTTCTGATGTTAAGTGGTTCAAGTTTGAGGTCCTTGACCATTTGGGTAGCACAACCAGGTGTACGTGACTTGTAATCATTGGTAATGAAACGTGCCGCCCTTTTTTGAACTGATTCAAGCTTGTCAGTGTCAACAAACGCAACGGGCGAAGGGAATGGACTCTCGATACACGCTTGAGGGAACAGCATATGACCACAACACTGTCCGCTATGCCGTATTGCCCTTTATAATGCTTTGGCGCGAGTTTTAAAAGCACGGGACCTAAACAAAACATGATGCGCGCGCAAACTGCCGGGCAAAGAACAATAGCAACTAGCCACACACGTTTTGCCCGGTGTGACGTCACCTGTCACCTCATCTATAGATAAGTGATATTCTATTTAAGCATAATTCCAATCAAAAAGTGTCGCGTTTTGTATGATAACACTCTGTCCTGTTTAATAAAATGATGGCTCCTCCCTATACCCAAATAGTTTTAAATCAGCCTGGTATCTCCACCGTAGTCCATCAATGTCTTCACTAGTCAAAGTGGAGAAATACTTATCGAAGCTCACAGAACTCTGATTTGTTGCGTGGGAAGATTTGGCCGCCACCGTATCCAGCAGACGGGGTTCACCGAGCTGGTTTAGTATATACTTTGTGTCTGTATGAAAGCTCTCCATTTTCCCTATGTAATCATATGTTACCGCGCAGGGAAAACATGAATCGTTCATGGGAATCCAATGATTTTCGAAACTATGATGCTTGAACTTGACAGTCGGATCTCCTAAATATTTGACGAATTCCTCAAAAGTAGCCCCTTGATCTTTGCTGGAGTTTTGCTTCACGGTCTGATCATTGCTATCAGCCGCGTACTTTTGATGGATAGGATTCCCATATTTTCGCCGTACCATTCGACCTTCCTTGACATCACGACATTGTACGAATTTCTGCACGAATGCCGACAATGATCTGGAGAACGGATTGCGTACCGTAATAAACGATTGGTAGTTATTCAATCGATATAACGTCTCTTCCACCGACAGCGATGACGTCGCTAAACTATACGCCCCTGCTCTCCCCCTTTTGTGTATACGGATTGGCTCTGGCATGGTCATGTTAACATGTCCATCCATAATCAAAAACGCCAGTTTCCAGTTAGTGCAAGCGGCTTTTGGTATTAAACAGAACAAGGCCCGGTGTTTATCTGAATAAATCACATTATGCAGTTTATTCTTGTTTCTCTTGACCCATTCTTCAGTGATTGAAGTTTCGGCTCCTAGAATCTCGCACTGAGTTCGTAAGGTATCGCGGCGAGATTTCTGTTCTCGTCTCCACTGACATTCCTCTTCACATTCGTGGTTCTGCGGAATAGAAAAATAAGGTATCATGTCACGTGTGTGAACTTGTAGATAAAATGACAGAACTTACCGAAGTACCAGCATTTAGCATACGGTAGATTTTCAAGACATGAGGGATATGGACAAGTTTTTTTTCTTCTTTTGTTATAGTCTTTCACCCTATCGTGAAAAATTCTCAACATCCATAACAAAACCTTCAATCTCGTACGCGTTAAATCGATTTCAAAAGATGTGCTATAGTTGTCCGTCGCGCTGAAGGGTTCGAGTTTAGGTAACGAAAAACTGGGCGAAATGAGTGTATATATAAACAAATAGCTTTACACCAATCGCATCGGTGAATGCTGAGACAAGTATACCTAAAGGGATAAGAAGCGCCCATTCATACCATTCATGTGCAGCGATCCAGGTCTGATACCTGCATTGTTATCTGTGGTTATAGTTAATGGTCAATCGATTAGGCCTATCATCGTTCAGTTTAATTTGTAGCACGACCCCCATTATTTAGAGTTAGTGCGCTATTTTGCATCCAGTGTTATCCACACGTGTATTATGAATTTCTTAATTACCTGAACACGCTTTAGTATGGGATGGTTCCGACATACAGACTATGATAGATTTCTAAAATTATTAATTCATATAAATGGCTAGAATTATGGTTTTTCAGAAGAAGTATGTCAATTAAAACCGACTAGTGACGTGCTTGAACATATAAACAATGTATTATGATAATAACATTTCATGATTTTTGTTGAGATTTTATATGAATTGAAACACAAATATATCGATGTGGTTGAGCTGATGAACTTATATTTTTGTGAATAAAAATATCACATTTGTGTTTCAATTCATATTAAATCTTAACACAAACTATTAACTTTGATGATCATAATACATTGTTTATATGTTCAAGCATGTCACTAGTAGGTTTTAATTGGTATACGGTCTTCTGAAATGCCATAATTTTAGCGATATAAATGCATAGACCATTTTAGAAACCTTTCGTATTCTGGATGTCAGAACCACCCCATACTAAAGCGTGTTCAGGTTATTTAGAAAATCGGAATACACGTGTGGATAACACTGGATTCAAAATTGCGCGCTAACTCTAACAATGGGGTCGTGCTACAAATTAAACTGAATGATGATAATCGATTGACCATTAACTATACCACAGCTAACAATGCAGGTATCAGACCTGGATCGCTGCACATGAATGGTATGAATGGGCGCTTCTTATCCCTTTAGGTATACTTGTCTCAGGGTGAATGTGTGTATTACACAGTAAATACCTATTAAAGTATTTTAACTTTCTCCGTTGGTTTTTTTATCAACTAATTGTATGTATCCCGTTCACATTTAGGGCATATATAAAGGGGTAAAAGTAAGCCCCCCCCCCCCTTAAATTTGATCACGTTTGTTTGCATAACTCTACACACAATAAGACGTTTTGAGAGATTGAAACACTTCTGAAAAGAAAAAAACACTTGGCTACCCATAGAAAGTTTCCCCATTTCAATATCATTACTACTTTTCCCAACATAGTCGCATTTCCCCAAAATTATATTTTCACAAAAAGTGGCACTTTTCAACATCTTAAAGTTACATAAATGTCTCCAGTGCTGTTTAAAATTAATTTCAATTTTCTTTATTTTCAATTAAAATAATTTTTTTTCTTGCTTTAGCTGGTACTTTTCGGAAAACATCATTTTAGGGAAATGTGAATGTTTTGGGAAAAGTAAGCATGGTATTGAAAAGGGAAAACTTTGTGTGGGTAGCCAAGGGTTATTCCTTTTCGTAAATGTTTCAATCTTTCAAAACGCCTAATTGTGTGTGGATTTATTCACACAAACTCGTATATAATCTTGAAAAGTGCCACCTTTTTGAAAACATCATTTTGGGGAAATGTGACTATTTTGGAAAAAGTAATAGGCCTAATGATATTGAAATAGAGAAGGATTTTATGGGTAGCCAAGTATTTTGCTTTTCAGAAGCGCTTCAATCGTACAAAACGTCTTATTGTGTGTGGAGTTATGCAAACAAACGTGATCAAATTATAGGGGCGGTGGGCTTACTTTGTTGACCCCTTTATATCCATATACGCATTTCTTAGCTAGTATTAGATAATGTGAGTGCTGCAATAGACTATAAATACCCATACCGGGCTTTTCAAACATGCTAGTCATACAGGTGTGGGCGAACATACAGACATACAGGGTGTCTCAAAAAATTACAACGCACCATTAGGCGATCATAATTTCCTAATTAAGTATCTGAATTTTACAATTCAAACGATAAATAATTACGGAGATATCTGTGATTACGTAAGAGTAGTCACGGATCACTTCCATCCAAGTTTGCATATTTTGACAGATTTTCACTTGTGCGGCTGGTTACCTACTCATTATTGTTCAATTAGCCAGCACTGTTTTAAAACTATGATAAAAAAGTTGCATAACAATATATTGTATATTTAGCCATATTAGTCGGGTATATACAGGGGTTACCGTGCAACCCCACCACCCAGGACTCCCCAAACCAACTTTCTTGACTCTTTTCATGGTCCTAAAACATATTCAGGATGTTAACAAAACAATTTCGTGTTATTCAAGATGGCGTCCAAAATGGCCGCCATAACTGGTCAAATTTCATAAAATGACATTATAACAATCAAAATGCGTGGTGAAAGAAAAGTTTTAATAGTGGGATGTATGTATTGAACCTCTAAGACAATAATACCATGTATTTTTGCTTTGTTAACATACCTAAATCCAAGATGGCCACTAAAATGGCCGCCAAAATGATGGTCAAAATTCCATAAAATTGCACAATATCAACCAAAATGTATGATAAAAATATAGTTGTAACAATGGGATGTAAGTATTAGACCACTAGTAACTCATGTCAAGTATGTTTGCTTTGTTTACATACTTAACATATAAAATGGCTGCCAGAACGGGCCCCATAATGGGTCCCAAAATGGCTGCAAAAATGTCAAATTCCATCAAATGGAATAATATCAACCAAAACGTACGATGAAAGTATAGTTTTAACAGTGGGATGTACGTTTTAGACCACTAGTAACACATATCCAGTATTTTCGCTTTGTAATGACATACCTTTAAATCAAGATGGCTGCCAAATTGGCCGTTGTAAAAATGCTCTATAAGAGTATTATAATAATAATAATAATAATCAGTATTTATATAGCGCCTTTTCCAAAGGGCTGAAAGCGCTGTAATTTTGCAGCACATTCACCAAACAGTATGTTATAAACTGCTAAGCTATTTCTTTTAGATAGGAGACCCACCTCTGTGACAATTTTTATTATGTATGACTTTTCAAAATGGCTGCCAGATGGTTAAGTTGATGTTAAATTTTGTTTTTAAATATTGTAAATGCCTATACTAATATGACTATGTAATACTAATACCCTTTAATCTATGGGACAGCATTCGCTCTATTTCTATGATAAAGCCTAGGGCTGTATATCTAGTTTAAGTATTTAAAAATATCCAATTGGTTGCAAAAGGTTAAAATAACTGAAAAGCAGTATTAGTTTATTATTAGTGTTACATTAGAAATGACCAAATTATTATATATACGAGGGTCATTCAATAAGTAAATAAATAACTTTGCTATTATACAAGCCAGTCGTATGAAATATTCCACAATTAAAGCTTTGAATCTCAGCTACAAGATCATTGTAAATTGGTCGAAGTACTCATTGTACTTTTCTAGATATGCAGTAAAAACCAAACTGTCATTTAGTGCGACGGAAACTGGTAAAAAACAGCCAAATGTCTCCTAAGTGCTATTCGTTTGGCAAACTCTAAGAGACAAAATGTACCTATCGGTCAATTTCAATCGTTCTAAATTACAAATATCTCTTGAACAGACTTTAAACAATACAAGTGACTGATTTCTTGGCGATATAATAATATGACAATATAATTAAAATTACCTCAAATGGACAATAAAATTACCTCCAAATGGTCAAAACAATTACCAAGGTGGCAACTACTGATCTTAATATGGTCAGAAATAGCTGATTCGACATCATCCAGTACTATAAACTAAATACCTGTATCTAACTTTCCCAGCAGATTGGTCAGTGATGTTATGGTGTTAATTATTGACTTGAAAAACCTACCTTAGTAATTGAAATATCCATCCAATAGGATCAACAAGCAGTTAAACTTGACCAAACCAGTATTTATGGCCAACCATATATCGCGAGTTGTATGAATTTATCAATGAACATAATAATCAGAGATAGTATCCAATATCCTTTACTTACTGTTATAATATCTGCAATTAACCGGCTATTTCTGACCACATTTTGATCAATTGGTGGCCACCTTGGTAAATATTTTGACCATTTGAAGCGAGAATTTTATTGACCAATTGGAGGTAATTTTAATGGTCATTATGATGGCCATCTTAATAACATTACATTGTAAAAATGGAGTCTATACCATTCAATCATACCTTGTCATATACTTAAAGAGTATGCAAATACGTTTACTGAGTAGATTAAAAGCTATAGATATAATAATTTATTAATAATGTAACACTTAAACAATAAACTAATACTGCTTTTAAGTTATTTTAACTTTTTACAGCAATCCGGATATTTTATAAAATACTCAAACTAGATAAACAGCCCAAGACTTTATAATATATAATAGTGGATGTTGTCCCATTAGATTTGGGGTATTGGTGTTATACAGTATGGTCATTTACAATACAAAACAATTGATTTATATAGGTCATTTAGCATCAACTTCAACCATCTGTGGAAGCCATTTTGGAAAGTGATACTGAATCAAAATTGTCACAGAGGGGGGTCTTATGCAACTAAAAGCAATAGCTTAGCAGTTAAGAACATAAAACTAAATTGTATTTGGGGAATGCGATGCAATAGTATACACTCTTATAGACTATTTTTACATTGACAACGGCCATTATGGCAGCCATTTTGGACTTAAAGTATGTGATTACAAAGCAACAAATCTGGATATGAATTACTAGTGGTCTAATACATACATTTTGGTTGATATCATCCCATTTTATGGATTTTCACAACATTTTGGGGCCATGTTGGCGGCCATTTTGGATTTCAAGTATGTTAACAAAGCCAACATATTGGATATTAGTTTCTAGTGGTCTAACATACATTCCATTGTTAAAACTATACTCTTATCATTCATGTTGGTTGATATATGCCATTTTATGTATATAATTTTACAATATTTGGCGGCCATCTTGGATTTTGGTATGTTAACAAAGCTAAACTACAGGATACGAGTCTCTAGTTGTCTAATACATACATCCCACTATTAAAACTATACTTTCACCACGCATTTTGATTGCTATATGTCATTTTATGAAATTTGACCAGTTTTGGCGGCCATTTTGGACGCCATCTTGAATAACACGATTTTTTTTCTCGGTAACATCCTTAATTTTGTGTTGGACCATGACAAGAGTCTTGAAAGATGGTTTGGGGGAGTCCTTGGTGGTGGGGGTGCACGGCAACCCCTGTATATACCCGACTAATATGGCTAAATGTACCCATATATTGTTATGCAAATAAGCATTTTTTCCCCAACTTCAGATTTTATCGATTTTTAATATAATGTTTGGAAGGGCATTTTGAAACAATTACAACAAAAACCATTTATGTTGCAATTTTGTCTAGGTCAAACCGTACATGTCCTAGGCTAACACACAGTTAGCCGTTTTGAGAGATTGAAACAAATATGAAAAGGGGAAACGCTTGGCTACCATTACACAGGTTCTCCTTTTCAAATATCGTGTTTACTACTCTCAAAATAGTCCCATTTCCCCAAAATTATGTTTTCAGAAAAAGTGGCATTCTCATGATCCTAACCATTTAAGTTACAAAAACGGTCTCCAGTCATGTTAGTGCTTTTAAAAATTCAGTGTCTTTATTTTTAATTAAAAATAAAGTCTCTTTCTTTATAGTTGCTCTCTATTTGAAATGAAAAATAAAATTGTCGTTCCATCTGGCACTGGCGGAAACTGTGCGCAACTTTGAGTGATTTCTGGTAGCCTAACTTCAAACATTTATCATTTGATAAATAGACCTGATTTACATGTTTTGTTGAGTCTCTAATTAATAAAACGATATTCCATGGTGTTGTGAACACAGTATTGCACAAACATATTCATAACACTAATGAAGTAGGCCTATAGGGGAATATGGCAATTGGTCCATGGGGCACTTAACTGGTCCAAAATGAAGGTTTTTGTAATGGTATGGGCATACGGCTTAATTTTGAGCAGTAACACTTAATGTTGACACTTAATGACATATATCATTACCCTCTATCAGGCCCACAGACAGGATTGTTTTAGGGGGGGGTGGCGTTTTTGTCTGGAAAAGGTACATTGGTACCCACAAAATCGTAAAAGGTTGCCCCATTTTTTTAAATTTTGATGGCGGGGCGGGCGGGCGGGGCGGGCGGGCGGGCGGGCGGGCGGGCGGGCGGGCGGAAAAATGAAGTTACTCCCATTTCGGAGTATCTGCGCCCGTCGCAAAAACTCCAAAAATGGAGTTTCTGCGCATACGCAAAATTTCCAAAATCGGAGGATTGTGCGTCCGTCGCAAAAACTCCAAAAACGGAGGTTGTGCGGACTCTAAGAGAAAAAAATCCCTCTATAGAGAGAAAAATGTTCCTCCAATGGAGTTTCTGCGCAATACGCAAAAATTTCCAAAATCGGAGGATTGTGCGTCCGTCGCAAAAACTCCAAAAACGGAGGTTGTGCGCGCGGACTCTAAGAGAAAAAAATCCCTCTATAGAGAGACAAATTTTCCTCCAAAAATGGAGTTTCTGCGCAATACGCAAAAATTTCCAAAATCGGAGGATTGTGCGTCCGTCGCAAAAACTCCATAAACGGAGGTTGTGCGGACTCTAAGAGAAAAAAATCCCTCTATAGAGAGACAAATTTTCCTCCAAAAATGGAGTTTCTGCGCATATACGCAAACATTTCCAAAATCGGAGGATTGTGCGCCCGTCGCAAAAACTCCAAAAACGGAGGTTGTGCGGACTCTAAGAGAAAAAAAAATGCCTCTATAGAGAGACAAATTTTCATCCGAAAATGGAGTTCCAAAATGGGAGGGTTGTGCGGCCGTCACAAAACTGCGGTTCTAAAAGAAAAAAATCTCTCTAAATTGACGAATGGTATTAAGGCAAACATTTTTAAAATTACAGTTCACACGATTGGCCGTTTAATGTATTACCGTACCAAATAAAAAAATAAGAACCCATCATCAGTAGGCCTTTTTATTTAAACTATTGATTAGTCAGTATGAATAATAAATATAGCTAGGCCTATTATTTTATTCAAATCCCAACATTAAAAAGACAATTTGATGCGCTGAGATAGGCCTAAATCATAAAAAACATGAGATTAGGATTAAAAGGTATGTTGAAAATGAAAAATAAAACAAATATTGAATTAAATAGATTATAAACTTGAAAAGAGCCGACAATTTGTTATCAATACATGGATTAGGATTAGACTTGGATTTGGGATTTTGCAATAGGCCTATAGATTAAGTATTTTGAATAGATTAAACGCAATATAGATTAAGTATTTTGAATAGATTAAACGCAATATATAGATTAAGTATTTTGAATATAGATTGTGAACTTGACACGCGCCGACAATTTAAGTTATCAATGCATCATAATAGGTTCCATCATAATAAGTTCCAAACTTCAAAAAAGCTGACCCAGAAAAACTCCAAAAACTTACCAAGGAATTTTCACATAAGTTCATATCCTCAAATCCAGAGGACAATAGTGTGGATACAAACTGGAGAAAAATCTGTGACTTCCTGAAAGATCTTATGAACTCACACATACCTTCCAAAATGAGCGGGGGCAAAAGACACGTGCCATGGATAACGCCACAAATCAAACGAAAAATGAGAAAACGTGACAGGCTATACACACTGGCAAGAAAATTAAGCTCATCCACTCATTGGAAAACTTTCCGTATCTTCAGGAATAGTCTAGCAAAACTCATACGTTGTGCCCACGTAAATTATGTCAATAACATAATAGGGGGTAGTCTCACTGACAAACCTAAAACATTCTGGTCCTACGTGAAACTTATGAGAACAAGTAATCTGGGCATACCAGCACTACGCACTCCGTCCAAGTATTGTATAAATGACAAAGACAAAGCCACCGCCTTGAACACACAATTCAAGTCAGTCTTCAACCCCTGTGTGGCTAGCAATATCCCCAATAAAGGCTCTTCACCATTCCCGGACATACCAAACCTTACTATCCATCAGGAGGGCGTCATTAAACAGCTCAAACAGCTAAATCCTTCCAAAGCTAGCGGCCCTGACGAGATCCCACCACGACTCCTGAAGATCGTCGCAGAGGAAATTGCACCTGCACTCACTTTCTTGTTCCAACAGTCTCTCGACTCTGGTGTGGTTCCCTCCCAGTGGAAGAAAGCCCTGGTCACTGGTATCTACAAGAAAGGTGAGAAGTCTGACCCTGCCAACTACAGACCAATATCCCTGACATGCCTTTGCTGCAAAATCCAAGAACACATCGTCCTGAGCCATGTTGCCAAGCACCTAAGCCAACATAAAATCCTACTGGACTCTCAACATGGCTTCAGAGAACGCCTCTCAACAGTCACCCAACTGCTAACATCAATACATGACTGGGCCACAACTTTAGAACACAGAGGTCAGACAGATGTCATTCTACTAGATTTTAGCAAGGCGTTTGATAGAGTTTCCCACCCACACCTGTCCGCCAAGTTAGACTTCTACGGGATTCGAGGGCAAACTCTCACTTGGATAAACGCCTTTCTCAACAACCGCACCCAGGCAGTCTCTGTAAATGGTCAACACTCATCCTGGGAAGATGTGACATCAGGAGTCCCCCAAGGATCTGTACTTGGTCCTGCGTTATTCTTGCTGTATATAAATGACATACAGGACAGCATCCAATCAAACATCAGACTCTTTGCTGACGATAGCATTGTATACAGAGAAATACATTCTGCGCATGATCACCAGGTACTTCAAGACGATCTACAAATACTCGCAAAGTGGTCCAAAGACTGGCTGATGGACTTCAACGTCAACAAGTGCGCAATTCTAAGCATCTCACGCAAAAGAAATCCCAGCCACTTTGAATACACCATCCATGGCAAACCACTAAACCATGTAGACCATCATGACTACCTGGGTATCTCTATCGCCAAAGATCTCCGCTGGAACACCCATTGCCAAAACACCGCAAAGAAAGCAAACCGCACACTGGGTCTCCTCCGGAGAACACTAGGCCCGTGCACAAAAGACGTCAAAGCAAGAGCCTATGAGTCTCTGGTACGTCCCCGGCTAGAGTACGCCTCTGAAGCTTGGAATCCAACAGCAAATACCCAAGTGGACCAACTGGAGAAAGTTCAGAGGGCTGCTGCAAGATTCGTCCACCGTGACTATCGACGCACCACTCCTGTAACACCACTTGTCACCAATCTGGGTTGGGATACACTACACACACGTCGTCTACTGCACCAGAGCACGATGTTCTACAAAATCCACTACAGACTCGTGAACATTACATTTCCACCATGTGTTATTCCGGCCACTCACTTTACAAGAAAGGATCACGACCTTAAATATCAACTCCCTTCAACATCAACAGAAGCCTACAGATTGTCATATTTCCCACGATCCATCCGTATCTGGAACCAATTGCCATCCACTGCAGTAAACTCCCCCTCGGTCGCAGTTTTCCAGAAAGCAGCTCTACCAGTCATCAGAGTACTGCTTCCGACACCTGGCACCAGACTCCTTTAGATTGGCAACACCTTGTATATAGTGCACCTTGAGTTCCCTGTTATCTTCGTCGTCTTGTGATGTTTGTTTTCACCTTCCACTTCAATTATTTATTTTTTCGCGCACCAATGGCTGTCGACGTCAACGCACCGCACACATCCTAGTTTAGCCCCGTAGGAGCTGTAAAAGGATTACAACTATCAAGTATCAAGTAATAGACTTGGATTGGGATTTAGCTCTGTAGATTAAGTATTTTTAATAGATTAAACGCAATATAAATTTGTATCTAGAGTCCGCAGACCCTCCGTTTTTGGAGTTAAAATATTTAGAGTCCGCAGAACCACCGTTTTTGGAGGTAAATATTTAGAGTCCGCAGAACCTCCGATTTCGGAGGTAAAATATTTAGAGTCCGCAAAAACTGCAATGCTGGAGTGTCTGCGCCCGTCGCAAAAACTCCAATTTTGAAATTCAAAAGTTTGAATTCTGAATGTTTTTTCTTTAGAGTCCGCGGAACCTCCGATTTCGGATTTGTGCACCCTTCGCAGAAACTCCAAATTGGGAGTTTCTGCTCAGGCCTGACACATCTACTTACTTTTTAATGTTGTCGTCTGAAGATAACATACAGCACAAACTACAAATAGTATCGTTGATAGAATTGCACACAATTTTGACCCTTTTCCCGATGTTGTCACTTTTCCCGATGTTGTCATGTTGTCATTACAAAATGTACTAGTCTCAATATAGATGTATAGATAAATGTATCGACTAATAGTACTATCGGTCCGTGACCATCAGAAATAATAATAATCGATCATATTCATTGATTCATCATCTCCTATGTAGTATGCCCGATATGTTCAACAGTTGAGTAAAATGTTGGGAATTTTTACTCAACTATTGAACATATTGGGCATTTTTACTCAACTGTTGAACATATTGGGCATTGTTTACTCAACTGTTGAACTGTTGCATAGTTACTCAACGTTGAGGAAACGTTTTACTCAACATTTTAGCAGTGTAGAGATATTTTTATTTTATTTTATTTATTTATTTGGACCAAGGAGTTATAATAACTTCTTGTTTGGACATACACTTGTATAAATGTATTGCTGTACAATGTACATGTGCTATGCACTTTACTTCGTCAGGTATCAAATGTTGTTTACGGTAATAAAGATCGCGGCCCGGCCCGGCCGTGGGTGTAGTCGAATTTTAATTTGTATGGGCAGTCTTGACACTATCAAGGGTCGGTCGCGTAGTAATGTCTAAGGGTAGCCTATTCCAATCGCGGATGGTTCATGGGACGAATGAGTTCTTGGGTTTGTCTGTTCTGGAATTCTATGATTTTATATGCATCAGCTGTGAAGTGCCGGCTTGAATGATTGTTGTTTCTAAGTTGAAGGTTGTCGGATGTCACTGGAGATTCCCCCTTGTGAATAAGGTAGAACTGACCACAGATAGTCTGGGAACCGACATAATCGTGCAGCCCTTCTTTGAACTTTGTCCAACATCTGAATGTACTTTCGCTGGTAGCGAATTTATTAACCGTACTCACTCACTGTATAAATGTATTGCTGTACGATGTACATGTGCTATGCACTTTACTCCGTCAGGTATCAAATGTTGTTTACGGTAATAAAGATCGCAGCCTGGTAGGGGTCGGTGACTGCGGAAATGTACCGTAGATAAAAAATTCAGATGGTTCCAATTTCGTCTGACTCATTTTAGGCGTTAACTCTTTTTTGGAAAAAATAGGGCGGAAAGACTCAAATGTATGCACTTTTTGTAAGGAAACTGAAGAAACCATACTACACCTGTTTTGTGAATGCCCGACGATATTAAAACTATGCCGGGAAATGTTATGAAATGGATAAAGGAAAAAACAAATCACCATCATTATGGATAGACAGTTTCAACTATTTGGGCTAGCCAACCAACCATAACATGAGTGCTTTAAATGTAATTTTTCTACTATGTCGCTTTTATATATATAAGATCAAAATGAAAGAGGGGCTACCATTTATCGCTTTGTTCCGGAAGGATGCAAAGCGGCCCTTCTCACTTGAAAAATATATCGCCATAAAAAACGGGAACATTGCGAGTTTTAACAAAATTGAAATTCCCTCTACCATTATGGTAAGTGTAGTAATGTATCAGCAAAGGACCGTGTAATAATATTCATTTAATGCTCATTGTCGTCTATATTGTACTAATAATATTTAAGGTAAAGCATACATAACATTCAAATGATTGAGACATATACAAAATTGGAGTCAAATGAAAGATTGCAATGAAAGATTTATTTTCCAAAAAGAATTATGACAATCGGTCAATGCATTCTTGTGTTACGGTGTTTTGAAATACTCCGAAAATGACCGAAAAACTGCCAAAAACAGTAACAATGCCCCACAATAGAATTTATCAGGATTAAGAGAGCTCAATTTGTTAATAGTGTAACATTCAAAACATATTTACACATATTTCTTAACAATTGAATATCTATATACCATGTTAAATTAAAAGAATATGGTAAAATTATATTGCATTAAGCTAAAATAACCTAGTGAAATTGGTCATTTTGACCAGATTTACTGACCGCAATCAAAAAAGTCCAGCTAATTAATATGCATAAATGTTAAAAATGTTATAAATGTGAATGGTGTATTGCAATCAAACTTGGTATACTGGCTAACTGTATGATACCCGCTCTTTTAAACTATAATTTAGTTTCATAAGCTCATTAAAGGCATATTATGTGATCTTTTCCAGAGAGCGCCCTCTATTCATGATTTTTTTTAGAAAGTAGATTTTCTTGCAGATTTACATTTCTGATCATAAATCGTACATACATTCCAAGTTACAGAGCGATACGATTCCTAATTACGTCAAAATCATGGTTTTAGAGTGAATTTAGACTAGACTAAAATAAGTTGTCGGATATCCGACAGTTTATTTTCACTCTAAAACCATTATTTTGAAGTAATTCAGAATCGTATCGCCCTGTAACTTGGAATGTATGTACGATTTATGATCAGAAATGTAAATCTGCAAGAAAATCTGCTTTAATTTTTTTTTTTCGATGTTGAGGGCGTTCCATGGAAAGATCACATAATATACCTTTAAATATGCAAATTAGCTAATTATCTATTCAAGCCATTAATATGCAAATGAGCAATGTTCGACAATTTGTTTCCTATCATAAGAGTGATCGGTAATAGATACATAACATGTATACCCAATTTGATTGACAAATATTAATGGATTTAGAAATTAAACAATCTTTTCCATTTCTTAAATACCCATATTTAAATTCTCAGTCTTTTCCTCACATTGTTCACTTAAAGGATGCAAAACATGAGCATATCATTAAATTTAAATCGGCCCAAGTTCCATATATAGGGAGTGCACATTGTGAGGATAATTAATTTTATATAGGGGTATTTTCAAAGTGAAGCTGCATACATTATATGAAGAGATTTGTTTGCATAAGGGCTTACAGACCACTCCTACATGTTACTCATTTTGCATTATTAATTAATCAAAATATGGCTGTCTTCATGACTTGGATTAGTGCATCCATGCACGCCAATTGAGGCATCAACAATACAAGCCACATTCAACATCGTGAATAGCCATCCATTCAATAATGCAAAATGAGTAACACTACAGGTTGAAGTGGATGTAGGCCCTTTTGCATCACTGCTCTTCATATGGTGTAGTTCACTGGTTTAATGATCCCAGTGGCAGACTCTGTGTGTGCAATGTGCTATGCCTAATATTATGAAGAAATGTGATCTACATGTATATTATACTTTGCATCGAACATTATGAGGACACTGTGGAAAAATAATAAGAAAAAAAGAATATATAGCACACCAAAAAAAACCCAAAAAAACCCCCGCATTTCGCATTTGACTTTTCATGTTTGCTCCTGGAAACTTTTTTGGTGGACAAGTTAACTTGGCCACCATAGAGACCAGTTTGGTCGTAATAAAACCGAAAATACCTCCAAATTCAGTTATTCAGTGCGAAATTAATATTTTTATTATATTTTATATTAAATGTGTCTATTCCCGTTAATAATATGGTGCTCTAATTTACAATGTAGTTTTTAAATAATAAATAAATATCACATTTAATTTTCGATTTAGTTTAGTGAGTGAGAGTCTGAATGATGTATATTCATTGTAACTCCATTGAAAGTAATGAGAATGTGTGGTGTAGTGGTTGAGATCATTGCCTATCACGGGGAAAACCCGGGTCAAATCCGCGTGGAGCCACTTTTTTGTTGTTGTATAATACATTGGTAATTTTTGATGTTCCATTATATTAATTAATTACAATATCAATAGTTTGTTTTATTAACGAGACTTTTTTGGGGGTACGATTGAGCACTTTATTTAATGTTATTTTTACAAAATGTGTCATAAATTACGTCGTTCGACCAAGGAGTTAATAACTCCTTGGTTCGACTCAGCTGAGGAGCACTTTATTTAATGTCATAAAAAATAATGATGTTCCATTATATTAATTACTTACAATATCATTAGTTTGTTTATTAACGAAACTCTTTTTTTTATCTATTAATATTTTTTGTTGTTTTTTGTTTAATGAATATAAATTATCACGATTTTCTTTTTTTTGATTCGGCTGTTGTGTTGTGATGTTCGTGATTTATTTTTACAGAACGATTGACTATTAATAATTATCCTGACGCCCCGGGAAATCCAAGTTATTTTGTTGCATTTTTGAATCTGTCATAAATTACGTTTTTCTCGTAATTAATAAACATTGGAATTTAAATTAAATTATAAATTATGATATTTTTTCTTTTAATTTTTTTTCTCTCCATAAACTTCACCACATATCGCTCACATAACGTCTCGGTGATTTCCTTCCAGAAACAACACACTAGTGATCCTCTTGCCGACTTCCACAAAATTCAACAGATCCATTCCAAGTCTTCTCATCCTTTTGACACTAAAAACACTTGTCCACCCAGTTTTTTAGAAGACCTTGTTTTATTTGCCTTACAGTCCAGCCCAGTCCAAATTTAATATCTGGGATTATTTTGACACCATACTCCAAGTGTCCTTCCACTTTTGGTTGATAGCGTATAACGGGGTAAACATTTCAATAATATTTCCATCCTGGGATTACCAGTTTTCATCTTTTAAGCGATTTAGTTTAGATCTATTATATAGCGACTATCTTTGATACAATCTTCTCCTGGTCTTCGTCGGAGACTCCGATCTATGATGCCTGTTCCACTGGACGTATAAGTATATCGTGTATCTGGAATGCAAAAAAAATAAAAAAATTCAGATTATTAAAGCATAGACAATTACTACGGTTATTTAAAGGGGTATTGAGAGATTGCTAAGAAAAATGAAATTGGCGCTAGATAGATATTTGGTTGAATCAATTTATGTGGCGAGTGATGCTGATAATTTCGATGTCATCTATATCGAAATTACCAAATCGATAGACAGCGAATTTAAAAAGGTAACCGGTTTCAGATAGTATAGTTTTAGTTTATGCCCAAGCGTAGGTGCAAAAAAACTGATTTCCAGGAAAATTGAGGGCCCTCTCTTTTTAATGTTTTTATATTTATTTATTTATGTAACTTGCAACAAAAGAAACAACTTTTACAATTACATGACATACATAAATACAGAAAAAATACAAATGCCTATAATTAAATAGTACTAGCGGGCATCCGCGCTTCGCGCGGACCCGCTAGAAGATTTCACGGGGAGGTAAGTAAACAAAGCGTAAGCAAATTTGATACAATATCAACATGTCCTACATGTATACATAATCCAGACGGGCCCTAAATAATCCGAATATCGCAGGTGCTTTTGATAATCCAGGTATACATGTGCCTTAAAGTAGGTAGGCCTACCTTTGTCTTTCCAGATACCTATGGAGGCATCCCATGTGACCTGAAATGCAGGTACCCGTTGTCCCATTATATCCAGGGACCCCATAGGCCTAAGCCCTACCCCTAATCCAGTTACCACAGGTGCCCTTAATGGCACCGGATACGACATAATCCAGGTACTGCAGTGTGCCGTAATATCGAGATACCCGGGTGCCTTACTGTATCATTCAAGTAACTTGAATTAATCGCGGGTGCCGAAGATAGCGGGCAGTAATAGTCATACCACCGTATAGGCAGAGGTGAGTAATATCAAAGCGTTATAAATGTTTATACAAATATCAAGAGTATGTCCTTATTCAGGTACCCAGGCAGGTACCTAAAGTGCCCTTGATATAATGTAAGTGGCATGGTACCCTTAATACACCATGAGCCCAGGCCCAATGTGCTCTTAAACACCCATGTTCCTAATCCAAGTACTCCACGTGTTCTAAATACACCGGTTGCCCATTAGGTCTAGGCCCTACCCCTCACAGATGGCCTTAATAACCCAGGTACCGCATTTGCCGGCATTATATCCATACCAATGTACCCGTATTATATCCAGTTTATAATGGAAAGCGCAGGTATCGGTGCCGAAGCTATAATAGCGGGTGGTTAGTCACATCAAAACGTATAAAGATGAGGGTATTGTAAAACAGTAAGAGTATGTCGTTGATACTCCATGTATCCTAGGTGCACTTAATACTGACATTGGTACCACAGTGCCCTTAATAATCCATATATACCATATGCCCTTAATAAATCCATGTATGCCATGCATGTATAACACATGGTGCCCTTGATTATTCAGTTACCACCCCATGTACTTTAATAATCAAGATTGTGTATTAGTGATCCAATATAGGACCCCATGGACTATGTGGTTTATCTTGAATCGAATATTAAGGGCACCCGTGATAACTGTGTATGCGGCTATTAGGGCCTACGTGGATTAATAAGGACACCTGAATGGTTATTCAGGTGTAGGAATACTTAAAATATTCAAAGTATCTGGATTGCCTTAATATCCCCTCCCCCAGTTACCCCCTGTCAGCTCATGTCCCTACCCATTTTGTACCCCAAATAATACAAAAGTTGTATTTTAATGTCAAAACTGAAAGTAACTTAAAATTAGCTTTAAAATGTCTCCCCCGATTTTTTTTTATTGCTACCCCGTTTTCCTCCTTTAAAATGTTGATGTGTGCCATCCGAGTTTTGTTTGGCCTATTTACTTAAATACATTATTCCTCCAATAGGCATGTAGGGCCTAAACGTATGTAGTCCCTTTGTCATGTTTGTTGTGTTCTAAATAAGGCCTTCCGAGATACTACCTAATACACCTTAAAATCCAGTTATCACAGGTGGCACACCTGCGCATAGTATATCGAGGTAATTTGAGACTATCTGCGTTTTATAGTGAACCCGTAATCCAGATACCACTGGTGCCCTTACTAATTCAGACACTATATATAATAATCATGATAATATACTACACGTTCCGTTTATCCAGATGCCCATGTGCCCTTATATCCAGATTATCAAGTAAGGGAAGTGCGGGGAGGAGGAGGTGGCTTTAGGGTATGATGGGGCAATACCGCACGTTCTGTTTATCCAGATAGGCCTACCCATGTGGCCTTAGTAAGGCCGCCTTACTATATCCATATTATCAAGTAAGGGAAGTGCGGGGGAAGGGGGCTTAGACCTTAGGGTATGATGTGACAATCCCGTAATTTACGTGCTATATAAGCCGCACGGCGAATAAGCCGCAGCACCTCAAATTAAGATTCAGACCTCATCGTATACAGTAAGCCGCACCGCTGTATAATAAGTCGCACAAAGAAAATGAAAGGGGTGTGTGTGGGGGTGGGGGTTTTACAATGTACAGTTTGCGCCACAAACGCGTACACACTTTGTCTGCGTCATTACGTGTGCGCCGAAACGCGTGCGTCATGTTAAACGCGGACGCGCAGCAACAACAACGGTTGGTATAGTACCGCCAGTTTCTTTATCGTTAGCAAACTCCGCGTTCCTCTAAGTTATTAATGTGAAAGTGTCACTTTAAGATCTGCGTAAGAGTTTTTGTTTACATTTAGAAAATGTCGTAAAATATTTTAATTTGTTGGACGTATAATCCCGTATAAATGCTTGTTACTATGCGTTCTTTAAGAATAACAAACAGCCGCATATACAGAAATGTAGCTATATCCCTTAAGAAAATATTTTGAGTGAAGACCATATGTCATCACTCATTCCGAAAACCACAATTTGTGTCCGAACAGTAACTACCCGAGTAAAAGAAATTCAACATTTCGGATTTTCACATGTGATCCTTTCTGCGCATGTCTGAAAACGGGAAAAAACCGGCATTGAACTATCTAATTAGCTCGTGTATTAGAGGCGCAATTACCACGCTTTTTCAGTTGAAGAGGGACGCGAGTGTAAAATTATATTGAACTATCTAATAAAGCCATGTTCCGAAAATTAGTATATAGATGTACATAATGTAAACTTCGTATACTGAGTTTACTTAATAAGTAAACTCCACACTTAGTGTTATTTGTTTTATCAGGTTATGCAATCACGATTCATGAAGCATATTCATATAGGTACCCTCGGTAACTGGAGACCGTGGGCCTACTATTTTCACTCGACCTTCCGTCTCGGGAAGATAGTAGGACCACGGTCTCCAGTCATCTCGGGGAGCTATTTTGCACCATTTTCCTCATGAACAGTAAACATTTGTATAATATAATTGTTCATGTATTTCATAATACAGCAATCACAATCAATAATGAAGATAATGTGAAAAATACAAAATGGCGGCAATGGCTTGGATTAGGAATTTACATTAATTAATAATACAAAATAAAATTCAACGAAAAATGTATACGGTTGAGGTAATAATCTTACGAATATTTTTACCTGGACGTGTGAGGGCGTTTGTAGAGCATATATTACTGCGTCAGCAATATCATTAGCTTCCAGACACTGCATTTGATAAGGAAAAAGAAAGTGAAATGTAAAAATGTGAATGAAATACTTGTTTATATGGAATGATGATTACTTAAATTAAATCGGTAAAGTGTTGGGGGGGGGGGGGGGGGGAGAGGCTGTTGAATCCAACATATTCTTGGAAAGTTTCTATTTCAAAATCTAATGAACGCCGATGAAGATATGGTCGTGCTTTCATTTTCGTTAACATAATATGTCATAACTGTCACATTTGAATAAGCCCTTGCTTATTTGCGATATAACTAGTGAGGGGGGGGGGGGGGGGGGGGGGGGGGCGGTATCAGAACCCGCCTACATGTCTTAATAACAATTAGCCTTTCATCAATGCTTTGTGGCGGTAAAGCAGTGTGAGCGCCCTCTATACAATTTGTGGAATACAATACATACTGCTTACACGTAGAATAGCTATTTGCGCAAAGACGACCTCGCTTCGCTCGGCACTCGAGAGCGTCTTTGACAAAGACTACGTAATAATAGAACTTGGACCCAGCCAGTAGGGAGGTCACGCTGCATGTCATATTTTGTTATAAGCAAGAAAACAATGGAGTCATAGTGACTGCAATATTTGCTAGAAATAGCTTCGGGAAATGGTCTATTGGGCATCTCAAAAACTAAGAAACGTGTTAAAAATCATGTAGAATTTTAGAGGAGGGTCAATAACATCTGCAGAACAGTAAAATGTATAGTTTTAAACACGTTTGGTGACCAAATTTATGTCGTACAATGCCGGAAAATTCACGTTTTGAAAATCCGTGGTCTTCAAAATTACAGGAATCCTAACTCATTCTAAACCTCACCAAATCATGAAATGAACCCTCGTCTACAAAAAAGTCCGTGTACGTATTGCTCTATCTGCTTGGAGATAGCGAAGACCACGGAAACCTCATAGCTTTATACCACGGAATGAAATCTGTCATTGACATTACATGGCGAAAATCGTACAGATTTGCACTGCAGACCTCTGTGTAGGGAGTGTTGACAATAGCATGACAATAGCAAGGTCGTTTGACTATTGTTTTTGTGCATGTTTGTGACGACTGACCCCGTTTAACAATCTTCATAGCTTTTATATAGGGCTTGGTGACCTAACTATTGACTGGGACCTCATTCAGAATTATACCTTAAAAGATTAAGTAATACCTTAATTTCCGCATCTGATTTCTCTGACATGCTCGGATCCTCGGGGTACATTCTTAGCACAAATTCAGTCGAAACATTACCCGGTGATATACTCTGCGAAATAGAATATAATGGCGTTATCGCTCAGTCGGAATGGGTTCATACAAATTAATCTTGTAAGCGAAAGACTACACTTCTTCTGCTCGGATGTGTCCGTTTGCTGGTATGTTTATTGTTTGGTTTTGTTAGTTTGTTGTTTTGTATCGTTGTTTGCTTATTTGTTTATTCGGTTGACTCTCCCTCAGAGCACTCCAGGCGAAATGTATTGATTATGAAGTGATTGATAAAGGAAATAATTGATCAATGCCAGATATACACCTGTAAACAACATAGGGTACTTACTGTTATTTTTATACGCGATTTCTTGCTTCTTAGTTCGATTCTTAGACCTTCGGTTAGAGCTCGGACGGCGTGTTTGGTAGCCCCGTATACATTTGTTACAGGCTGCTCCAGACGGTAACCTGATAAACTAGAACAAAAAAATCTTATGAATATGGTTTCGTATTTTTAAAAGTTCCCACATGGAGATCTCTGTGCACATGGTGATTTTGGGCGCGTCACCGCTATCATTGCAATACCCGGTTGTGATTTATAAAGACACGCAAGGCATGGTCCACGTACATGATGACGTATCAAGCATAATCATATGAAAGCAGTTTACGCAGAGTTCTCAAAACGAATTTTCCGACTCAATCCCGTAGACATTTTATTATCGAGTATATAGAATAATATAGGCAATCACTGGATACAAATTCCATCACATTCACCACACGTCGTTGCTAGAATTATAAAATATTTGATACATCGTATAACTAACTCATCTTTATTTATTTGCGTCTATATTTTACTCAGCGATGTAACATAGTACCCATCTTTTCTACCTGTTGCTAGAATTAGACCATTCCTGGGCCTACTGTTGAATCCAACATACAGCGTGTCCCAAAAAAAACTGGGTCCAAAAATGATCGCCTATGCAAAAATGCAGAGTTTATAACTTGAAAAGTAGGATACGTAGCGGCTTCGTATTTAGGGATATAAAGTTAAGTATATACCTGACCTTATATGGTGAAAGTATGAGATCAATCGATACAAAGCGTCGTGTGCAAGTTTTCCCTACATGGTGTTTATTCTCTGAAACTTATGTTTGGTAAAATAGGGTTAAATGCCCAACCCGATTTTTAGACGACTTAGTAGATTAGTCATAAATTTGAAACGCAAGTAGTTAAAAAGACCAAATAAAATGATTCTGGTAGCCAAAACGGAACTTAACACAGAGTGAAGAAGATTTTGACATTGCATAATTTTAACATTGGATTAAAAATAAAATTGCGATTGTATAACTTTTTTGTTACAGTCTGTATAAACGCAATATTTTTGACTTACATTTGATAAATTGGACTTCAAAACATTTCATAGAATTTATTTCTACATCTTTGGAACCCCCCCCCCCCCCCCCCCCCAAAAAAAAAACACACACAACAACAACAACAACAAAAACAAACAAAAACGAGACCGGTTTTTTTCGGTTTTTTTAATTTTCGGTAGGTCGCGGAGGGCAACCAAACATTTTTTTTTGCCTAACGAAGATAAACTTCTCGAGTCAGCACGATACGGTATAAAGTTCAATTTAAATCGTCGCTGTTCTGACATACCGGCACATCACAACAGAAGTGATGTGCCGGTATGTCAGAACAGCGACGAAATGATAGCAGATAATTTTCTGTGTCCGCCATTGATTTCCACTACAGAATGATAAAATGTTATCAATCTGTTTTATGTTTTATGTATCGATATATGAATTGAACCACGGACCTCCAGCACCCCGGCCCAGATCCTAGCCATTACACCACGGCTGTCAGTTGACACTCCGAGCGAGTATATTCTCCTCGTTATATAGCCTGGGTCCGTTTTGTAGCCCAAAAACCTGCACGCCGGGTAATAAATCCATTTTTTCCGCACAGTTGCCGTGTGGTGTAGAGTTAGGGTTATCTATGATGAAAATTACAACATTTAGAGACTCTAGATCACCATACGGCAACAGATTTCTTTTCCGACCCCAGAATTTACCAGAAAGGTCACCCCCCCCCCCCGGGATTTGAACCACGGACCTCCAGCACCCGGGCCCAGATTCTAGCCACTACACCACGGCTGTCAGTCGACACTCGGCGAGTATATTCGCCCAGTGGCGTAGCACGCATAACAGTCACCTAAATACAATATTCGTTGGTACAAGCTTGTTTAGAGCCAAAATGTACCTCAATCGTGCCAAAAATAGGTGTAAAGTCAAAAAAAAAAAAAATCTTGTCGGTTCATTTTGATTTATCGCCCCCACCCCCAATATGAACTTAACCTGGCTACGCCACTGTATTCGCATCGTTATATAGCCTGGGTCCGTTTTATAGCCCAAAAACCTGCACGCCGGGTTGTAACAACATTTTTTCCGCACAGTTGCCATGTGTGTAGTAGAGTTAGGGTAGGGTTAAGTATCGCCGTGATTACCTGCTGATATGGACGATATGCCCGTCGTCGACATTCCTTTCTTTCATAGATTGATAGGCTTCTCGAGTACATATGCATAGCGCTAATACGTTTACCTGCAAAACAGGGAGTGTAAAAAGAAATATTTTCACACTTTCCACGCGGCAGTTGTCTGCAGACGATAGTTCCAAAATGTTACAAAATGTTTCCCAAATGTACAAATTATTGGAATTTCAACACCATATTTTGGAATAAACACGAGAAATGCATTTAAATAAGTGCAAACATGCCTAGTATTGGTTCAGTAATTCTTGAGATAAGACTTTGGGCAGATTTGAGAGCTGATTCGTCCGAGAATATGCAAATCTATGACTCGTAAAGACCAAATGAATTCAAAATGTATAAACAAACAATGAAACGTGAACACTGGTGAATGACTCATATTTCAGGCTTGTAAAAAATCCGCCCAACTTTATCATTCAAATAAGCAGACGACAAAAATCAACGACATTCCAACTACAGCGCCACATGCTCTTCAGGAAGTTAAACGTATAGCTTCCGATTCCGGGAATGGCAATCTCAGAAAACAGTGTTTTGGGTTCCAAGTTGGGGTTCGATGAGCGGTGTGGTGAATGACGGCGAGCAAAAATATTCTTTTTGGTGATTCTCAATGTCATTTTGGTGGTTCCAAGTGTTTAAGGTTCCAAGTTATCTAAGTGCTAGATATCTCGGGGTGAATGAGGCAGTGTGGTGAATTAAGGGTGAATTGACAACAATAGTTTTAGTTGTTCCAAGTGTTTATAAGGGTTTCGAGATGTTTAAGTTTAATCATTCCTCATTTACTTTTTAAGATGCATTCATGTTTACTAAATGATAAATTCGTTACCCCCTGTATGTTCTCATGCAATACGGAAAATATCTATGGAACCATAGATATTTTGCCGTATTGCATGAACAAACAGGGGGTAACTAATAATATCCATTGAGTTATTCCATTTGAAATCCATACACCCTCTTTATGGAAAGACCATTACCTACAGGGAATGTAATTTTCAAATGGGGTTTGTATACCTGCATGGGCGACTCCATTTAAAATGTACACCCCCTGGGTAGTGCGAAAGATTATAACGGTCATCATGTCTTCCATAGGGGGTGTATTTGATTTGCTTAAATATTACCGGTCCGTACAAGCTCCTATCATGAGATACAAAGGATGTTTTCTTTCAGATTGATAAACTCGAGGAAGAAATGTATTTATGTGCTGCCCAGTCGCGTTCATTTATATTAGAGTTAGACCATTTTATCTAAATAGAACTTACATCAAACATATTCTTCCAGTCTTCTGTTTTTCCTTCAAGAAGTGTTGCCGGGTGTGCTAATCCTGCGTTGTTAATGCACACGTCCACTCCTCCATACTTCTCTTTTATCTCGGTAAACATGGACAAGATCTCGTCTTCTTTTCGAAGGTCACATTTTATGCCGTGCAATGATCCGACAGTATTGGCCTGGCTAAGTTTCTCAGCCTGTGCCTAGTTTTCAATACAGATTTAACATAATTCGTGTCACTTTACTACAGTTACCACTAAACTTAAATCTTGTGCCAAAATGTCTCCTCCCACATCAGCGCGTGTGCATTGATTTGTCCCAATTTGTCTAGAAACAACACATACGCATTTATAATAATAATAATAATAATAATAATAATACATAGTACTTATAAAGCGCCTTACAACAAGTTCTCAAAGCGCTATTGCCAATTTTTCACTGTCATTAGGAAATCGTCAGAATCATTTCGCTTCATATACGTGGCTACTGGCTAGGTGCACACAGTATCAGCACTTTAGATTGTAATATAACCCTTTATAACAGCTCCCCAATCTCGCTTGGGTCAACGTCGCACTGCGATACAAATTATGAATGTACAAATACAGACCCGGGATGATCCCCTACTCTTTACGAAGGAGCCTGTGACCATTTTTAACGTGCTCGGGTATAGCTCTTCCGATACACGGGACCAACATTTCTACGTGTCTTCCGAAACACGATGCGCTGATCATGCCTACTTCAATCTGTACGGTCTGAAGGAGGCATACGTCAAATCCTCTTCAGCCTCTCGTATTTTCTTTGCTTTAAAGAAGAAACAGCGTCGAAGGATGGTAAAATGCTTTCCCCAATCCAAAATGCCACCCTCCCCCAAATAAATAAATAATTCATTTCATTAATTAAATAATTAAATGATTAAATAATTGCATAATTAAATATTTAAATAATTTAATAATTTAATAATTAAATAAATGATTAAATTAATTACATTCATTAAATAATGAATAAAATTAATTAAATAAATAATCAAGTTAATTAAATAATAGATTAAATTAATTAAATAATTGATTAGATTTATTAAATAATTGATTAAATTAATTAAATAATTGTTTAAATTAATTAAATAATTGATTAAATTAATTAAATAATTGATTAGATTAATTAAATAATCAACTTAATTAATGAATAATTAAATGTTATTAAATAAACACTAAATAAATAAATAAATAAATGAACAAACAAATAAACAAATAAACAAACAAACACCCAAATAATCAAACACACTCCCACCCAAACCAACACACCCCACATCAACCAATCAATCAATCAATCAATCAATCAATAAAACAATAAAACAATAAATAAAACAATAAAACAATAAAACAATAAATAAAACAATAAATAAAACAATAAAACAATAAATCAATAAAACAATAAAACAATCAATAAAACAATAAATAAATAAACATACTAATAAATAAATAAATAAATAAATAAATAAATAAATGAATGAATGAATGAATAAATAATAAATAAATAAATTAATAAATAAATAAATAAATAAATTAATAAATTAATAAATTGATAAATTAATAAATTAATAAATTAATAAATTAATAAATTAATAAATTAATGAATAGATAAATAGGTGAATGAAATAGCGCTAGCCTCGCTATTTTAATCGCGTATATCTTGTAGCTGTAGCTAGCTGCGTATACTTTTGTACGCTAGAGTATGTAAGGAACTTGTTCGTACAATAACACAAAATACTACTCGTCTACTAATATCGTGCTTTGTTAAATTGTAGGTGCATGTTTATGCTATAGGCCTATATGGTTACCTGTATTCTGTTAATATTTCGTGCACAACCAACAACCTTCATCCCTAGTCTAAGTACAAGTTGATTGCATAATTCTGCACCAATTCCAGCAGAAGCACCAGTGACAAGTGCTACACGTCCGGACCAACTCCGATAAACAGGTGTCGCTTGTTGCGCCATGTTTTTTGATATAACTTAGTATCTTGATGTGTAGTTTAAAAGGTTGGACTATAACCTATTATATTAATAGCCAGTCCTGTATACATGGACTGTGCGTTCTGCGTTTACATAATATTCATTGTATGATACACGTTAAATTAAAACAAGGTCATGCGTTATCAAAAAATAATTCGTGTGCAGTCTAGCGTGCTAGCGCCCCCATGCATTACATGCGAATCGTAGATAAATTCGACCGAAAACGTTACAAGTTACAACCTGTTACCTACGTACGGCACTGGGGACCGGGGGCGGTCGTGGGGGTACTCAGATATGTTTTGGCAGGGATGTGCCGCCAGCAAAATAAAAAACACATTTACCAATTTTCGGGGGGAAATGGACCCATACGTTTACCGGTGAAGCATAATTTTCGTATATTTGACAGATTTTGCTAAAATGTGTGTGAAAAACAGCAACTAAGGATTTTAGAACCATACATTTACCAAAAACGGCTTTAAAAAGGGGCATTCATTTACCAGAGGGTGAAAAATGGGACCCTATTTGGCGGCAAATCCCCGTAACCTCGTATCCACTAAGTACCCACCCTGGGACTGGGGACCACTAGTGTACGCAGACGACGCTGGGCACGATTTGCCTTAAAGGCATATTATGTGATCTTTTCCAGAGAGCGCCCTCTATTCATTATTTTTTTTAGAAAGTAGATTTTCTTGCAGATTTACATTTCCGATCATAAATCATACATACATTCCAAGTTACAGAGCGATACGATTCCTAATTACCTCAAAATCATGGTTTTAGAGTGAATTTAGAGTGAAAAATATAAAGTGTCAGGATTCTGACAGTTTATTTTCACTCTAAAACCATGATTTTGAAGTAATTAAGAATCGTATCGCCCTGTAACTTGGAATGTATGCATGATTTATGATCAGAAATGTAAATCTGCAAGAAAATCTGCTTTCTATTTTTTTTTCGATGTTGAGGGCGTACCCTGGAAAGATCACATAATAAACCTTTAATTTGCCAATTCGTATTGTGTTTTACACGTACTCGCGGACACCTATTAAATATAATATCACATTCCTAGGTTATATATAACTAAATTAAATAATCCCAAAACCATGTACATGTATATATATAAACCAACTCCAATCGAAGTGTCTTTACATTTTGCAAGTGGGTATCAGTTCTTGGACATGACCAATAATCTTAAATAGTCACGTATGTATAGATTATGTGACCTGTGACATATGCCAGGCGGTATGCGTGCGCACCTACAGGGAATTTGCTTTGTAAATTAAATTCACACTTGATTTCCACCATCTGTGATTGATCATTACTTACCATGCTTACGGTGTAGAATAGTGCAGTATATAGTCATGGTCTGCATCCCGGCTAGCACAATGAGGCCAACACATTTTTGTTGTTGATTGTCCAATGTCCATAGATCACTTTTAAAAGTTGGGTAGGTCGGTCGGGAAAAGGTGGTTTTTTTCTTCTTTCTCACTTGCCCTTTTTGCAGGTACCAAAAGTAAAATGAGATGTACAGGCTGTCCCAAAATGATTAGTACCCATCGATGCCCAAAGTTCAATAAAACATTTCATCATCAACATCAATGAGATTAGATCCGTTGTTTTGCCATTATATTTGCTATACTGTACCCTTTCATTAGAATTTTAGATCATGAATATCGGACTTATTTTAATGAAGTTACACTCCATTGTGTAAGACATGGTGATTTCACCTTTTTGGCAAAGTGCAAAACAAATGTGTTTTAAACAGCTTGTTTGAAAGAAACTAATACATTCTCTTAATCTCTTGTATGCTAATATCTTTGGTTCCTTTTTATTTTAAACTGCTGTTGTATCATATTGTTGTTAAAACTATTATTATTAATACTTCTTCATTTTGATTCAATTTAAAGAGTAAAAATGGATCGTCACGCATGAGCGACCCAAGCTTTGTTTCTATAATGAGCTAGTTTTGAGGCTAAACTTGAGGAACATTTAAACAGGTAAAGACGTGGTCATGGGTAATTAGCAGTGGCTTAGACTTCTTTTTCATATTGGGTATGCAATTTCCTACAAACTTACTAAAAATGATATAGTCCCTTGGTGTTTAACCTCACGAAATCCATTCTCCAATGTGAAAATGAAATCTAAGCCACTGATGATTCACCAAATACCACTTCATTTAAAAAGTCCCTAAACACTTGTCAAATAAAACAATGCATGGGTCACTCTAGTGTGACAAACTTATTTTACCCGTTAAATTGAAGAAATATTAATGATTTGAACACCCATAACTAATAACAGTTACAACAGAAAGACACACAAGATTATATTGAGTAGACAAGAGATTATGAGAATACACAAGTTTCTTTCAATCAAGCTGTAATAGCACACACATTTCTTAGCACTTTGTCAAAACGGTGAAATCACCATGTTTTACATAATAGAGTGTATCTTGAGTTTGATAAATCCGATATTCATGATCTAAAATTCTAATGAAATAGTACAGTATGACAAAGATGATGTAAAAACAACGGACCTGATCCTATCGATTTTGATGATGATGACAACAATTATTGAACTTTGGGCATCGACTCCCTGGCATCGATGGGTACTAATCATTTTGGGACAGCCTGTACTTGTTGTGGTAACCAAAACGGGGAACAAAATCTTTAATTGTGAGATAGGCTTTTACGACGGGTATTTATAATATAAGATAAAAGTTTAACGGGTTCGCCGTCGGACAAGTTTTAATCTGTCAAGCTTTCGTCAGGACTGACTTCTTCAGGACCAACTTATTATAATATTAAACAAAACAGAGATTGCCACTTCGCTTGTTATCATCATGCCCGATGATTTGAGAGTAGGTGCCCTTTCCTACTTGTGAAAGAATTGGTAGCTCTGAAAAGAGCCGTTCAAATGTATTGCCGCTTCCACTGAACAGAGATGGTGGCTCTGAAAAGAGCTCTACACGTAGGTTGCCACTGGCCTACTATATATAAATTGGTTCTAATAGAACCTCCGAAGGAATGCCCCTTGACCAATGGAAATAACGTAGAGACTGCCCCTTGTCTACTACGGACTACAATAAGTCTAATGCACAGTAGTGCGGTCACTGATCTGTAGAGATCGTTTGACGCTGTAACGAACTTGAGCAGAGTATATAATGGTTCATTGCGGACCTGGCTGAATTGTCCATGTCTCCAAACTACAAACGTATCATCCACCTATCTGAACCAGTCCACCGGTTTCAAAGGATACGAGTCCAGTGCCTTTGTTTCAAAATGTTCCATAAATATGTTGGCTGTTATGGGTGACAGGAGATCCTATAGCTTGACCTTCTTTTTGTTCATAGCTTTAGTTCATACTTTATAACACATTGTACTTAAATAATGGGAAACAAACTCGCCATTCTGAGAAGAGTATGTCATGTTAAAGATATAATCTGGCTACAACTGCTATTTCAGTATCATATCATATGAAAACTGAGCACATTTGCAATAAATTAGTTGATAGTTAATGACACAGCTTGAAAATCTAAATTACAAAGTCTGTTGATGCAAATCCCCTCCCCTCTTTCTCTCTTAAATGTAAGTAATAAAATATAAGTATGGTAAAATATTCAAAATATGAACAAATTAAGTAGTACAGTAAAGGTAGGAATTGTTTTGTATGAATCATTCATTGTTAGTTTGTGATGGTGACATGATGGTGCAGCTCGAACCTCAAAATGCTGTCCTTGTTTGAGAAGCAATAATCGACGTATCATCAGTGTGCGCCTTATTCCCTAAACAGCGTTGGTGATACAGTTCCTAAGATCTTGAAGATTAGATGGTGGTGTCTGGAAGACTTGAGACTTAACATAACCCCCAAAGAAGAAGACTAATAGTGTAAGGTCTAGAGAATGAATGGATGAATGAATGAATGAAAACGTGATTTATTAAGCGCATTTCCAAAAACACGATCAATGAAATATAAAATAATAAAAGATAAGCATAATAAACGATACCAATCAAAATACATTAAAAATAGGTTAAAAGATAATTAAGTATACAATGTAATGATACACAGATACAATTTAAGCATTAAAAAGCATGGATTAAAACCACACAATTTAAAAAAAAAGGGTGCATTGCATCCGAAATTGACCAAAAAATTACACCTGCGGAAATAGATGACAGCGAGCAGGACACTCCGTAGCATGTCCAAGACCAACAACTCTATTTATAGGACGAACGATGTAAAGTAAAGTTTTAGGGCGATATGTGATTTGCTGTTATCGGACAGCTCTCGGCAAAAAGTGTTGCGTTTTGTTTTATATAAAAGTATACATTTTTGGAAAGGAAATGTTATTTCAAGAACATCCCACCTCTTTGTTTTAAAATGTTAAACAACATTTTTGCTGTGTTGTAGAGCGATGCACTAATATACTTTTGATGACAATATAGTGATGATTTTGGCACATTCAGATTGAGACCTCCCCGTAAAAATACACGTGGTTAAATTCACACCTCTAGGGAAAATGTCGCGCGTTTTAGAGCAGTTTTATCAGAGCACGAAAAGTGAGAAATTTCTACTTATAAAATAAAACAGTGTCAATAAATTAGTGTTGGTATGAATAAACTTTTCAGCGGTATTTTTGTTTTTGGTAAATATTGGGAGATTTGTATGTGACTCATTTCGGGTGATGAGAAGCCCGATAAATTCGGATAGAAAATAAATATTTGTTTTAATAGCACTTATAGGGCCTAAACATATATTTTCACCATAGAAAATATCTTAAAAAAAGAAAGAAAAAAAAAGGCAGTTTTTTGTTAAAAGATTTTATGGGTCAGTCGAGTTCGGGCAAACAAACTTTGTTTAAGCCTAACTTTCGCGTTCCTGTGCGATTATCGTTTTTCCATTAATATCTTTTGCAGTTTCTCAGTTACAAAACTGTAAATACCGTTTTATTCCATCATTTTCTTGTCGATGTAAATGAACCATATCTGGATAAAAAGCTTCGATTACTTTAATTTGTGGTAATCAACTTCAATCCAAAATCATATTCGTATCATTTCGCGAATTCATTTAATATTCACGCGAATAAACAAATGAGCAACACAAATCAGCAGTGACAGACCACATCGCACAGGAAAATCACACCATCGACTGGAGAGGTACAAAAATCCTCCACAAAGACACAGACAAGCAGAAAGATGGACATGAGAAGCAATTTGGATACGACGACAGGCCTTGCATAGGCTAATCAACCGCGACGAGGGCATTTATTCTCTGAGTCACGTGTTTGATTCACTCATCACAACTTTACATCCCGGGAACGAGATTAACATCTCTCGCGGGAAAAAGAAGGGGATCAAGCCATTACTGAGGAAGTCAACTGATCTGGCTGACGAAACCGACTAAATGTGAGTACATATCTTGGATTTGTTTAACTAAACATCATTTTCATTTTATATCTACAATCCTGATGAACATATTCAAACAATTCGTCTTATTATACGCCGAAATAACTTGTTGTAATGTGCATCCTTATAATTAGATTCATAAACTTTGACTGTTTGATATTATCTACACGTTAATTATCATGATTATACTGGAAACATGGTAGTCACATGGACCAATTGGTGTCTCACAGCGTATAACCTGATCATATAGATGCCCCCAAACTACACTAATTCTCGTTCATCCAATCTTCGGCTTCAAACATCCCTGACTCAAATCACCGACTTGATGTAACTGGTACTTAGATTCTCTATGCCTCCTGTTCTGTTGGGCGAATCATAATATCGTGTACCTGTAAACAAGAACAAATGATTTGTCTGATGTAAGATTATGCACTTTGCAATTGCATTGGGTTTTTTCAAAAGTAAATGTTCTGATTGCTGGCCCGATTTTCCAAAGTTTGAGTTGCACAACTCCACTGGTTCTTATTTTAGAAGCACAAGGTCATATGAAATTTGCCCACCGAGTAGTACACAAACTGACTGGTGGTTAACCACCTTTGGTATGCAGTAATTCACCTTTAAGCCTATTATTTTTAAATGGAAAATTTCTAAGATTTTACAGACATAATGAGAAAAACATAGGGATTCGTCTGATATCAAAATACCTTGATGTGAAGAAAAAAATCATAACCAAAATAAGTGATCGGAACATACACCT
The DNA here is from genome assembly GCA_035610835.1 of Ophiura sarsii. Taxonomy (NCBI): domain Eukaryota; kingdom Metazoa; phylum Echinodermata; class Ophiuroidea; order Amphilepidida; family Ophiuridae; genus Ophiura; species Ophiura sarsii. The sequence goes on along the minus strand of CM069443.1, from coordinate 58,093,824 downwards.
AGTAGATATTCTGATTGTTGGCCCGATTTTCAACTTGATGTTTTCTATTTTACATGAACAGGTTTTTTGTTGTTGTTTTTTGACCAAATAGTGCCAAAAAAATGTTTATGTTAAAAAAAATCTAGAGAAGTGCTTTTAGTTGATTTTGGTACAATTTCAGCATTTTTTACCAAAAGAATATTTTGCCACGTTTTAAGCAAATTTTGAATACAAATAGTGAAAATCAGAATTGTTAGTGAAATTTGATACCAAATATGGATTCTCCTACTCATTTGCATTTGTCATATCGCACAACAAGATGGTGAGACTCATTGTTCAAGAACCACCTATGCTATAATGAATCTCTTTCTACAACAGGTTGTGTGTCCCAGAATTATACGGTATAGCCTACTGTGTTTGATAAAAAAGTTTAAAAATATATTCTGAGACTGTAGTACATGTATTAAACGATAATAATACACTATGTGGCGATTACCTGCACATGATCCGATACATTGACTAGCGCAAATTCCACTGCATTTGCAACATCTTCCGATTTCAAACACTATAAAATGAATTTAAATAATAATAACACATCGTAACAACTAATTATGCAAATAACAATCAAGGATAACATCAGTCAAATAGGACGTCTGTACTCTTACAAATATTTCCCCCAAATTACATGTTTTAAGTCAATGTTATTTAAAAAAAAATTAAAATGCGGACTCTTAAATTAAAGTTTTGTTGGTGACCTGCCACATAACACAGTCCAATACTAATGACTCCTACTGAATGCGGATGTCTGCGTCTTTTCGTATACCAAACATTGAATGTATAGAGAAATTACATATTGTACCTGCAAATGCCCGAAAATGGTCTTGTGCATTGACGGATTTTCCGGATACATATTGAGAACAAACTCCGTTTCCACGTCAGCGGGTGATATTTGCTGAAAAGTAACATAATTTTACCCTTTTTTAGTATTTGGTATAGTCGTTGAAGATTAATAATAATCATTCTTTTAATATTTTCGATCTTCAACTTTCCCACGCGGCTATTGGATTTACCATATTATACAAAACAGATTTTTCAGAAACCTTTCCTAAATTCTGATTACTGAACCAGTACTAGACATGTTTGTACTTATGTTAATGCATTTCTCATGGCAATTCCAAATATGGTGATGAAATACAATAATTTTAAAACATTTTTGAAACATTTTGGAATGTCGTCTGCAGACTCCTGCCGCGTGGATAGTGTTAAGGACCTTAAGAAGAAATGATGATTTACCCAGGAAGTATCTCCATGCATTGACGCGTTATATTTTGCGGATGAGTTGCATCCATAATAAGTCCATTATTGATTTTTGATTAATTCAATAGGCGTTGAAAAACCAATAGCATCTAATCGTCGCGATTAGTCGGCATGTGGAAACAAATAGTGGAAACCAATATAGTGGAAACCAATATAGTGGAAACCAATATAGTGGACACCAATATAGTGGAAACCAATATAGTGGAAACCAATTGTGGAAACCAATTGTGGAAACCAATTGTGGAAACCAATTGTGGAAACCAATAGTGGAAACCAATTGTGGAAACCAATTGTGGAAACCAATTGTGGAAACCAATATAGTGGAAACCCATATAGTGGAAACCAATATAGTGGAAACCAATTGTGGAAACCAATAGTGGAAACCAATATAGTGGAAACCAATTGTGGAAACCAATTGTGAAAATCAATTGTGGAAACCAATTGTGGAAACCAATAGTGGAAACCAATTGTGGAAACCAAGTGGAAACCAATAGTGGAAACCAATTGTGGAAACCAATTGTGGAAACCAATTGTGGAAACCAATTGTGGAAACCAATATAGTGGAAACCCATATAGTGGAAACCCATATAGTGGAAACCAATTGTGGAAACCAATTGTGAAAATCAATTGTGGAAACCAATTGTGGAAACCAATAGTGGAAACCAAGTGGAAACCAATATAGTGGAAACCAATTGTGGAAACCAATAGGCCTATAGTGGAAACCAATTGTGGAAACCAATTGTGGAAACCAATTGTGGAAACCAATTGTGGAAACCAATTGTGGAAACCAATTGTGGAAACCAATTGTGGAAACCAATTGTGGAAACCAATTGTGGAAACCAATTGTGGAAACCAATTGTGGAAACCAATTGTGGAAACCAATTGTGGAAACCAATTGTGGAAACCAATTGTGGAAACCAATTGTGGAAACCAATTGTGGAAACCAATTGTGGAAACCAATTGTGGAAACCAATTGTGGAAACCAATTGTGGAAACCAATTGTGGAAACCAATTGTGGAAACCAATTGTGGAAACCAATAGTGGAAACCAATTGTGGAAACCAATTGTGGAAACCAATTGTGGAAACCAATTGTGAAAACCAATTGTGAAAACCAATTGTGGAAACCAATTGTGGAAACCAAGTGGAAACCAATAGTGGGAACCAAAATAGTGGAAACCAATTGTGGAAACCAATTGTGGAAACCAATCGTGGAAACCAATCGTGGAAACCAATCGTAGAAACCAATCATGGAAACCAATAGCATTAACGATTGTAACGATACCGCGACTGGTCCATAGTTCCTATTCTGATGTAATGTAGATGGAAGAGGTCTAAATCTGGAACCGATCGGACAATTTTTATGAATCTAATGTAAGGTCTCGCGATGGGCTGCTAATACAAAACACGGTATAACCAAGAGGAGAAATCGTAGTTGTTGGCTATGGCATAAACAATGCACTACGCGCGCGAAGACGCAGAAATACGGACAGACCTAACGCAAATAACTTGCCTATCGAGGTTTACAGGTTCCCTGGCAGATAAAACTTGACATGAGGACCATTTAAACAGTTAAAGGATAACGACTGCGTATTATTGGTTTAGAGGTATAACTGTGAAGATTCAAAACATATTCACCTTGGAACCAAGGAATAACACGAGGGGGCGTAGCCCTAAGAAAATACCGATTCCTTAATTCCTCGTTTCAATAAAAAAAAACACCATAGTATGTGCCACAAATGGGGATTGTCCCTTACCGTTATTCTTATATGTGAACCTATGTTGTGTAGTTCCTGGCGCATACCCTCTGTAACAGCCTTCACGGCATGCTTTGTTGCCGCATACATATGAACCTCTGGAGTGCCTGCTTGCACTCGATGTCCTGAAAGACTTCGGCAAGTTAAAACAAACCATTGGACGTTATTACAACAATTATTGTTTATCGATGAATAATATTTTTTAAAAAACACTATTAAAATTAAGAGTAAATTAACTTTTATTAAGTCGTAGAGTAGAGAATTCGAGTTTTTGTATTTAGAAAGGAAGCGTAATCAAAAGCAAAGGAAACAGGATTTTAAAGTTGCCGAATGCACATACAAACAATGCAAGTCTTCTCGTGACGCGTGAAGGCGTTTCTGTTTTTTTAAATATCCCTATGGTACATAAAATAGAATGTTTACCCCAAAGTGGCAGCCTTTTAGTATTTTAGTACTAAATCATTTAAAAGACTTATAATACACTATCAACAAACTTGAGCACTCACCTGCAAATATTTACTATATGACCATCGTCGACTTTTCGTTCTTTCATTGACTTGAAACTCTCTCGAGCACAAATACAAAGTCCCAAAACATTCACCTGTGTGTGTTGAGCAAGATAATAATTATCAATAACCATTTTCAGAAATTAAAAAAAATATAGTCGACCCTATCCACATTCCGTAAAACTCCTCGGTGAATTCTAAATGACATAACAGTCAGGATATGAAACGAAACTGCCGAGTGTCAGAATAATATAGGGGCTTCATACTCAAAATCGAAAACGTCGAGATTTCTTCGTCCTGTTCTCCGATGTATAAATAGCTTTTAACAAACATTGCGTGAAGCAAGTCTTGAAGTCAACCCTTCTGATGCAATTCCTTTTTTCAAAATTTATATTTTTCTCGGCAATCTCTCAACAATGCCTCTTTGATTTAGAATTGTTTGCAACGATCTCAGTAAAATGTTTACAGTTGCTTGTGGTGACGCAAATACTTTGGAGCCTAATTAGTACGAGGGGCATTCAATAAATACCTGCAACCATTGAAAATCTCTGAACCGTGACACGTGTCAGTAAAATAAACTTATGATACTTAAACTGTAAGTCTTATTCTTTTCTCACAGAAAATTTCGAACACGTAGGTCATTTTTATCATTACATTTTAGCACTGTGAATACCGTGATCTCAGAGCACTGGTTAGGGAATTAAATGTTACAATGGTAGGAAATTTAAAAGACAAGTTTATGGTATAATGCATTAAGATACAGGGTGTCTCCAAAAAAACCGTGCACGTGTTTACCCAACTTATTGACCATGAACTTCTAGAATTTGGTGTAACAATTGTATACATATTGATAGACCAAACACTTAGCTTTCATATGCCGTTTATTTCATCTAATTTGGTTTTGTCAATCCTGAGATATGATCAATTAACTAAAGCTACCTAAAATCGAAGTTGTGCCACTTTTACGGAAAGAATGCTTAAGATAAGCATTAAAACCCTCGTCCACTTAAGGGAGGGTGGTCGCCGATTGCGCTAGAACGCAAAAAACAGTGACCTAGGGCGTCTAGGTGATCGCTTTTACATTCCCTGCGCTCATTTTGACGAAAACAAATTGAGGCTGCCACCTTACCCGGGGGTAGGGTAAGCCGTCAAAGTCCGATTGTAGGGGGGTGGTTGCCACCTTACAATTTTTTTTTAAATCGCCATTTTGAAAAATATTTTTATTGTATGTTCCTGAAATATTTTAGCATAGGCCTATGTTAGAAACACCATTTCCATCACTTATAAGCAAAAAATCGGGTGAAATTCCGATATTTAGAACTTTTTTGGCGAAGATTTCTATGATATTTCACTGTCCAGCGATTACGGCGGGATTTTGAGGTCGGCCATGTTTGGTGACGTCATTGTGACGTCATGCGTGGGATGTTTGTACTTGTTTTAGTATGTATGGATAGAGGGAACCTCTAGCTATAATATGGTACCCAAATAAGCATACTCTGCATTTCGGATTGGATTTTTTAGGGGGTGGTAACCCCGGTGGTAACAACCCCTCTCTCCGGTGTAACCCTTTCTATTCATTGCAAACTGTAAAGTGGCACAACGTCGACTTTAGGTAGCTTTAGTTAATTGGTCATATCTCAAGATTGACAAATCCAAATCAGATGAAATAAACGGAATATGAAAGCTAAACGTTATGGCTATCACTACGTATACAATTGGTACACCAAATTCTATAAGTTCACGGTCAATAAGCTGGGTAAACACGTGCACGGTTTTTTTTGAGACACCCTGTACATGCATTAACAGTGTTAATATTGGCGCTTGATTTATAATGCTGATTCTTGTCAATTTTCAGTGCCCAGAGACCATGAAGTTTATAGTACTGAAATTACATGATAAAAATGACCCACGTGTTTGAAGTTTTCCGTGAGATAGGGGTAATACTTACAGTTTAAGCATCACAAGTTTATTTTATTGACACATGTCACGGTTCAGAGATTTTCAATGGTTGCAGGTATTTAATTGAATGCCCCTCGAATATGTCTTAAGTTCAAGTCACTTATTGCAGTTCTTCCTAATAATATTAAAGTGTGTGATGATTGTTATTACGTAACGAGCTATCTTACATCCAACATATGTCTCCAGTCTTCTGTTTTTCCTTCAAGCAGTGTTGCCGGGTGTGCCAATCCCGCATTGTTAATACAGACGTCCACTCCTCCATACTTCTGCTTGATCTCCGCAAACATGGACAAGATCTCGTCTTCCTTTGAGACGTCACATTGGATTGCCTCAAGAGTACCGGTTGAATATTGCTTCGTTAAACACTTGGCCGAATTCTATGAAATACAAAATAAAATAGAGATGTAAAATCTTAGTCCAGTATTTTCCCGCGCTGCGCCTGTGTAATATTGAGTGTCATATATCAGGTTTTCATGAATGGAATAAAGGAAGCACTGCAAACCTGGTACGTACGGCGTATTGTACGTAAATACTTATACGATAGTCGCTAAAGTATACATCACCGTACCGTACAACTACAAGAAACCTAAAAAATTGAACTGACATCAAGAAAATTTGTCTATGTTATTATGGAAATATTTGGAGTGGTTCACTTCAATTTGCATCGGTACTTGTACTAATCTTGCTAATGGTGATGCAGAATATTACTTTGACGACTACTATCGTATTAGTCTACGAATGAGCCATACGTACTCGTTTTGCAGTACGGCCTAAATTGATTGCTCTGTTTTAGCAATAAAATAGAGATATAAAATCTTAGTTAAGTAGGCCTATTTCCCCGCGCAGCGTCTGTCGTAATATTGACTATATCAGGTTTTCAAGAATAGAATAACGAAGCACTGCAAACCTATACGATGGCGTGTGTGTACGTAATACTTATACGATAGTCGCTAAAGTAATATTTGGCAACACCGTAACGTACAGCGTACTTTGACGACTACACTAGCCTATCGTATAAGTCTAACGTACAAGTCACGTACGTATACGAACGAGCCATACGTACTCATTTTGCACTACGGCCTACATTGGCGGCTCTGTGATCATCGATCATCATGATCATAATGACCTACAATCAAGGAAAATAATAGTTGGCACACTTGACGCAACTTATTACAGCTACCCCTCTGTGCTCGCAATTGAGATCAGACTTGGGACATAGCACTGTTTAATATAAAGCAAAAGTCACCCCCTTTTTTATCCTTCCCCACCCCCATCAATCAATATTGGGGAACTGTCAAGGCTTCTGATAACAATGACTCGGATCAACATTGCCTCCGGGGAGAGGGGCGGGTTTTTCCCGTAATTAGGACAAAGTGTGCCAACCTTTCCCCCCTTGATTGTAGCCTATAGATCCCCTAGATCACACATAGTATTAGTGGTTGTAGGGTCCCAGTTTTTGTGAATTGCATATAAATGAATAAAATTTAAAACATGTCTAGGTCAAGGGCCAGGTCGGGAAATTATCTTTAGAGTCAAATTATTTGCATTCGAAGAGAAGACTTCACGAATTTTCCCATCTTAAATGAGAAGGTTTTTTTTGTGGTGTCCTAATTATTATATCCTCACCAGTATCCTCTCAATATTAGCTGCATCTGGAGCACATCCGATGACTTTCATCCCCATCTGTACAAGTTGATCAGCCACAGCTGCGCCTATTCCAGAGGAAGCTCCAGTCACAAGTGCCACACGACCGGACCATCGGTTGATGGGCTCGCCGCAATGTTCAGATTCTACACTTCGAGTTTCTAGTTGGTGGTTTATTTCGCTCATAATAACTGCGGTATTGAACGTCAATTACGGTTGTGCCAATACAGTTACGCGTTTTATTTGAACGCCATCAAACAGGTCTTTAAAGTAATAATATCAGATTATGGTTCAATTTTGACAAACTGAATACATTGCATAATGAAGCATTCGATCACTAAATTAAATCGATAAACCTTTCACTAGTCTGCTTTGACAATATAGGCCCTAAAGGTAACACATTTGTCATGTAATATCACGAGAGGCGATAGTGTGATCATGTATGACCTAGGCCTAGTATTATTGGTTGTAGCGTCCCAGTTTTTGTGAATTGTATGGCAAATGAATACAAAATAAATATGTCAAGTTTCACAACCGGGGGAGGGGATTTGAAAAATGAAAAGAAGAAGAAAAAACCCACCCCGCTAAAACCTGAGACTAGTATACCTACTAGTCTCAGGCTAAAACCCAGTTTTCGCCCTTGGACAAGCAACTTGAGTTTAACCATAGATACTCGAAGATATAAGGTTTAACTCATGGGGTTCGAAATTTGATCCATGGGTATTCTATTCGGATACAAAACCTTATCATGAAATGGCCTATACCATATAATATTTGTATACTATCAATTCCACTGGATTTTCGGACTTTGATCGAATAGAAGGGTTTATTGTTATCTCTGTAAGATTGTGAACTTTCCTCTATGGTCCATTTATAATAATTATATTTATCTAAGTTCTGCGGATTGAACCGGGGGGGGGGGGGATGTAGATATAAGAGGGAATTTTCAAATTGAAGCCTATATTGGTAGGAAGAAGGAGAGAAATGGCATAGAATAATGTTTGAAATACCAATGAACTTCTTGTCATATGGATTCAGAAAATGTATCTTCATGACCTTTTCGACGTATCGTTTATTATTAAAACAAATACGTTTTTTAAATATTAGATTTATATCTACAACTATAGAGTATCAACAAAATTGAATATTGTATAGTTTCAAAATTACAGCAACAAGTGGCGTAGCCAGCTTTTTGAAACAGGGGGGGGGGGGGGGGGGGGCAAGACATAGTTGTACCGACGAATGGCAAACAAATAGTATAAGGTTGCCCACATTTTTTCTTCCAGTCAGTTCGACTGGGGGAGGGGGTCGGAGGAGGGGGGGGTCGTATGGTTGTCTTCAAAACCACCGGCCAATCGCATGGTCAAAAACACGAATGAAAATGTACCGACGGCATGCGTTGTGTACCGACGGGGTAATTTTAGGGGGGGGGGCAATGGTCCCCCCTGCCCCCCTGGCTACGCCACTTACAGCAACAACACACTAAAATCACCGGCCGACTACAATCTGTTACTTTTTTTTGACAAACTAAAAACAAAAATTCCATCAAAATTCGGATAGGTATTCATTTTAACGTCGGAAATTTTCCTCGATTAAAATCAAAGGAAAAAGTGTACTTTAGGTCCCGGTATACCAGTATCGGTCGATACTGGTACATGAATTTTGCCAGTATCGCTCGATACTGGAACAATTTACATGTTCCAGTATCGGTCGATTCTGGAACATCAAATTGTGTTCCAGTATCGACCGATACTGGAACACTTCATGTGATCCAGTATCGCCCGATACTGGAACGGTTTCATTCCAGTATCGATCGATACTGGAACAAATTAAATGTTCCAGTATCGCCCAATACTGGACCATTTTGTTCCAGTATCACTCGATACTGGAACATGTAAATCGTTCCAGTATCGCTCGATACTGGAACATGTAAATCGTTCCAGTATCGCTCGATACTAGAACATGTAAATTTTGCCATGAATTTTGCCAGTATCGCTCGATACTGGAACAATTTACATGTTCCAGTATCGGTCGATTCTGGAACATCAAATTGTGTTCCAGTATCGACCGATACTGGAACACTTCATGTGATCCAGTATCGCCCGATACTGGAACGGTTTCATTCCAGTATCGATCGATACTGGAACAAATTAAATGTTCCAGTATCGCCCAATACTGGACCATTTTGTTCCAGTATCACTCGATACTGGAACATGTAAATCGTTCCAGTATCGCTCGATACTGGAACATGTAAATCGTTCCAGTATCGCTCGATACTAGAACATGTAAATCGTTCCAGTATCGCTCGATACTAGAACGATTTACATGTTCCAGTATCGCGCGATAATGGAACGATTTAATTTGTTCCAGAACTCGTGTATTGTCATATTTGTGAAAAGGGGACGACTATTTCAGCTTTCAAAATTAGCGACATTTTTACGAGGTCAGCTTTGAGTGCATACTTATTTTTTCGTTTTTCAAATACGTGTTCAGTTGTTATATGAATTGCGAGATTTATTTTCTATTATTTGTTTGAAGACATAAATGTCGTAGTGTTTTAAAATATTGCGAGGGAAAACCATCTCATTCATTATGGTTTGGGAACAACATTGTTTATGTTGGAGTACTACACACTAAATAGGGTCGTTCAATATCTTTCTCTTGAAGTTGTTGAGGCTCTGAAGATAGATTTTATGGCTACATTAGGATGAGCTGATTGGTCAAGTCAATTTAACGTTACGTATGCATGATCATTTTCTCTTTTTGAAAAATTCAGTGGCTTGGAAAACTACCGATGATCAGTCAGCTTAGAAATAGTTGACTCTATTTTGAGAATTTAAATATTCCCATACTCAACTGAGAACCAATCAGAAGCATAACTGTGAAATTGGGCCTATGATTTGCTTTAAAAAAGCCAATCGGCGGCGACTTCCATTTCTATTTTTCATGTTCCAGTATTGGACAATACTGGCACATTTTTAATGTTCTAGTATTGGGCGATACTGGTACATTTTTAATGTTCTAGTATTGGGCGATACTGGTACATTTTGAATGTTCTAGTATTGGGCGATACTGGTACATTTTGAATGTTCTAGTATTGGGCGATACTGGTACATTTTCCATGATCCAGTATTGGGCGATACTGGAACATTTTTCATGTACCAGTATCGGGCGATACTGGTACACATTCTACCAGTATTGCCCGATACTGGAACAAAATAATGTACCAGTATCGATCGATACTGGTACATTATTTTGATCCAGTATCGGGCAATACTGGAACATTTTAAACGTGCCAGTATCGAGCGATACTGGACCAAAATAATGTACCAGTATCGAACGATACTGGGTGTTCTAGTATTGGTCGATACTAGTACAGTCTAGTATCTGGGAGCTAAAGTACACTTTTTCCAAATCAAATGGATCTGTTGGGCCCGTACAGAACAGGTTTTATTTTTTGTCGCAGGCCTATGTCCACGGAGCCCCTAAGGTGACATTATAAAAAAATAAAAATACATTGAAAAAAATAAATAATATGGTAACAATTCGTTCAAACGAATTACTAATTCGTTTAAACGAATTGTTTATTCGTTTAAACGAATTGTTTATTCGTTTAAACGAATTGTTTATTCGTTTAAACGAATTGTTTATTCGTTTAAACGAATTGTTTATTCGTTTAAACGAATTGTTTATTCGTTCAAACGAATTAACAATTCGTTCAAACGAATTAACAATTCGTTCAAACGAATTAACAATTCGTTCAAACGAATTATTAATTCGTTCAAACGAATTATTATTTCGTTCAAACGAATTATTAATTCGTTCAAACGAACGCGTCAGGTGTTTCATAATGACATGATTTATTGTAAAAAATACATTTATATTCCGCTTTTTCGTTCACGGGAATGATTACAACATTATACCTGACTCTGACTGCCCCCCCCCCCCCCCCCCCTCCCTCCCCGGGACGGACGCACATAACGTGGCCAAACTCTATAATATGTGCAAGAATTAAACGATGCGATAAGTATTAGTAAATACGATATATCTTATACAACATGACGTATTGTATATTTGTACGATTTGATACCGTTACGTTGTTTTGTTAGAATACAATACACCTTAAAAAAAAAGGCTATTAATGAGACCATGATTAGGTCTATACAGTTTCAATGTAAACTATTACATATTAATGTTAAAATACATCACCTGGAAAGACATATTACTAGGTGTTGTATTCGTGCATATATACATATCCGGTTTAAAATTAAACTCATTAAATTTAAGTTTAAAATTAAGTTTAATACTCGTCTGCAGTGCGTGCTGCACGGCACGGACACATATTTCATGTGACAATTTCTATCGTTTAGGATAGAAATATGACATCAAAATAATCACAGTTGTTGTTTTTCTCCAAAAGACAATTGGATATCGGATGTGTGCTGCGATGTATGTGGAAAAGATGACAAAAGAAACAACCAACCGTTGACCCCTTGACTTCATGACTTACAAACGTCAGTGTTTGTTAATCGGGGGTAAAACCCATGACTTATTTATAATAGTGTCGACAGCCAAAAGCGCACAAAATGAGTATTGTTCGAAGTAAATAACATTATTATATTATTGAAACATGTGTTAAATATCAATACCTAGGTGATCTATTTTTCATTACACTTAATATAAATTAAATTAAGAATGCCATCCAAAATGTATTACACTAAATATCCAAAATGTATAGGTACGTTTGATTGTATGAATGAATGAATGAAAACGTGATTTATTAAGCGCATTTCCAAAAACACGATCAATGCGCTGTACAGGAATCATATAATATAAAAGATAAGCATAATAAAAAATACCAATCAAAGTACAAAGTACATTAAAGATAGGTTAAAAAATAATTAAATATACAATGTAATAATATACAGATACAATTAAGATAAATTAAGATACAATTGTAAATATTCATATCAATTTCATATCTCGTTAAGTATCCTGTGAGCAAGTCAAGTTCGTGGTACATGTAAACATGGTTGAGCCTATTTCTGGTTTGTTTAACTAACTCCATGGTTTAACATACGCACGTTAAGGAACCATCACCGTGAATGCCATCGCTGATGAAGCGGCGGCATCGTGCATCGAAAACAATAAGGCGTAATTCGTAATTTAACAAATTAATATCTCACACACGAGTATTTTGGAGCTATAAGTGTCGTGTTTTCGTCTGGTATTTTCAGTTTTCTTCCCATAGCCGTGTTGTCGCCATTTTAATCGTTTTGAATAATGTTAACTTACCTGAGAAAAAAAAAAAAAAAAAAGAAAAAAAGAAAAAATCGTTTGAACGATTTGAACGAAATAATAATTCGTTTGAACGAATTAATAATTCGTTTGAACGAATTAATAATTCGTTTGAACGAATTAATAATTCGTTTGAACGAATTAATAATTCGTTTGAACGAATTAATAATTCGTTTGAACGAATTGTTAATTCGTTTGAACGAATTGTTATAGAATTCTTATAGGGGTGCCATTGAATGGAACAAACTTGACAAAAATATACAAGTCTCCCCCAATATTAGTATATTTATCAACCGTCTTAAACGAATGTGTCAGTTGTAATTTTCGATATCTTAAAATTCAATTTTTGTAATCTTGTTTTATTACACTGTATACTATAAGATTAAAGAAATATGTTATATTATGTAATTTTAGAGTTATTATATAAAATGTTAATTATATTGACTTTATCACGGCCTCATTGAAAAACAGCTGTAAAGTTGACCTATGTATCGTGAATAAATAAAGATTATGTATGTACTACATTACATTGTATGCTATGCTGGTTCCCTCCAACAATAGGCTCCACACAAGACGAGTTGGTGCGAGGATGCATGGGTGCAGGGAACCAGCGTAGCAATCAAGTCTTGTTGTGATCAATCGATTGGCGGCCCCTGTTTACATCTTCATGTACAATAGATCACCAAGTGATTGAAAACGCACTGATGCGCGGTAAACATTTAGTATTGTCAGACAATACAATGAACTTGTGATTGACAGCTGCATTGGACGTCCTTATGGCTGCATACAGCCGTCTGTCGAATCACGGGTAAGTACACACAATATTGAGCAAAAATACACATTTTCCTTGCCAGACCAGGGCTAAATCATTCACATTTACATCGTAATTGAGGCGTGGTTGTTTTGCCGACTACGTCTGCTCAAACGTGATCATAGTTTACAAGGCAATGAACATAATGATGATCATGACATGAATATGATTATCAATATGATGATGAAGGAATTTTAAAAAATAAGCTTTTTAAAATGTTGTTAAAACATAATCTCAATAGATACAGTTATCATGGTTATAACTTAGTTAGCACATTATTTTGGTTATTTCATCATATGATGGGACGTTGATTCTTATTGAGTTGTTGTAATACTACACCGGACGTGATGTTTTACAAAGCTTGGCGTGATACCTTATTTAAGTTATTATTAATAAGGTCTACCAAGAATATCTTCAGATTCAGAACTGTACCATTTCAAGCCATGAACACTAAATAAAGTGGAACGTAATATGAAAACCAGACCAGTTGTTGAAATGCCCAATGAATAGAAGTTATTTAAGCACAAATATCCTTAAAATCACCAGCAGGACATGCCTGATATTTTAAGAGCTCAAAATTAGATTATTGCAGCTTGCTTAAAAACTTTCAGATTGATTTTTTCAAACAAATAATGAATCGTTTTGGAAATTTATAAGAAAACTTGATGCAGGCGGTTGACGGGAAACTAAGGCCAAGTAACAAAAATAATGTGTTTCACGTCCGGACTTTTTAAAAATCAGTGCGGGCGGCCCTTACTATTTGTTATTTTTGGATTTTGTGTTATTTTTCTGCACCTTTTTCTAGTTTGTTTATATTGTCTTTTGTTAGAGGACTCCACATGCTGGACAAACGAGGGACTTGTAAAGAGCCGTATAATCTTCTTAATCTCGTCGTGGAAATTCAAACAGGCACTCAAAATGTCTGAAATGTACAGCTGCTATTTTCATGTTTGGCATTCCCCAAAAGTTGAGTAAATGAAGAAAAAAGATCTTCGTAATTGGGTTTTCAATGTATATTAAGAATGACTTGCTACTATTATTAAGTAAGTCTTCTTTTGCCAATATTTATTGATTAGTTTTCCAAGAGTTGAGTACAACCAACAAGAGAGCAAGGAACGATCATGGCAGCAGCGTGCAGCCGTTGGAGTGGGCGTGTTGCATTGGTGACTGGTGCCTCGTCCGGTATAGGTGATGCTATAGCTCATGAGCTGGTGATGCTAGGAATGAAGGTGGTTGGGTGTGCACGCTCAATTGACAGAATTGAGGTGAGAAACCTTTGGATTATAAATATCCAGATCCAATGAGGTTTCCACATTCTATATCCATGGACTTATAAAAGTCCATGCTATAAGGGAGCAATCACTATTTACGCCAGGGGAGGGGGGGGGGGGGGGGGGGGACAGATGGAGGAAATCAGTGAAGTCAATGAAGGGGGTATGCGAAAAAAGTTTCTGGCAAGGACATTAACTTTTCACATTACGAATACGGTACTGGAGGGACATGAAATTTGTTTGTGCTCAAGAAGGGGGTGATGAAAAAAATGCACCCCAAAAAAATCCTCTGGCCCCCTCCCGGCGTGAATAGTGATTGCTCCCTAACTGACTTAATGCAAAATGTGCCTAATATAACCTTTCGTTAATTACAATTGTGTTTCAAATAATAGTTAAGGTCAGTGTTTGAGAGTGAATTCACAGTCACACAGATGATAAATAGAGAAATCTTCCCTTCAGATTGTTATTTCTTTTAATTTTAGAACACACACACATTTTTCTCTATTGAAATACCAAATATTGTTGCATGGAGCTTCATGTAAACCCCATTTTCAGGCAGGCTAGCCATGCCGCAAATGTGCACGGTAAAGTCTGTCTGTGCCAGCTGGCGTGGCACTTTTTCGATGAAATAATGGTCCCAGGCTACATAGTCGGGCCAATACACTGACCCGAGTATGATTGGCCCCCGTGGCGCACTGGTAGAGTGTTCGTCTGACAACCGAGAGGTTGCGGGTTCGAGCCCCGGTGGCGGCGCCACTCTTTTTGTCCGCGTTTTTGAAAAAAATCTTCAAAATGTGACTTACGAGGTTAGGGTTAACGGATTTTTTTTTTTTTTTTTTTTCCAAAATTTTCCATGTATGATTTTATTAACCCTAACCATCCTCAATGCCGCAAATGTGCACGGTAAAGTCTATCTGTGCCAGCTGGCGTGACACTTTTTCGATGAAATAATGGCCCCCGGCTACATAGTCGGGCCAATGCACTTGCCCGAGTATGATTGCCCCCGTGGCGCACTGGTAGAGCGTTCGTCTGACAACCGAGAGGTTGCGGGTTCGAGCCCCGGTGGCGGCGCCACTCTTTTTGTCCGCGTTTTTGTCAATGAAAAAAAAAATCTTCAAAATGTGACTTAGGAGGTTAGGTTTAAAGGCATATTATGTGATCTTTACCAGGGGAAGCCCTCTATCAAGGAAAAGATCACATAGTTTGCCTTTAACCTAATCCATTACTGTCTTAGGTCCGATGTTGAGAATTTCGATATAATCATTTAAATAAGCGATATCCCATTTTGTACCTTTTAAAAGTCTAACATTACTTGCATAAGTGTTCATCAGTCATCCTTTAACATTACAAATATATTTAATAATACATTTTAAGGAGACATCGTCCAAGCTTCCAAAAACTGAAGGTACTGGTTCGCTTAATGGAATTAAGTGTGACCTATCTAAGCCGGATGAAATATCAGCAATGTTTGCCGAGATCAAAGAAAAGTATGGAGGAGTGGACGTGTGCATTAACAACGCAGGATTGGCACACCCGTCAACATTGTTCCAAGGTAAAACAGAGGATTTTAGGAACATGCTTGATGTAAGTAAAAAGTTTTACTAACAGACTCTGATACAAGAGCCAGTGGCATAGCTAGTATTTTCACATGGGGGGGGGGGGGGGCAAAAATGTCAAGTGAACCGACAAGTACTTTACCAGGAAGTCAGGGGGTGGTGGGGGGAAGGGTGGTGCAGTGGCGTGCGCAGGATATTGTGAGTGGGGGGGGGGGGGGGGGGGCACACCTACTCCCCCGACTAAGATTCTTCTCAATTCTCCCGATGTACCAAAAAATAGTAAAAGGTAGCCCCAATTTTGTTGCAGTCACCTCGTGAATTTCACGTAAGTGGGGGGGGGGGGGGGGGGGGGGGGGCGGGCGGTAGGTTCAAATAATTTTGCACGGTCAAAAAAAATTCGCACAGTAAAAATTGCAGTCCCAAAATATCACAGTACCAAAATCGCACAATCAACAACTAGCTAAGGGACAATTATGAGAGTTTTCATCAGTTTTCTCTATAACATTCATAAATTTGTCGACTACATGTACATGTACAAATTTGCCGACAATTTGTCTATTTGGATTACACCACCTCGCCACACAAAAAACCTCTACCGACAGCCAAGCCCCCGACTGGCAGTAGTTTCCCCCGACTGAGTCAACGGCCCCCCTTTGCGCACGCTACTGGGTGGGTGTGACGTGTTTACTCCAAACAATCTTTTGACAACCGACAGTGCCATTCAAACAATAGTGCCAAGTCTCAACTGACTCTGCCAATTTCGGCCGAGATTGACAATCTCAACCGACAGTAACAATTTCAACCGACAGGATTCAGTCTCAAACGACAGGATTCCAATATTGGGGGGGGGGGGGGGGGGGGGGGGGGGGCGGCATACCCTCCCTCTGGCTACGCCACTGACAAGAGCCTATTCAAAAGCTGTGGTAAAACTATCTGTCTCTCTGTCATTGACAAGTCCAGACAGAATAAACTGGAAAACACACAAGAGTTGATCCAGAGTACTCTAAAGCATTAACTTTTTCGCGAATCACTGACTTCGACCTTTTTCGCGTCATGAACATTTTGCGAATGTGTTGAGTAGTCATTACATTCCTTTAAAAAGCAAAACATTCGTGTGCATGAAAATATCGCGAGTCAGCTGCACTCCCTAGATTCACGAAATTTTGATGCATGCGAACATTTCATGTTTTACAGTAATTCATGGGACTATCCACATTTTTATCAGTTAGGTGACAAAAACACACACCTTGGCCCTGTTGGCCCTGTATACAGGCAAACGGCCCTCGCAGGTAGCGTTAATTAGTTGGGGGGCTTTTTGGTGTTTTTTTCTCGGTTTTTTCTAAATTTTGATGAAGTTTCAATTTTAAAAATTGTCCAATTTTTATCCCCCTGGTTTGTAAAACCAGAAGGGGATTTTGTCATCATGTAATGTGTGTCTGTGCGTAGGTGTGTTCTTACAAGAGGTACATGGTGCTTTCATACTCCCAGCCTTGGGCATCAGCAGACATTGGCAATGTTAACTTTTATCTGCTGACTTTGGCCAATAAATAAATAAAATCTTAGTCTGGAACTTTTTGCGTTAGGTGTACATAAAAACATTATTTGATAGGATTGGTCATTTGGTCATCTTCCTCCTCCTCTCTACTTCTACCTGTACTTGATTTAGATTACTAATTTTATTCCATTTGCTTATCATCAGTACTTGAACAGCTTGAATGTATCTCTTTGCATTTTTTCAGGTTAATGTTCTTGCTCTTAGTATTTGTACACGGGAAGCCATCAAATCAATGAGAGATAGAAACATAGATGATGGACATGTCATCATACATATCAACAGGTAGGCATGAAATTGCATTCTTACGATTGGTATGACATCACAAATCATGTTTACTTGTACCTGATTAGTCAGCAGGCTGTTCCTGTGAACATCCCTCCCACTGCAAAGATGAAAGGTTACTGTAGCTGTCAAAACGTGTTACAGCTCCCAAAAGTTTTCCAAGTTGCAATGCAATGTCAATGGGAACCAGTGGGACCAATGGGAATGGGACACTGGTGACAGAAATCAGATATCATGGGATGCAAGTGGTGCATGCTGGACTGCACAAGAAATTTCTTTGAATATTATAGGTGCCAACGTTTTCCTATAGCATGTGCAATATTTACATAATACTTCCATTTAGAATGTTATAGAACACATACATTGCTTTGACTTACAATTTCATTGCATTTCAGTGTTGCTGGTCACCGTGTTCCGACGTTTTCCAATAATATGTATTGTGCTATATGTATTGCTACAAAGCATGCCGTCACAGCTCTTACAGAGGGTCTACGACAGGAATTGCGTGGCATTAAGTCACACATTAGAATCACGGTAAGTTTGAAAGACAAATTAATGAGCAATTTGTATGACATCTGCCTGCAATACCCTTAGCTCCAGAGAAAAAGTGACTTTCACTCAGAATCTTTACATTGACCCCAGAGTAATATTTTGCATGACTGTCGTTGAATATTGAATTCAGCCCAAATGTAAATGTTGACAATTGGGAAAAATACTCTGATAAAAATTCCCATCAAGATTGATGGGATGTGTGACTTGGTCCAAATCAAATGAATTGTGATTTGGGTTTGGCCTTAATGACTTGTGATGACCAGAACTTGATTTGAATGAAGTGTTTTTATACCTAGAAGTGTCTGTGACTTGACTTCCAATTATATAAATAGTGCCTTTGTGAATTTGTTTGCAGGCTGTTAGTCCAGCTGTTGTTCCTACCGAGTTCCGTGTGAGGATGTTTCCTGATGATCCTGATGCCGGAAAGGTCTATAATACAGTTCCGGTAAGAATTGACCATTACATGACATTGCTTTAGTCAATTATTTATTCAAGCAATTCCCTGAACACTTTCTGCAGTGGTCTGCAGACGACAGTTCCAAAATTGCACGAAATGTTTCAAAAATGTCAATATTATTGAATTTCATCACCATATTTGGAATCAACATGAGATATGCATCAAAATAAATACAAACATGCCTAGTATTGGTTCAGTAATTTATGAAATAAGACTTTGAAAATTGGGAAAGGTTTCTAAAAAAAAAAATCTGTTTTGTAATGGTAAAACTAATAGCTGCGTGGAAAGTGTTAACTTTCTTTTCATGTACAATGAGACAGACGTTTGTTTCACCTTGTTGCATGTGTATTGTAATCCATCGCCTACTTATTAATAAATTCCCTTGGTTTGGCCACTGAACTTTTAACGTTATTTATTCCGTTGTTTTACCAATTCCTCAACTTACTAGACCAATTTTGTGCCACATGACCTCAAAGTGAACGCTGGCTTTGACTAAAGTTGTTAATTTGTTTCTGTGCACATTATTTTACAGTGTCTGAAAGCCAAGGATGTAGCTGATGCTGTGTTGTATGCACTTCAAGCTCCTCCACACGTTCAGGTAAAGTCCAAACTATCAAAGTCACATTCAAACTGTATGTTCAGAGTATTATATACCAGATTTCAGCCCAAACTTTGCACCTAGTGTTCAAAAAAAGGGGGGGGGGGACTTTGCCGCTGTGTGTTTTCAAGATATAGATGAAAATGGACAGGAAAAAAAAATAAAGACAATAATAAGAATTTAGTCATTTTCACTCATAAAATTTAAATGCCTTGATCATTTTTGATAACTCTGGTGTCATTTTAAAGCTTAGTTTTTTCAGTGATGTGTTACGTTGACAACAACATTGTAGAGGACGCTCTGTTGAAGTTTTGAGCACAATTTTGGCCAATTTAAAACAAGTAGCTGAGCACTGAAATGATGGCTACAAATGTGGCAACATTGTAAAGATGAACACATTAGCTTTCCATTGATGTGCAACACACTATAAACATAATCAACCTATGAAAAACCCAACTCAAAACTTTTTCGAGGGGTTAAGTTTCGGTAAGCCTTATGACCCACCACTTCGCCATTGGTCGCTGCCAACTCACAATGTTATATCCAATGAATTGCCAGTTCTTTTATTTATGAATCACATTGCAATCTACACGCGTAGTTTTCAGGGTGTATGTTAAGGTTTTTATTGTGTGTAGCAAAACTGCTATGCAATTATTTTTTTGTATAGCAATTTACAAATTGTGCATAGCAGTTTTGTTTAATTTTTTAAAATTCCAATTTGCTGTTGATCCGTTAAATCTATTTTCAATTAGTACAACCATTTTACATACGTCTATGTAAGGTTAGGTGCAGGATTGATTAAATGAGTTTCAATTTTCGTGCCCAGATCAGATCCCTGAGAGAACTGTCAAATCCCCAAGTCAAGTGTGCCGCGGTGCCGCGGTACGGCCAGAAACTTTTAATATAATTATTATTAAGTCGATTTAAAAACAGGGGGTGAGCTTTGGTACAATTGTAAACATTTTCGATTTCCGAGTAATTTGTTTTCTAGAATAGGAAGAAGACTGATGAAATCAAATATTTACAATATATATTGCAGATAATTTCACTAATTAGCTGTCCGCTGACCCGTTCAGAAGCAAACAATAATTAAAACCATTCATTATTAACTATACGATTACTCGCCCCTCTCTCTCACCCCTATATTGGAAAATGGTCAGGCCCGGGTCGAAAGTCAGGTCGAAGTTTACGGCATAATTAATTGCGTACATGTTCATCTGAGCTGTACATGTAATGGGAATTCTCGTGTGGTTACGAAGTGTTAATGTATGATGTAATTTGTAAACAATCAGTCTAGAACGTGTCATGTGGCGAGTATAAACTCGACGAATGTAGTGAGTTTATCAATTTAAACGTATCCAAATACGGAATACTATGTGATTAAATGGCGTGAAATGGACCATTTACATCACTAATAATAGTAAGTTAAAATCAATCGGAACTTCGGAAGGAAATAATAGTGTCCCGAGTCCAAAATGTTGTGTAGCAAGTTTGCTATGCATGTACAAATGTGCGTCGCAGTTGTGCTTGATTGTGGCGCAAACTGCGATGCGATACCGGTTAACATACACCCTGGTAGTTTTAATGTAACTTGAATCATCAAATGTTTATGATTGTATACTTACTTGTATTGTATTGTGGGCAAATTTCAGATCAAGTGAAAAAAATAGGATTCAAGGAGAGGGTGGGGGTATTCTGCCATTAGCATTACTACGCACAGACTCATTTGGGGGTGGATGGAGGCAAGAATTAAAAAATTGAATTTGTTTGCCATTTGCTTGATTTATTTATCCATAACATCATGCATCACGCTCCTGACTTAAGGGAGTGTGGACTCTCAGGTACAGTCTCCGTAAAAACTGCCGTAACTTCTTCAATATTCATTTAATCTTATAAACGTATACAGTTTTTTGCAGAAAAGGGTTGGTTAAATGTTGTCATACTAGTTTTATGATAATCCTGATAACATTCCCCAGGAGCGTTTTTTTTTTAATATCTTATTTATTTTTAGCGTTATAGATCAAAAAGTGCCAAAAAATGTGGTAAAAAAATCACATTTTTTGGCACTTTTTGGTCTGTAACTCAAAAAATAAATAAGATATTTAAAATAAAAAACGCTCCTAGGGAATGTTATCAGGATTATCATAAAACTAGTTTGACAACATTTAACAAAATATATTTTGAGTTATCTTTTCCAAACCTAAAATGGGTCAAAAAACATGTTTTTTATAATTTTTTCCAAAATGGTCAATTTCATTATCATGGTTGGATTCATTAAACCCTTTTCTGCAAACAACTGTATACGTTTATAAAGATTAAATGAATATTGAAGAAGTTTCGGCAGTTTTACGGAGACTGTACCTGAGAGTCCACACTCCCCTATGAGGTTTAGCAAAAAAAATAGCTTGTTATTAGCTACGATGAAATCAGATTCTTGGCTTTAAATGCATGGATCATAGTGAATGATAATAATCTTTAGGGGTGATTGTTTGTTATGATTTCCTATCAGGAATGTGCTTTTGATAACGAGAATTTACATTTCTGGCTTTTCTTTTCATTTATTTATAGGTTCACGATGTCATTATGCGACATGTAGATGCAGAGGTTTGATCCAGCTTTTAAAAAGCCAACTCTGCCTTTTCTAAGTGATATTATATATCCTTAACCATTTCCTCGCAGCTCAACTAATTATACTAAGCATGTTTGTAGTTATTTCAATGCATTTTTCATGGTGATTCTCAGCCAACTCGGCCTTTTCTAAGTAATATTATATATCCTTAACCCGTTCCTCGCAGCTGCAGTTTTTCCATACAAAACAGATTTTTCAGAAAATTTCCCCAACTTTCAATGTCTATTTCAAGGATTGCTCAACCAATTATACTAAGCATGTTTGTAGTTATTTCAATGCATTTGTCATGGTGATTCTCGATGTGGTAATGAAATTCAATTATTATGACAATTTTGAAACATTTTGTAACACTTTGGAATATCGTCTGCAGTTCCCTGCCGTTTACCAAAGCATACTGCCTTTTACCATAATGTTAATTATCACATTGTCACAACTAGTGTGCCCTCTTAATGTCCTTGAAGACTTTGAATTGGGTTAATTTGGTCATGCCGTGGCAAAATTGGCCCAAATATGACCAAATTATCCCAAATAATGATTGGACAACCATTTTATGTTGTTATTGTTTTCTTTGGCTGATGGTCTCAAAGGGGAATCATCTCATAATTAAATTGTTTATCTCTTAACCTTCTTCAGTTCACTGATGAGTTGATTCGTCACTTTTATCATGTGATAAAAGTGAAGAGGTTCCATCTTTGGTTTGACCGATTGTCCCTGGTTTGACTAAGTTTATAGTTATTATTGGTGAGTCAAAATGAAGTAAATTATTGAATGTTTTACTGTAAATGCGAACATTTTGCGCTGCATATATTTGCGCTCATATCAGCTGTCGCAAAAATAATAACACACAAATGTATTCCTTTTGCGTATAGATTTATGTGATGGAGCTACAAAACGTGAATTTAAAATTTTAAAAAAGGTCTAAAATCAGCAAAGCGTAAGAAATTAAATGCGGGAAAATTACCACTTTTACAGTATATTGTTATTTTCCTTTTCCATGCACAAAAGGGACATTACGACATAAAATGACAAAAGAAACGTTATGCCAATGGAACTGTATGTTAGATACATCTGTATAGGTTGCGTATAAAATGGATACTTCATATAGTACGTTAATAACCAAATAGATTTCACACTGAAGCTTTCTAACGTAAAGATTATCCAGCATTGATTTCTGCAACATGTCCATTTTGATTTAATTGGTGTATCACTTCAAAAATCTTATTATGCCAGGTATGGAGCAAAATATAAATATAAAATGGAAAATAATAGGAAAAACATTAACCGTAATTTGTTTCTTCATATTCTTTTCAACAAGAGTTATACTTTGTTTACCGTAACAATGTATACCTTTTGATGCGATGTCACAAATGATGTTGATGTAAATTTTGAGTCCATGATGGAATAGGACCTGGGTCTAACTCTATATCTGAGTCATACTCGACATTAATGAAGAATGTATATCTATTTGCGTTTTGCTCTATGCAAAAGTTTAGAATCATTGTCTGAACCCATTTATGTATATTTAACACTTTCCACGTGGCAGAAGACACTTTCAAAATTTCACAAAATGTTTCAAAGATGTCAAAATTCTTGAATTTCATCACGATATTTGGAATCACTATGAGAAATGCATCAAAATAAGTACAGAAATGCCTAGTATTGGTTCAGTAATTCTTGAGACAGATTTTGAAAGTTGAAAAAGGTTTCTGAAAGATCTGTTTTGTATAATATGGTAAAACTATTATAGCCGTGTGGAAGGTGTAACAAATGATGTTGATGTAAATTTGAGTCCATGATGAAATAGGACCTGGGTCTAACTCTATATCTGGGTCATACTCGAAATTAATGAATAATGAATTCCTTATCTATTTGCACTTTGCTCAATGCAAAAGTTTAGAATCATTGTCTAAACCCATTTATTTATATTTAACACTTTCCACGTAGCAGTCTTCAGCAGACGACAGTTCCAAAATTTCACACAATTTTCCAAAAATGTCATAATTATTGAATTAATGAATTTCATCACGATATATTGGGAATCACTATGAGAAATGCATCAAAATATGTACAGAAATGCCTAGTATTAGTTCGGTAATTCTTGAGACAGATTTGTAAAGTTGAAAAAGGTTTCTGAAAAATCAGTTTTGAATTATAATAATAATAATAATACATTACATTTATAAAGCGCATACAACAAAAAAGTTCCAGAGCGCTGTACATATACATATACAACACAGCAATATACAAAGATGCAATCATAAAAAATAAGTAAAAGTAATATATAGAATAAATCAGTAAGAACTACAGTATGATACAGATACATAATTATTAAAAATATATGTGCGCTACAATTTAAAAAGTCACAAATGACTTATAATATGACAAATAATATGGTATGATCATCATGTTCAATAATGTAAAAGAGACCATTCAGTGTACCTATATATACAATGTAATCTGGTTTACAAAATCAGTGCCTATTCGTAGTTCAATTATATTAATTATTTTTGTAAATTACATGGTAATATAATTACATCATTAACCCAATGATTTATATCACATCTTTTCCTATTACTTCAATGGTACGATGTTCAAGTGTATTGTACAATTTAAGGTGGCTTTATTAGCTGAGTCAAAAATTTAGATTTCCTCTCAAATCAAATATGTTTTTGCCCTTGGTCTGACGTTTCTGGAATTGAACATTTTATTTCAATCGGACATTCGGTTGCCGAGATATGTTATGTAAATTGCTAATAATCTTTTTGGCACGATTTGGTACCAAATTTGCCCAGTTAATGAAAATCTGTGCCGTT
The DNA here is from genome assembly GCA_035610835.1 of Ophiura sarsii. Classification (NCBI taxonomy): domain Eukaryota; kingdom Metazoa; phylum Echinodermata; class Ophiuroidea; order Amphilepidida; family Ophiuridae; genus Ophiura; species Ophiura sarsii. Next base: position 58,068,842 of record CM069443.1, on the reverse strand, counting down.
TCCAAATTCGCATTTTCAACACACTACGTGGGAAGGAAAGACCAAAGGTTTCCAAGGGCATCTTGTATTTGTCCCATATATTGATCTCTGCACATTTCCCCTATGCGCGGGCCAATTCAAATTCAAACTGTGGAAAGTGTTAAGATAGCAACTCTTTTTATGATCATGTTTAATTATGTAAAAACTTCAATCAGTGTACCTATATATACAATGTAATCTGGTTTATAAAATCAGTGCCTATTCGTAGTTCGGCGTGCTTTGTTGCCGCATACATATGAACCTCTGGCGTGCCTGCTTGCACTCGATGTCCTGAAAGACTTCGGCAAGTTAAAACGAACCATTGGACTTTACAACAATTGCTTATCAATGAATTTTTTTTTTAAACTATTAATTAAGAGTAAATTAACTTTTATTAAGTCGTAGAGTAGAGAATTCGAGTTTTTGTATTTAGAAAACGTAATCAAAGGAAACAGGATTTTAAAGTTGCTGAATGCACATACAAACAATGCAAGTCTTCTCGTGACGCGCGCCGATGTCATGGTAAAGGCGTTTCTGTTTATCAAAATATCCCCATGGTACATAAAATCGAATGTTTACCCCAAAGTGGCAGCCTTTTAGTATTTTAGTACTAAATCATTTAAAAGACTTATAATACACTATCGACAAAATTGAGCACTCACCTGCAAATATTTACTATATGACCATCGTCGACTTTTCGCTCTTTCATTGACTTGAAACTCTCTCGAGCACAAATACAAAGTCCCAAAACATTTACCTGTGTGTGTTGAGCAAGATAATAATTATCAATAACCATTTTCAGAAATTAAAAATATATTGTCGACCCTTCCGTAAAACTCCTCGGTGAATTCTAACTGACAGTCAGGATATGAAACGAAACTGCCGAGTGTCAGAATATAGGGGCTTCATACTCAAAATCGAAGATTTCTCTTCGTCCTGTTCTCCGATGTATAAATAGCGTTTAACAAGCATTGCGTGAACTTAGTGAAGCAAGTCTTGAAGTCAACCCTTCTGCTGCAATTCCTTTTTTCTAAATTTCATTTTTCTCGGCAATCTCTCAACAATGCCTCTTTGATTTAGAATTGTTTGCAACGATCTCAGTAAAATGTTTACAGTTGCTTGTACGTATGGTGACGCAAAGTATTACTTTGGAGCCTTTATCTATACCCATTTACATAAGATCTATAACAGACAAGAGTTCCTTCAAATCCCATGTCAAAACCTATCTGTCCACTACGTCGATGAACCAGGAATTGGCTGTATATATGTGTAACTTATTTCCTTTTTTGCCCGTTTATTTTGTTTTGTCTTCTGTTCTTTTCATCACCTTTTGCAGGCACCTTTTTCCTTTTGGGACCCCATTGGAAATAAGTTGGCATATTTAGCTAACTTTATGGGTTATCCTGGCTTATCGACTTGTTTGTCTGAATATATTTGTGATGTTATTACATGTTATTATTATGTGCTTGATTATTTTTGTATTGTTGATGTCGATTTTGCCGAATAACAAATAAATAAATAAATAAATAAATAAATAAATAAATAAATAAATACGAGGGGCATTCAATAAATACCTGCAACCATTGAAAATCTCTGAACCGTGACACGTGTCAGTAGAATAAACTTATGATACTTAAACTGTAAGTCTTACTCTTTTCTCACAGAAAATTTCGAACACCTAGGTCATTTTTATCATTATATCTCAGCACTGTGAATACCGTGATCTCCGGGCACTGGTTAGGGAATTAAATGTTACAATGGCGGGAAATTTGAAAGACAAGTTTATGGTATGCATTAAGATGCATTAACAGCGTTAATATTGGCGCTTGATTTATAATGCTGATTCTTGTCAATTTTCAGTGCCCAGAGACCATGATGTTTATAGTACTGAAATTACATGATAAAAATGACCCACGTGTTTGAAGTCTTCCGTGAGATAGGGGTAAGACTTACTGTTTAAGTATCACAAGTTTATTTTATTGACACATGTCACGGTTCAGAGATTTTCAATGGTTGCAGGTATTTATTGAATGCCCCTCGTAGGCCTATAAGTCTTAAGTTCAAGTCACTTATTACATCGTCTGAGCCATACGACTGTTTTGTAGTTCTTCCTAATTAATAATATACAAGTGTGTGATGATTGTTATTGCGTAACGAGCTATCTTACATCCAACATATGTCTCCAGTCTTCTGTTTTTCCTTCAAGCAGTGTTGCCGGGTGTGCCAATCCCGCATTGTAAATACAGACGTCCACTCCTCCATACTTCTGCTTGATCTCCGCAAACATGGACAAGATCTCGTCTTCCTTGGAGACATCACATTGAATTGCCTCAAGAGTACCGGTTGAATATTGCTTCTTTAAACACTTGGCCGAATTCTATATTATGAAATACAAAATAAAATAGAGATGTTAAATCTTAGTCAAGTATTTTCCCGCGCTGCGCCTGTGTAATATTGAGTGTCATATATCAGGGTTTTGTTTGTATTTTTTTGTATATAAAGAGCAAATGTGAACAATAGCCCAACAGACATTAACAACGTTAATGAACTGAGTGTTTACAAATCAAACGGGTAACTCTCAACAGAGAGCTCTGATGGGCCAATCAATTGGTTCACTGCAACTCAGAAAATAATCAAAAATACAAGTAAACACAATTGGGCTAGTAAAAAAGCCAATGAAAGTGGCGTGGGACAGGAATAGGATAAACACCCAAACATAGAGAATAACATCAACAAATAAGACGAAAATAATATCTGGAGGTCATATCTCCAGACTTTCCTCCTGTGTGGTTTGTCCCTGTATACTGGCACATCTAAGAACACTAACACAGGGTTGTGGTCTGAAGTACCTAGTCTAGCAGAAGTAGTTGAAGTTGCAGCCAGGTCAGTCATGACAAGGTCCAAGATTTGATCCAATCGAGTGGGTTCTATAACGATCTGTTGTAATCCCATAGAGTTGGCAAATTGTAGTGTGCGGCGTCCAGCTGCGTCAGTAGTACGACTTCCTAGCCAGTCTGTATGGTGGACGTTGAAGTCACCGACAAGCATGAGTGAATTAGCTCCAAGTGTGCTCATTTTTTTAAGAGTGTTGAGGTCCAGGTAGTCGATGACATCACTGTTATCACTAGGAGATCTATAAACAGCAGCAATCAGTAACTTTTGAGATTTAAGAGCTACTGTGAACCAGATGAGTTCATAGTCTTTTCATGAATGGAATAAAGGAAGCACTGCAAACCTGGTACGTACGGCGTATTGTACGTAAATACTTATACGATAGTCGCTAAAGTATACATCACCGTACCGTACAACTACAAGAAACCTAAAAAATTGAACTGACATCAAGAAAATTTGTCTATGTTATTATGGAAATATCTGGAGTGGTTCACTTCAATTTGCATCGGTACTTGTACTAATGGTGATGCAGAATATTACTTTAACGACTACTATCGTATTAGTCTACGAATGAGCCATACGTACTCGTTTTGCAGTACGGCCTAAATTGATTGCTCTGTTTTAGCAATAAAATAGAGATATAAAATCTTAGTTAAGTAGGCCTATTTCCCCGCGCAGCGTCTGTCGTAATATTGACTATATCAGGTTTTCAAGAATAGAATAACGAAGCACTGCAAACCTATACGATGGCGTGTGTGTACGTAATACTTATACGATAGTCGCTAAAGTAATATTTGGCAACACCGTAACGTACAGCGTACTTTGACGACTACACTAGCCTATCGTATAAGTAGTCTAACGTACAAGTCAGGTACGTATACGAGCCATACGTACTCATTTTGCAGTACGGCCTACATTGGCGGCTCTGTGATCATAATGACCTACAATCAAGGAAAATAATAGTTGGCACACTTGACGCAACTTATTACAACTACCCCTCTGTGCTCGCAATTGAGATCAGAATTGGGACATAGCACTGTTTAATATAAAGCAAAAGTCACCCCCTTTCTTATCCTTCCCCACCCCCATCAATCAATATTGGGGAACTGTCAAGGCTTCTGATAACAATGACTCGGATCAACATTGCCTCCGGGGAGAGGGGCGGGTTTTTCCCGTAATTAGGACAAAGTGTGCCAACCTTTCCCCCTTGATTGTAGCCTATAGATCCCCTAGATCACACATAGTATTAGTGGTTGTAGGGTCCCAGTTTTTGTGAATTGCATATAAATGAATAAAATTTAAAACATGTCTAGGTCAAGGGCCAGGTCGGGAAATTATCTTTAGAGTCAAATTATTTGCATTCGAAGAGAAGACTTCACGAATTTTCCCATCTTAAATGAGAAGGTTTTTTTGTGGTGTCCTAATTATTATATCCTCACCAGTATCCTCTCAATATTAGCTGCATCTGGAGCACATCCGATGACTTTCATCCCCATCTGTACAAGTTGATCAGCCACAGCTGCGCCTATTCCAGAGGAAGCTCCAGTCACAAGTGCCACACGACCGGACCATCGGTTGATGGGCTCGCCGCAATGTTCAGATTCTACACTTCGAGTTTCTAGTTGGTGGTTTATTTCGCTCATAATAACTGCGGTATTGAACGTCAATTACGGTTGTGCCAATACAGTTACGCGTTTTATTTGAACGCCATCAAACAGGTCTTTAAAGTAATAATATCAGATTATGGTTCAATTTTGACAAACTGAATACATTGCATAATGAAGCATTCGATCACTAAATTAAATCGATAAACCTTTCACTGGTCTGCTTTGACAATATAGGCCCTAAAGGTAACACATTTGTCATGTCATATCACGAGAGGCGATAGTGTGATCATGTATGACCTAGGCCTAGTATTATTGGTTGTAGCGTCCCAGTTTTTGTGAATTGTATGGCAAATGAATAAAAAATAAATATGTCAAGTTTCACAACCGGGGGAGGGGATTTGAAAAATGAAAAGAAGAAGAAAAAACCCACCCCGCTAAAACCTGAGACTAGTATACCTACTAGTCTCAGGCTAAAACCCAGTTTTCGCCCTTGGACAAGCAACTTGAGTTTAACCATAGATACTCGAAGATATAAGGTTTAACTCATGGGGTTCGAAATTTGATCCATGGGTATTCTATTCGGATACAAAACCTTATCATGAAATGGCCTATACCATATAATATTTGTATACTATCAATTCCACTGGATTTTCGGACTTTGATCGAATAGAAGGGTTTATTGTTATCTCTGTAAGATTGTGAACTTTCCTCTATGGTCCATTTATAATAATTATATTTATCTAAGTTCTGCGGATTGAACCGGGGGGGGGGGGGGGGGGGGATGTAGATATAAGAGGGAATTTTCAAATTGAAGCCTATATTGGTAGGAAGAAGGAGAGAAATGGCATAGAATAATGTTTGAAATACCAATGAACTTCTTGTCATATGGATTCAGAAAATGTATCTTCATGACCTTTTCGACGTATCGTTTATTATTAAAACAGATACGTTTTTTAAATATTAGATTTATATCTACAACTATAGAGTATCAACAAATTTGAATATTGTATAGTTTCAAAATTACAGCAACAAGTGGCGTAGCCAGCTTTTTTGAAATAGGGGGGGGGGGGGGGCAAGACATAGTTGTACCGACGAATGGCAAACAAATAGTATAAGGTTGCCCACATTTTTTTCTTCCAGTCAGTTCGACTGGGGGAGGGGGTCGGAGGAGGGGGGGGGGGGGGGGGTCGTATGGTTGTCTTCAAAACCACCGGCCAATCGCATGGTCAAAAACACGAATGAAAATGTACCGACGGCATGCGTTGTGTACCGACGGGGTAATTTTAGGGGGGGGGGGGGGGTGGGGGCTATGGTCCCCCCCTGCCCCCCTGGCTACGCCACTTACAGCAACAACACACTAAAATCACCGGCCGACTACAATCTGTTACTTTTTTTTGACAAACTAAAAACAAAAATTCCATCAAAATTCGGATAGGTATTCATTTTAACGTCGGAAATTTTCCTCGATTAAAATCAAAGGAAAAAGTGTACTTTAGGTCCCAGATACTGGTATACCAGTATCGGTCGATACTGGTACATGAATTTTGCCAGTATCGCTCGATACTGGAACAATTTACATGTTCCAGTATCGGTCGATACTGGAACAAAAACAACAACATCAAATTGTGTTCCAGTATCGACCGATACTGGAACACTTCATGTGTTCCAGTATCGCCCGATACTGGAACGGTTTCATTCCAGTATCGATTGATACTGGAACAAATTAAATGTTCCAGTATCGCCCAATACTGGACCATTTTGTTCCAGTATCACTCGATACTGGAACATGTACTGGAACCACCGGCCAATCGCATGGTCAAAAACACGAATGAAAATGTACCGACGGCATGCGTTGTGTACCGACGGGGTAATTTTAGGGGGGGGGGGGTATGGTCCCCCCTGCCCCCCTGGCTACGCCACTTACAGCAACAACACACTAAAATCACCGGCCGACTACAATCTGTTACTTTTTTTTGACAAACTAAAAACAAAAATTCCATCAAAATTCGGATAGGTATTCATTTTAACGTCGGAAATTTTCCTCGATTAAAATCAAAGGAAAAAGTGTACTTTAGGTCCCAGATACTGGTATACTAGTATCGGTCGATACTGGTACATGAATTTTGCCAGTATCGCTCGATACTGGAACAATTTACATGTTCCAGTATCGGTCGATACTGGAACAAAAAAAACAACATCAAATTGTGTTCCAGTATCGACCGATACTGGAACACTTCATGTGTTCCAGTATCGCCCGATACTGGAACGGTTTCATTCCAGTATCGATTGATACTGGAACAAATTAAATGTTCCAGTATCGCCCAATACTGGACCATTTTGTTCCAGTATCACTCGATACTGGAACATGTAAATCGTTCCAGTATCGCTCGATACTGGAACATGTAAATCGTTCCAGTATCGCTCGATACTAGAACATGTAAATCGTTCCAGTATCGCTCGATACTAGAACGATTTACATGTTCCAGTATCGCGCGATAATGGAACGATTTAATTTGTTCCAGAACTCGTGTATTGTCTTATTTGTGAAAAGGGGACGACTATTTCAGCTTTCAAAATTAGCGACATTTTTACGAGGTCAGCTTTGAGTGCATACTTATTTTTTCGTTTTTCAAATACGTGTTCAGTTGTTATATGAATTGCGAGATTTATTTTCTATTATTTGTTTGAAGACATAAATGTCGTAGTGTTTTAAAATATTGCGAGGGAAAACCATCTCATTCATTATGGTTTGGGAACAACATTGTTTATGTTGGAGTACTACACACTAAATAGGGTCGTTCAATATCTTTCTCTTGAAGTTGTTGAGGCTTTGAAAATAGATTTTATGGCTACATTAGGATGAGCTGATTGGTCAAGTCAATTTAACGTTACGTATGCATGATCATTTTCTCTTTTTGAAAAATTCAGTGGCTTGGAAAACTACCGTTTATCAGTCAGCTTAGAAATAGTTGACTCTATTTTGAGAATTTAAATATTCCCATACTCAACTGCGACAAGTTTTCAAAACAGTTTTCTGATGTTCTCTCATCATCGCCTGATAGTGACCCACTTTTATAGCTCGGTTGACAAGACCCCTTTCTTAAATGTGCTTATCGTCAATTTCGTCTTCCAAGCTGACGTGACGTCAGCTTTTGATTCTGAAAAAGACACGCCTCCGATAATATCTGCTGTTTCAATTGTTATAGCTTGAGTCATCCATTATCAGTGAGAGAGTCTACGACTAGAGAGAAGTTAGAAATCAAACCCGGATAATGAAGTAAGACTATTTCATCGTGCTTTTATATGGATCCTGTCGTCATGCTATCGGATCCCACTGAGAACCAATCAGAAGCATAACTGTGAAATTGGGCCTATGATTTGCTTTAAAAAAGCCAATCGGCGGCGACTTCCATTTCTATTTTTCATGTTCCAGTATTGGACAATACTGGCACATTTTTAATGTTCTAGTATTGGGCGATACTGGTACATTTTTAATGTTCTAGTATTGGGCGATACTGGTACATTTTGAATGTTCTAGTATTGGGCGATACTGGTACATTTTTAATGTTCTAGTATTGGGCGATACTGGTACATTTTCCATGATCCAGTATTGGGCGATACTGGAACATTTTTCATGTACCAGTATCAGGCGATACTGGTACACATTCTACCAGTATTGCCCGATACTGGAACAAAATAATGTACCAGTATCGATCGATACTGGTACATTATTTTGATCCAGTATCGGGCAATACTGGAACATTTTAAACGTGCCAGTATCGAGCGATACTGGACCAAAATAATGTACCAGTATCGAACGATACTGGGTGTTCTAGTATTGGTCGATACTAGTACAGTCTAGTATCTGGGAGCTAAAGTACACTTTTTCCAAATCAAATGGATCTGTTGGGCCCGTACAGAACAGGTTTTATTTTTTGTCGCAGGCCTATGTCTACGGAGCCCCTAAGGTGACATTATAAAAATATAAAAATACATTGAAAAAAAATAATAATATGGTAACAATTCGTTCAAACGAATTACTAATTCGTTTAAACGAATTGTTTATTCGTTTAAACGAATTAACAATTCGTTCAAACGAATTATTAATTCGTTCAAACGAATTGTTAATTCGTTCAAACGAATTGTTAATTCGTTCAAACGAATTATTATTTCGTTCAAACGAATTATTAATTCGTTCAAACGAATTATTAATTCGTTCAAACGAATTATTAATTCGTTCAAACGAATTATTAATTCGTTCAAACGAATTATTAATTCGTTCAAACGAATTATTAATTCGTTCAAACGAATTATTAATTCGTTCAAACGAATTATTATTTCGTTCAAACGAATTATTATTTCGTTCAAACGAATTATTAATTCGTTCAAACGAATTATTAATTCGTTCAAACGAATTATTAATTCGTTCAAACGAATTATTAATTCGTTCAAACGAATTATTAATTCGTTCAAACGAATTATTATTTCGTTCAAACGAATTATTAATTCGTTCAAACGAATTATTAATTCGTTCAAACGAATTATTAATTCGTTCAAACGAATTATTAATTCGTTCAAACGAATTATTATCAAACGAATTATTAATTCGTTCAAACGAATTATTAATGTAAATCTGCAAGAAGATCTACTTTCTAAAAAAATCATGACCAGAGGGCGCTCCTGGAAAAGATCACATAATATGCCTGTGCTTTGTAAGAGCATTTTTAAGCCATTGTCAACACTGTAAAAAAAATGGACGCCTCAAAAGGTGTTCTGGCTATTAACACCAATTGGTATTCTATGATTTTAAACTTTTATATTGAAAATATTTACACATATTATCAGTTTTCTCTTATTTAAATAGTATCCTATATCCACAAATATTTGAAAAACATCAAAATCAATATTATCATTACAGGATTAAGTCAGCTGAAAATTGAACGTGTTCTATTTTGAACACCGTGTTAAACAAAGGAACACCTTTCTTACACCTTTCTTAACACCTTTTCTGTAACAGTTTGGGAACACCAATGTGTTCTAGAACGCGTCAGGTGTTTCATAATGACATGATTTATTGTAAAAAATACATTTATATTCCGCTTTTTCGTTCACGGGAATGATTACAACATTATACCTGACTCTGACTGCCCCCCCCCCCCCCCCCCCTCCCTCCCCGGGACGGACGCACATAACGTGGCCAAACTCTATAATATGTGCAAGAATTAAACGATGCGATAAGTATTAGTAAATACGATATATCTTATACAACATGACGTATTGTATATTTGTACGATTTGATACCGTTACGTTGTTTTGTTAGAATACAATACACCTTAAAAAAGGCTATTAATGAGACCATGATTAGGTCTATACAGTTTCAATGTAAACTATTACATATTAATGTTAAAATACATCACCTGGAAAGACATATTACTAGGTGTTGTATTCGTGCATATATACATATCCGGTTTAAAATTAAACTCATTAAATTTAAGTTTAAAATTAAGTTTAATACTCGTCTGCAGTGCGTGCTGCACGGCACGGACACATATTTCATGTGACAATTTCTATCGTTTAGGATAGAAATATGACATCAAAATAATCACAGTTGTTGTTTTTCTCCAAAAGACAATTGGATATCGGATGTGTGCTGCGATGTATGTGGAAAAGATGACAAAAGAAACAACCAACCGTTGACCCCTTGACTTCATGACTTACAAACGTCAGTGTTTGTTAATCGGGGGTAAAACTCATGACTTATTTATAATAGTGTCGACAGCCAAAAGCGCACAAAATGAGTATTGTTCGAAGTAAATAACATTATTATATTATTGAAACATGTGTTAAATATCAATACCTAGGTGATCTATTTTTCATTACACTTAATATAAATTAAATTAAGAATGCCATCCAAAATGTATTACACTAAATATAATTTATGATATATTTTTAAAATTAAGAATGCCATCCAAAATGTATAGGTACGTTTGATTGTATGAATGAATGAATGAAAACGTGATTTATTAAGCGCATTTCCAAAAACACGATCAATGCGCTGTACAGGAATCATATAATATAAAAGATAAGCATAATAAAAAATACCAATCAAAGTACAAAGTACATTAAAGATAGGTTAAAAAATAATTAAATATACAATGTAATAATATACAGATACAATTAAGATAAATTAAGATACAATTGTAAATATTCATATCAATTTCATATCTCGTTAAGTATCCTGTGAGCAAGTCAAGTTCGTGGTACATGTAAACATGGTTGAGCCTATTTCTGGTTTGTTTAACTAACTCCATGGTTTAACATACGCACGTTAAGGAACCATCACCGTGAATGCCATCGCTGATGAAGCGGTAGTCTGCTTTAGTATACCTTTTTCCTTTTCTTTGTCACTCTATGAACATGTACCGATAGAGGGCTCACTCCCCAGTGACCGCTCCCATCCTCTGATCTCACCCCGGGAAAAAAAGGTCTACTTGCATTGGATTGACCTCGTTGACCTCCGTATACTTTTACATTAGGCATAGTAAAAATAATTACATGTTTCCCGTCCGGACTTTTTAAAAAAAGGAGGAGGGAGGGTCTTACTATTTACTATTTTCCCATTTTTTGATATTTTTTCAAGATGGCCGCCAAGTCGAAAGTGACCAACTGACTGTGTTGCAGACACTCCTAAACAGGATTTTCCACTCTAATTGCCAGAGCAATAAAAATATGAAAAGGTTTACCTAATATATAGAGCCAACTACACATTGTTTCTTAATATGTTTTCTTCATTTTTCAGGTTGAATGAGGAACAAAACATCATTGATCGAAAGGATGTAGGCCTACATGTATAATTGGTCCCCATACTATTTCAATTGAGAAGCCATGTCAAGAATTCCGTGTCATGCCATGCATGGCATGGACATGCTATAAAATGATACAGCATTTCTATTACACCTGCCATTCCTATGGGCAAAGGATCAATCACTAAAAAAAAATAATAAAAAAAAAAAATATTATTATTATTATTTTTTTTTTTTACAGAATTTTCGGAAATAGTAAATAGTAAAAAATAGGAGGCGGCGGCCATAAAGGAGGCGGGCGGGGACGGGAAACATGTTAATTTTTTTACTAGGCCTTAGTGCTCGTCCAAAAATTGGACGCATATGTAATGAGCAATTTGTTCGCGTGGGGTTCAAAATTAACCAATGGCAGACACGATAAATACGAAGTATATGAATATTTATATACGTCTTCGCAGAGAGACGAATCTTGCTCACTTGATAAATTCAAAATGTCGATTTTCTGGCACTGTATAGCCGCCGTTTCGATCTAAAATCACACTTTAGGAGTTATCTTTGACATTGGTCCTCGCCCAAAATATGTTCCTCATAGATATAGCTACATTTCCGCATATGTGACTATTTCCATGCTATTTCCTATCTTTCAATATCGTGTAATAAAAAACCTTTTTACGTTTAAACAGAGACAAATAATTTGATCATTGTTTACGATATAACTAGAGACTCTTACACAGCCACAGAAATACCCCCTTCACGCGTTTCTAGATGTACAAAAAGCAAATTCAATATTAGCGCGTTATGAAGGGGTGTGATACTATCGTGACGCATAAAAAGCATCGTCCCTAGTAATCCCTAGTGTGCTCAAGCACAGTTCTTTTGTAAATCCAATGCCAGTAGACCTTGTATTTGGTCGGTTCTCGGATGGGAAGTATCAGGGGGTGTTGTTCGATTGTGTGACAGTGAAATTATACAAGGTATACGAGTCGACTAATGAAGCGGCGGCATCGTGCATCGAAAACAATAAGGCGTAATTCGTAATTTAACAAATTAATATCTCACACACGAGTATTTTGGAGCTATAAGTGTCGTGTTTTCGTCTGGTATTTTCAGTTTTCTTCCCATAGCCGTGTTGTCGCCATTTTAATCGTTTTGAATAATGTTAACTTACTTGAGAAAAAAAATAAAAAAAATAAAAAAATAAAAAAAACAAAAAAACAAAAACAAAAAAAAATAAATAAATAAATAAATAAATTAAAAAAAATAAATAAAAAATTCGTTTGAACGATTTGAACGAAATAATAATTCGTTTGAACGAATTAATAATTCGTTTGAACGAATTAATAATTCGTTTGAACGAATTAACAATTCGTTCGAACGAATTAACAATTCGTTCGAACGAATTAACAATTCGTTCGAACGAATTAACAATTCGTTCGAACGAATTAATAATTCGTTCGAACGAATTAATAATTCGTTTGAACGAATTGTTAATTCGTTCGAACGAATTGTTAATTCGTTTGAACGAATTGTTAATTCGTTCGAACGAATTGTTAATTCGTTTGAACGAATTGTTAATACGTTTGAACGAATTGTTAATTCGTTTCGTTTGAACGAATTGTTAATTCGTTTGAACGAATTGTTAATTCGTTTGAACGAATTGTTAATTCGTTTGAACGAATTGTTAATTCGTTTGAACGAATTGTTAATTCGCGGGACTCATTTAGGGGAGCACCATACCAAATAACTTCCCCATTGACAATACGTGTAACAATGCCATTTTCAAGACACACTATGTTCCCTCCGGTTTGATATCATTGTTACCATTTTCAGTAAACAAATAAAGGGGTTATCAAGCTAAATTGTTCGTAAGGGAGTACCACCAAATCAATGCGCATTTTGTGTAAATCCTTTTTTAATAGGGCAGTATAAAAACGTTTGCCTAAATGGTGAACAAGTGTGCCAGAAAACTTGAAAGTGAGGGCGCTGTTTGCGGGACCGTAGCGAAAATGAGTCTACGTTGAGGGAAGCAAATGGCTCTGCAAAATCCCCAGAGTCTGAAAATCCCAGGGAAATCCCTGTCAAGGTTATTTACAGCTCGTCACCCATTAAAAAACAGTTTGTTTGGTTCACCTTTCCTGGCCCGGTTCACGAATCACAGTTTTTCTTATAGGGGTGCCATTGAATGGAACAAACTTGACAAAAATATACAAGTCTCCCCCAATATTAGTATATTTATCAACCGTCTTAAACGAATGTGTCAGTTGTAATTTTCGATATCTTAAAATTCAATTTTTGTAATCTTGTTTTATTACACTGTATACTATAAGATTAAAGAAATATGTTATATTATGTAATTTAAGAGTTATTATATAAAATGTTAATTATATTGACTTTATCACGGCCTCATTGAAAAACAGCTGTAAAGTTGACCTATGTATCGTGAATAAATAAAGATTATGTATGTACTACATTACATTGTATGCTATGCTGGTTCCCTCCAACAATAGGCTCCACACAAGACGAGTTGGTGCGAGGATGGGGTGCAGGGAACCAGCGTAGCAATCAAGTCTTGTTGTGATCAATCGATTGGCGGCCCCTGTTTACATCTTCATGTACAATAGATCACCAAGTGATTGAAAACGCACTGATGCGCGGTAAACATTTAGTATTGTCAGACAATACAATGAACTTGTGATTGACAGATGCATTGGACGTCCTTATGGCTGCATACAGCCGTCTGTCGAATCACGGGTAAGTACACACAATATTGAGCAAAAATACATATTTTCCTTGCCAGACCAGGGCTAAATCATTCACATTTACATCGTAATTGAGGCGTGGTTGTTTTGCCGAATACGTCTGCTCAAACGTGATCATAGTTTACAAGGCAATGAACATAATGATGATCATGACATGAATATGATTATCAATATGATGATGAAGGAATTTAAAAAAATAAGCTTTTTAAAATGTTGTTAAAACATAATCTCAATAGATACAGTTATCATGGTTATAACTTAGTTAGCACAATATTTTGGTTATTTCATCATATGATGGGACGTTGATTTTTATTGAGTTGTTGTAATACTACACCGGACGTGATGTTTTACAAAGCTTGGCGTGATACCTTATTTAAGTTATTATTAATAAGGTCTACCAAGAATATCTTCAGATTCAGAACTGTACCATTTCAAGCCATGAACACTAAATAAAGTGGAACGTAATATGAAAACCAGACCAGTTGAAATGCCCAATGAATAGAAGTTATTTAAGCACAAATATCCTTAAAATCACCAGCAGGACATGCCTGATATTTTAAGAGCTCAAAATTAGATTATTGCAGCTTGCTTAAAAACTTTCAGATTGATTTTTTCAAACAAATAATTAATCGTTTTGGAAATTTATAAGAAAACTTGATGCAGGCGGTTGACGGGAAACTAAGGCCAAGTAACAAAAATAATGTGTTTCACGTCCGGACTTTTTAAAAATCAGTGCGGGCGGCCCTTACTATTTGTTATTTTTGGATTTTGTGTTATTTTTCTGCACCTTTTTCTAGTTTGTTTATATTGTCTTTTGTTAGAGGACTCCACATGCTGGACAAACGAGGGACTTGTAAAGAGCCGTATAATCTTCTTAATCTCGTCGTGGAAATTCAAACAGGCACTCAAAATGTCTGAAATGTACAGCTGCTATTTTCATGTTTGGCATTCCCCAAAAGTTGAGTAAATGAAGAAAAAAGATCTTCGTAATTGGGTTTTCAATGTATATTAAGAATGACTTGCTACTATTATTAAGTAAGTCTTCTTTTGCCAATATTTATTGATTAGTTTTCCAAGAGTTGAGTACAACCAACAAGAGAGCAAGGAACGATCATGGCAGCAGCGTGCAGCCGTTGGAGTGGGCGTGTTGCATTGGTGACTGGTGCCTCGTCCGGTATAGGTGCTGCTATAGCTCATGAGCTGGTGATGCTAGGAATGAAGGTGGTTGGGTGTGCACGCTCAATTGACAGAATTGAGGTGAGAAACCTTTGGATTATAAATATCCAGATCCAATGAGGTTTCCACATTCTATATCCATGGACTTATAAAAGTCCATGCTATAAGGGAGCAATCACTATTTACGCCAGGGGAGGGGGGGGGGGGGGGACAGATGGAGGAAATCAGTGAAGTCAATGAAGGGGGTATGCGAAAAAAGTTTCTGGCAAGGACATTAACTTTTCACATTACGAATACGGTACTGGAGGGACATGAAATTTGTTTGTGCTCAAGAAGGGGGTGATGAAAAAAATGCACCCCAAAAAAATCCTCTGGCCCCCTCCCGGCGTGAATAGTGATTGCTCCCTAACTGACTTAATGCAAAATGTGCCTAATATAACCTTTCGTTAATTACAATTGTGTTTCAAATAATAGTTAAGGTCAGTGTTTGAGAGTGAATTCACAGTCACACAGATGATAAATAGAGAAATCTTCCCTTCAGATTGTTATTTCTTTTAATTTTAGAACACACACACATTTTTCTCTATTGAAATACCAAATATTGTTGCATGGAGCTTCATGTAAACCCCATTTTCAGGCAGGCTAGCCATGCCGCAAATGTGCACGGTAAAGTCTGTCTGTGCCAGCTGGCGTGGCACTTTTTCGATGAAATAATGGTCCCAGGCTACATAGTCGGGCCAATACACTGACCCGAGTATGATTGGCCCCCGTGGCGCACTGGTAGAGTGTTCGTCTGACAACCGAAAGGTTGCGGGTTCGAGCCCCGGTGGCGGCGCCACTCTTTTTGTCCGCGTTTTTGAAAAAAATCTTCAAAATGTGACTTACGAGGTTAGGGTTAACGGATTTTTTTTTTTTTTTTTTCCAAAATTTTCCATGTATGATTTTATTAACCCTAACCATCCTCAATGCCGCAAATGTGCACGGTAAAGTCTATCTGTGCCAGCTGGCGTGACACTTTTTCGATGAAATAATGGCCCCAGGCTACATAGTCGGGCCAATACACTGGCCCGAGTATGATTGCCCCCGTGGCGCACTGGTAGAGCGTTCGTCTGACAACCGAGAGGTTGCGGGTTCGAGCCCCGGTGGCGGCGCCACTCTTTTTGTCCGCGTTTTTGTCAATGAAAAAAAAAATCTTCAAAATGTGACTTAGGAGGTTAGGTTTAAAGGCATATTATGTGATCTTTACCAGGGGAAGCCCTCTATCAAGGAAAAGATCACATAGTTTGCCTTTAACCTAATCCATTACTGTCTTAGGTCCGATGTTGAGAATTTCGATATAATCATTTAAATAAGCGATATCCCATTTTGTACCTTTTAAAAGTCTAACATTACTTGCATAAGTGTTCATCAGTCATCCTTTAACATTACAAATATATTTAATAATACATTTTAAGGAGACATCGTCCAAGCTTCCAAAAACTGAAGGTACTGGTTCGCTTAATGGAATTAAGTGTGACCTATCTAAGCCGGATGAAATATCAGCAATGTTTGCCGAGATCAAAGAAAAGTATGGAGGAGTGGACGTGTGCATTAACAACGCAGGATTGGCACACCCGTCAACATTGTTCCAAGGTAAAACAGAGGATTTTAGGAACATGCTTGATGTAAGTAAAAAGTTTTACTAACAGACTCTGATACAAGAGCCAGTGGCATAGCTAGTATTTTCACATGGGGGGGGGGGGGGGGGGGGGGGGCAAAAATGTCAAGTGAACCGACAAGTACTTTACCAGGAAGTCAGGGGGTGGTGGGGGGAAGGGTGGTGCAGTGGCGTGCGCAGGATATTGTGAGTGGGGGGGGGGGGGGGGGCACACCTACTCCCCCGACTAAGATTCTTCTCAATTCTCCCGATGTACCAAAAAATAGTAAAAGGTAGCCCCAATTTTGTTGCAGTCACCTCGTGAATTTCACGTAAGTGGGGGGGGGGGGGGGGGGGGGGGGGGCGGGCGGTAGGTTCAAATAATTTTGCACGGTCAAAAAAAATTCGCACAGTAAAAATTGCAGTCCCAAAATATCACAGTACCAAAATCGCACAATCAACAACTAGCTAAGGGACAATTATGAGAGTTTTCATCAGTTTTCTCTATAACATTCATAAATTTGTCGACTACATGTTCATGTACAAATTTGCCGACAATTTGTCTATTTGGATTACACCACCTCGCCACACAAAAAACCTCTACCGACAGCCAAGCCCCCGACTGGCAGTAGTTTCCCCCGACTGAGTCAACGGCCCCCCTTTGCGCACGCTACTGGGTGGGTGTGACGTGTTTACTCCAAACAATCTTTTGACAACCGACAGTGCCATTCAAACAATAGTGCCAAGTCTCAACTGACTCTGCCAATTTCGGCCGAGATTGACAATCTCAACCGACAGTAACAATTTCAACCGACAGGATTCAGTCTCAAACGACAGGATTCCAATATTGGGGGGGGGGGGGGGGGGGGGGGGCGGCATACCCTCCCTCTGGCTACGCCACTGACAAGAGCCTATTCAAAAGCTGTGGTAAAACTATCTGTCTCTCTGTCATTGACAAGTCCAGACAGAATAAACTGGAAAACACACAAGAGTTGATCCAGAGTACTCTAAAGCATTAACTTTTTCGCGAATCACTGACTTCGACCTTTTTCGCGTCATGAACATTTTGCGAATGTGTTGAGTAGTCATTACATTCCTTTAAAAAGCAAAACATTCGTGTGCATGAAAATATCGCGAGTCAGCTGCACTCCCTAGATTCACGAAATTTTGATGCATGCGAACATTTCATGTTTTACAGTAATTCATGGGACTATCCACATTTTTATCAGTTAGGTGACAAAAACACACACCTTGGCCCTGTTGGCCCTGTATACAGGCAAACGGCCCTCGCAGGTAGCGTTAATTAGTTGGGGGGCTTTTTGGTGTTTTTTTCTCGGTTTTTTCTAAATTTTGATGAAGTTTCAATTTTAAAAATTGTCCAATTTTTATCCCCCTGGTTTGTAAAACCAGAAGGGGATTTTGTCATCATGTAATGTGTGTCTGTGCGTATGTGTGTTCTTACAAGAGGTACATGGTGCTTTCATACTCCCAGCCTTGGGCATCAGCAGACATTGGCAATGTTAACTTTTATCTGCTGACTTTGGCCAATAAATAAATAAAATCTTAGTCTGGAACTTTTTGCGTTAGGTGTACATAAAAACATTATTTGATAGGATTGGTCATTTGGTCATCTTCCTCCTCCTCTCTACTTCTACCTGTACTTGATTTAGATTACTAATTTTATTCCATTTGCTTATCATCAGTACTTGAACAGCTTGAATGTATCTCTTTGCATTTTTTCAGGTTAATGTTCTTGCTCTTAGTATTTGTACACGGGAAGCCATCAAATCAATGAGAGATAGAAACATAGATGATGGACATGTCATCATACATATCAACAGGTAGGCATGAAATTGCATTCTTACGATTGGTATGACATCACAAATCATGTTTACTTGTACCTGATTAGTCAGCAGGCTGTTCCTGTGAACATCCCTCCCACTGCAAAGATGAAAGGTTACTGTAGCTGTCAAAACGTGTTACAGCTCCCAAAAGTTTTCCAAGTTGCAATGCAATGTCAATGGGAACCAGTGGGACCAATGGGAATGGGACACTGGTGACAGAAATCAGATATCATGGGATGCAAGTGGTGCATGCTGGACTGCACAAGAAATTTCTTTGAATATTATAGGTGCCAACGTTTTCCTATAGCATGTGCAATATTTACATAATACTTCCATTTAGAATGTTATAGAACACATACATTGCTTTGACTTACAATTTCATTGCATTTCAGTGTTGCTGGTCACCGTGTTCCGACGTTTTCCAATAATATGTATTGTGCTATATGTATTGCTACAAAGCATGCCGTCACAGCTCTTACAGAGGGTCTACGACAGGAATTGCGTGGCATTAAGTCACACATTAGAATCACGGTAAGTTTGAAAGACAAATTAATGAGCAATTTGTATGACATCTGCCTGCAATACCCTTAGCTCCAGAGAAAAAGTGACTTTCACTCAGAATCTTTACATTGACCCCAGAGTAATATTTTGCATGACTGTCGTTGAATATTGAATTCAGCCCAAATGTAAATGTTGACAATTGGGAAAAATACTCTGATAAAAATTCCCATCAAGATTGATGGGATGTGTGACTTGGTCCAAATCAAATGAATTGTGATTTGGGTTTGGCCTTAATGACTTGTGATGACCAGAACTTGATTTGAATGAAGTGTTTTTATACCTAGAAGTGTCTGTGACCTGACTTCCAATTATATAAATAGTGCCTTTGTGAATTTGTTTGCAGGCTGTTAGTCCAGCTGTTGTTCCTACCGAGTTCCGTGTGAGGATGTTTCCTGATGATCCTGATGCCGGAAAGGTCTATAATACAGTTCCGGTAAGAATTGACCATTACATGACATTGCTTTAGTCAATTATTTATTCAAGCAATTCCCTGAACACTTTCTGCAGTGGTCTGCAGACGACAGTTCCAAAATTGCACGAAATGTTTCAAAAATGTCAATATTATTGAATTTCATCACCATATTTGGAATCAACATGAGATATGCATCAAAATAAATACAAACATGCCTAGTATTGGTTCAGTAATTTATGAAATAAGACTTTGAAAATTGGGAAAGGTTTCTAAAAAAAAAAATCTGTTTTGTAATGGTAAAACTAATAGCTGCGTGGAAAGTGTTAACTTTCTTTTCATGTACAATGAGACAGACGTTTGTTTCACCTTGTTGCATGTGTATTGTAATCCATCGCCTACTTATTAATAAATTCCCTTGGTTTGGCCACTGAACTTTTAACGTTATTTATTCCGTTGTTTTACCAATTCCTCAACTTACTAGACCAATTTTGTGCCACATGACCTCAAAGTGAACGCTGGCTTTGACTAAAGTTGTTAATTTGTTTCTGTGCACATTATTTTACAGTGTCTGAAAG
Organism: Ophiura sarsii; assembly: GCA_035610835.1. Lineage (NCBI taxonomy): Eukaryota > Metazoa > Echinodermata > Ophiuroidea > Amphilepidida > Ophiuridae > Ophiura > Ophiura sarsii. Next base: position 58,048,559 of record CM069443.1, on the reverse strand, counting down.
CCAAGGATGTAGCTGATGCTGTGTTGTATGCACTTCAAGCTCCTCCACACGTTCAGGTAAAGTCCAAACTATCAAAGTCACATTCAAACTGTATGTTCAGAGTATTATATACCAGATTTCAGCCCAAACTTTGCACCTAGTGTTCAAAAAAAGGGGGGGGGGGACTTTGCCGCTGTGTGTTTTCAAGATATAGATGAAAATGGACAGGAAAAAAAAATAAAGACAATAATAAGAATTTAGTCATTTTCACTCATAAAATTTAAATGCCTTGATCATTTTTGATAACTCTGGTGTCATTTTAAAGCTTAGTTTTTTCAGTGATGTGTTACGTTGACAACAACATTGTAGAGGACGCTCTGTTGAAGTTTTGAGCACAATTTTGGCCAATTTAAAACAAGTAGCTGAGCACTGAAATGATGGCTACAAATGTGGCAACATTGTAAAGATGAACACATTAGCTTTCCATTGATGTGCAACACACTATAAACATAATCAACCTATGAAAAACCCAACTCAAAACTTTTTCGAGGGGTTAAGTTTCGGTAAGCCTTATGACCCACCACTTCGCCATTGGTCGCTGCCAACTCACAATGTTATATCCAATGAATTGCCAGTTCTTTTATTTATGAATCACATTGCAATCTACACGCGTAGTTTTCAGGGTGTATGTTAAGGTTTTTATTGTGTGTAGCAAAACTGCTATGCAATTATTTTTTTGTATAGCAATTTACAAATTGTGCATAGCAGTTTTGTTTAATTTTTTAAAATTCCAATTTGCTGTTGATCCGTTAAATCTATTTTCAATTAGTACAACCATTTTACATACGTCTATGTAAGGTTAGGTGCAGGATTGATTAAATGAGTTTCAATTTTCGTGCCCAGATCAGATCCCTGAGAGAACTGTCAAATCCCCAAGTCAAGTGTGCCGCGGTGCCGCGGTACGGCCAGAAACTTTTAATATAATTATTATTAAGTCGATTTAAAAACAGGGGGTGAGCTTTGGTACAATTGTAAACATTTTCGATTTCCGAGTAATTTGTTTTCTAGAATAGGAAGAAGACTGATGAAATCAAATATTTACAATATATATTGCAGATAATTTCACTAATTAGCTGTCCGCTGACCCGTTCAGAAGCAAACAATAATTAAAACCATTCATTATTAACTATACGATTACTCGCCCCTCTCTCTCACCCCTATATTGGAAAATGGTCAGGCCCGGGTCGAAAGTCAGGTCGAAGTTTACGGCATAATTAATTGCGTACATGTTCATCTGAGCTGTACATGTAATGGGAATTCTCGTGTGGTTACGAAGTGTTAATGTATGATGTAATTTGTAAACAATCAGTCTAGAACGTGTCATGTGGCGAGTATAAACTCGACGAATGTAGTGAGTTTATCAATTTAAACGTATCCAAATACGGAATACTATGTGATTAAATGGCGTGAAATGGACCATTTACATCACTAATAATAGTAAGTTAAAATCAATCGGAACTTCGGAAGGAAATAATAGTGTCCCGAGTCCAAAATGTTGTGTAGCAAGTTTGCTATGCATGTACAAATGTGCGTCGCAGTTGTGCTTGATTGTGGCGCAAACTGCGATGCGATACCGGTTAACATACACCCTGGTAGTTTTAATGTAACTTGAATCATCAAATGTTTATGATTGTATACTTACTTGTATTGTATTGTGGGCAAATTTCAGATCAAGTGAAAAAAATAGGATTCAAGGAGAGGGTGGGGGTATTCTGCCATTAGCATTACTACGCACAGACTCATTTGGGGGTGGATGGAGGCAAGAATTAAAAAATTGAATTTGTTTGCCATTTGCTTGATTTATTTATCCATAACATCATGCATCACGCTCCTGACTTAAGGGAGTGTGGACTCTCAGGTACAGTCTCCGTAAAAACTGCCGTAACTTCTTCAATATTCATTTAATCTTATAAACGTATACAGTTTTTTGCAGAAAAGGGTTGGTTAAATGTTGTCATACTAGTTTTATGATAATCCTGATAACATTCCCCAGGAGCGTTTTTTTTTTAATATCTTATTTATTTTTAGCGTTATAGATCAAAAAGTGCCAAAAAATGTGGTAAAAAAATCACATTTTTTGGCACTTTTTGGTCTGTAACTCAAAAAATAAATAAGATATTTAAAATAAAAAACGCTCCTAGGGAATGTTATCAGGATTATCATAAAACTAGTTTGACAACATTTAACAAAATATATTTTGAGTTATCTTTTCCAAACCTAAAATGGGTCAAAAAACATGTTTTTTATAATTTTTTCCAAAATGGTCAATTTCATTATCATGGTTGGATTCATTAAACCCTTTTCTGCAAACAACTGTATACGTTTATAAAGATTAAATGAATATTGAAGAAGTTTCGGCAGTTTTACGGAGACTGTACCTGAGAGTCCACACTCCCCTATGAGGTTTAGCAAAAAAAATAGCTTGTTATTAGCTACGATGAAATCAGATTCTTGGCTTTAAATGCATGGATCATAGTGAATGATAATAATCTTTAGGGGTGATTGTTTGTTATGATTTCCTATCAGGAATGTGCTTTTGATAACGAGAATTTACATTTCTGGCTTTTCTTTTCATTTATTTATAGGTTCACGATGTCATTATGCGACATGTAGATGCAGAGGTTTGATCCAGCTTTTAAAAAGCCAACTCTGCCTTTTCTAAGTGATATTATATATCCTTAACCATTTCCTCGCAGCTCAACTAATTATACTAAGCATGTTTGTAGTTATTTCAATGCATTTTTCATGGTGATTCTCAGCCAACTCGGCCTTTTCTAAGTAATATTATATATCCTTAACCCGTTCCTCGCAGCTGCAGTTTTTCCATACAAAACAGATTTTTCAGAAAATTTCCCCAACTTTCAATGTCTATTTCAAGGATTGCTCAACCAATTATACTAAGCATGTTTGTAGTTATTTCAATGCATTTGTCATGGTGATTCTCGATGTGGTAATGAAATTCAATTATTATGACAATTTTGAAACATTTTGTAACACTTTGGAATATCGTCTGCAGTTCCCTGCCGTTTACCAAAGCATACTGCCTTTTACCATAATGTTAATTATCACATTGTCACAACTAGTGTGCCCTCTTAATGTCCTTGAAGACTTTGAATTGGGTTAATTTGGTCATGCCGTGGCAAAATTGGCCCAAATATGACCAAATTATCCCAAATAATGATTGGACAACCATTTTATGTTGTTATTGTTTTCTTTGGCTGATGGTCTCAAAGGGGAATCATCTCATAATTAAATTGTTTATCTCTTAACCTTCTTCAGTTCACTGATGAGTTGATTCGTCACTTTTATCATGTGATAAAAGTGAAGAGGTTCCATCTTTGGTTTGACCGATTGTCCCTGGTTTGACTAAGTTTATAGTTATTATTGGTGAGTCAAAATGAAGTAAATTATTGAATGTTTTACTGTAAATGCGAACATTTTGCGCTGCATATATTTGCGCTCATATCAGCTGTCGCAAAAATAATAACACACAAATGTATTCCTTTTGCGTATAGATTTATGTGATGGAGCTACAAAACGTGAATTTAAAATTTTAAAAAAGGTCTAAAATCAGCAAAGCGTAAGAAATTAAATGCGGGAAAATTACCACTTTTACAGTATATTGTTATTTTCCTTTTCCATGCACAAAAGGGACATTACGACATAAAATGACAAAAGAAACGTTATGCCAATGGAACTGTATGTTAGATACATCTGTATAGGTTGCGTATAAAATGGATACTTCATATAGTACGTTAATAACCAAATAGATTTCACACTGAAGCTTTCTAACGTAAAGATTATCCAGCATTGATTTCTGCAACATGTCCATTTTGATTTAATTGGTGTATCACTTCAAAAATCTTATTATGCCAGGTATGGAGCAAAATATAAATATAAAATGGAAAATAATAGGAAAAACATTAACCGTAATTTGTTTCTTCATATTCTTTTCAACAAGAGTTATACTTTGTTTACCGTAACAATGTATACCTTTTGATGCGATGTCACAAATGATGTTGATGTAAATTTTGAGTCCATGATGGAATAGGACCTGGGTCTAACTCTATATCTGAGTCATACTCGACATTAATGAAGAATGTATATCTATTTGCGTTTTGCTCTATGCAAAAGTTTAGAATCATTGTCTGAACCCATTTATGTATATTTAACACTTTCCACGTGGCAGAAGACACTTTCAAAATTTCACAAAATGTTTCAAAGATGTCAAAATTCTTGAATTTCATCACGATATTTGGAATCACTATGAGAAATGCATCAAAATAAGTACAGAAATGCCTAGTATTGGTTCAGTAATTCTTGAGACAGATTTTGAAAGTTGAAAAAGGTTTCTGAAAGATCTGTTTTGTATAATATGGTAAAACTATTATAGCCGTGTGGAAGGTGTAACAAATGATGTTGATGTAAATTTGAGTCCATGATGAAATAGGACCTGGGTCTAACTCTATATCTGGGTCATACTCGAAATTAATGAATAATGAATTCCTTATCTATTTGCACTTTGCTCAATGCAAAAGTTTAGAATCATTGTCTAAACCCATTTATTTATATTTAACACTTTCCACGTAGCAGTCTTCAGCAGACGACAGTTCCAAAATTTCACACAATTTTCCAAAAATGTCATAATTATTGAATTAATGAATTTCATCACGATATATTGGGAATCACTATGAGAAATGCATCAAAATATGTACAGAAATGCCTAGTATTAGTTCGGTAATTCTTGAGACAGATTTGTAAAGTTGAAAAAGGTTTCTGAAAAATCAGTTTTGAATTATAATAATAATAATAATACATTACATTTATAAAGCGCATACAACAAAAAAGTTCCAGAGCGCTGTACATATACATATACAACACAGCAATATACAAAGATGCAATCATAAAAAATAAGTAAAAGTAATATATAGAATAAATCAGTAAGAACTACAGTATGATACAGATACATAATTATTAAAAATATATGTGCGCTACAATTTAAAAAGTCACAAATGACTTATAATATGACAAATAATATGGTATGATCATCATGTTCAATAATGTAAAAGAGACCATTCAGTGTACCTATATATACAATGTAATCTGGTTTACAAAATCAGTGCCTATTCGTAGTTCAATTATATTAATTATTTTTGTAAATTACATGGTAATATAATTACATCATTAACCCAATGATTTATATCACATCTTTTCCTATTACTTCAATGGTACGATGTTCAAGTGTATTGTACAATTTAAGGTGGCTTTATTAGCTGAGTCAAAAATTTAGATTTCCTCTCAAATCAAATATGTTTTTGCCCTTGGTCTGACGTTTCTGGAATTGAACATTTTATTTCAATCGGACATTCGGTTGCCGAGATATGTTATGTAAATTGCTAATAATCTTTTTGGCACGATTTGGTACCAAATTTGCCCAGTTAATGAAAATCTGTGCCGTTTCCAAATTCGCATTTTCAACACACTACGTGGGAAGGAAAGACCAAAGGTTTCCAAGGGCATCTTGTATTTGTCCCATATATTGATCTCTGCACATTTCCCCTATGCGCGGGCCAATTCAAATTCAAACTGTGGAAAGTGTTAAGATAGCAACTCTTTTTATGATCATGTTTAATTATGTAAAAACTTCAATCAGTGTACCTATATATACAATGTAATCTGGTTTATAAAATCAGTGCCTATTCGTAGTTCGGCGTGCTTTGTTGCCGCATACATATGAACCTCTGGCGTGCCTGCTTGCACTCGATGTCCTGAAAGACTTCGGCAAGTTAAAACGAACCATTGGACTTTACAACAATTGCTTATCAATGAATTTTTTTTTTAAACTATTAATTAAGAGTAAATTAACTTTTATTAAGTCGTAGAGTAGAGAATTCGAGTTTTTGTATTTAGAAAACGTAATCAAAGGAAACAGGATTTTAAAGTTGCTGAATGCACATACAAACAATGCAAGTCTTCTCGTGACGCGCGCCGATGTCATGGTAAAGGCGTTTCTGTTTATCAAAATATCCCCATGGTACATAAAATCGAATGTTTACCCCAAAGTGGCAGCCTTTTAGTATTTTAGTACTAAATCATTTAAAAGACTTATAATACACTATCGACAAAATTGAGCACTCACCTGCAAATATTTACTATATGACCATCGTCGACTTTTCGCTCTTTCATTGACTTGAAACTCTCTCGAGCACAAATACAAAGTCCCAAAACATTTACCTGTGTGTGTTGAGCAAGATAATAATTATCAATAACCATTTTCAGAAATTAAAAATATATTGTCGACCCTTCCGTAAAACTCCTCGGTGAATTCTAACTGACAGTCAGGATATGAAACGAAACTGCCGAGTGTCAGAATATAGGGGCTTCATACTCAAAATCGAAGATTTCTCTTCGTCCTGTTCTCCGATGTATAAATAGCGTTTAACAAGCATTGCGTGAACTTAGTGAAGCAAGTCTTGAAGTCAACCCTTCTGCTGCAATTCCTTTTTTCTAAATTTCATTTTTCTCGGCAATCTCTCAACAATGCCTCTTTGATTTAGAATTGTTTGCAACGATCTCAGTAAAATGTTTACAGTTGCTTGTACGTATGGTGACGCAAAGTATTACTTTGGAGCCTTTATCTATACCCATTTACATAAGATCTATAACAGACAAGAGTTCCTTCAAATCCCATGTCAAAACCTATCTGTCCACTACGTCGATGAACCAGGAATTGGCTGTATATATGTGTAACTTATTTCCTTTTTTGCCCGTTTATTTTGTTTTGTCTTCTGTTCTTTTCATCACCTTTTGCAGGCACCTTTTTCCTTTTGGGACCCCATTGGAAATAAGTTGGCATATTTAGCTAACTTTATGGGTTATCCTGGCTTATCGACTTGTTTGTCTGAATATATTTGTGATGTTATTACATGTTATTATTATGTGCTTGATTATTTTTGTATTGTTGATGTCGATTTTGCCGAATAACAAATAAATAAATAAATAAATAAATAAATAAATAAATAAATAAATACGAGGGGCATTCAATAAATACCTGCAACCATTGAAAATCTCTGAACCGTGACACGTGTCAGTAGAATAAACTTATGATACTTAAACTGTAAGTCTTACTCTTTTCTCACAGAAAATTTCGAACACCTAGGTCATTTTTATCATTATATCTCAGCACTGTGAATACCGTGATCTCCGGGCACTGGTTAGGGAATTAAATGTTACAATGGCGGGAAATTTGAAAGACAAGTTTATGGTATGCATTAAGATGCATTAACAGCGTTAATATTGGCGCTTGATTTATAATGCTGATTCTTGTCAATTTTCAGTGCCCAGAGACCATGATGTTTATAGTACTGAAATTACATGATAAAAATGACCCACGTGTTTGAAGTCTTCCGTGAGATAGGGGTAAGACTTACTGTTTAAGTATCACAAGTTTATTTTATTGACACATGTCACGGTTCAGAGATTTTCAATGGTTGCAGGTATTTATTGAATGCCCCTCGTAGGCCTATAAGTCTTAAGTTCAAGTCACTTATTACATCGTCTGAGCCATACGACTGTTTTGTAGTTCTTCCTAATTAATAATATACAAGTGTGTGATGATTGTTATTGCGTAACGAGCTATCTTACATCCAACATATGTCTCCAGTCTTCTGTTTTTCCTTCAAGCAGTGTTGCCGGGTGTGCCAATCCCGCATTGTTAATACAGACGTCCACTCCTCCATACTTCTGCTTGATCTCCGCAAACATGGACAAGATCTCGTCTTCCTTGGAGACATCACATTGAATTGCCTCAAGAGTACCGGTTGAATATTGCTTCTTTAAACACTTGGCCGAATTCTATATTATGAAATACAAAATAAAATAGAGATGTTAAATCTTAGTCAAGTATTTTCCCGCGCTGCGCCTGTGTAATATTGAGTGTCATATATCAGGGTTTTGTTTGTATTTTTTTGTATATAAAGAGCAAATGTGAACAATAGCCCAACAGACATTAACAACGTTAATGAACTGAGTGTTTACAAATCAAACGGGTAACTCTCAACAGAGAGCTCTGATGGGCCAATCAATTGGTTCACTGCAACTCAGAAAATAATCAAAAATACAAGTAAACACAATTGGGCTAGTAAAAAAGCCAATGAAAGTGGCGTGGGACAGGAATAGGATAAACACCCAAACATAGAGAATAACATCAACAAATAAGACGAAAATAATATCTGGAGGTCATATCTCCAGACTTTCCTCCTGTGTGGTTTGTCCCTGTATACTGGCACATCTAAGAACACTAACACAGGGTTGTGGTCTGAAGTACCTAGTCTAGCAGAAGTAGTTGAAGTTGCAGCCAGGTCAGTCATGACAAGGTCCAAGATTTGATCCAATCGAGTGGGTTCTATAACGATCTGTTGTAATCCCATAGAGTTGGCAAATTGTAGTGTGCGGCGTCCAGCTGCGTCAGTAGTACGACTTCCTAGCCAGTCTGTATGGTGGACGTTGAAGTCACCGACAAGCATGAGTGAATTAGCTCCAAGTGTGCTCATTTTTTTAAGAGTGTTGAGGTCCAGGTAGTCGATGACATCACTGTTATCACTAGGAGATCTATAAACAGCAGCAATCAGTAACTTTTGAGATTTAAGAGCTACTGTGAACCAGATGAGTTCATAGTCTTTTCATGAATGGAATAAAGGAAGCACTGCAAACCTGGTACGTACGGCGTATTGTACGTAAATACTTATACGATAGTCGCTAAAGTATACATCACCGTACCGTACAACTACAAGAAACCTAAAAAATTGAACTGACATCAAGAAAATTTGTCTATGTTATTATGGAAATATCTGGAGTGGTTCACTTCAATTTGCATCGGTACTTGTACTAATGGTGATGCAGAATATTACTTTAACGACTACTATCGTATTAGTCTACGAATGAGCCATACGTACTCGTTTTGCAGTACGGCCTAAATTGATTGCTCTGTTTTAGCAATAAAATAGAGATATAAAATCTTAGTTAAGTAGGCCTATTTCCCCGCGCAGCGTCTGTCGTAATATTGACTATATCAGGTTTTCAAGAATAGAATAACGAAGCACTGCAAACCTATACGATGGCGTGTGTGTACGTAATACTTATACGATAGTCGCTAAAGTAATATTTGGCAACACCGTAACGTACAGCGTACTTTGACGACTACACTAGCCTATCGTATAAGTAGTCTAACGTACAAGTCAGGTACGTATACGAGCCATACGTACTCATTTTGCAGTACGGCCTACATTGGCGGCTCTGTGATCATAATGACCTACAATCAAGGAAAATAATAGTTGGCACACTTGACGCAACTTATTACAACTACCCCTCTGTGCTCGCAATTGAGATCAGAATTGGGACATAGCACTGTTTAATATAAAGCAAAAGTCACCCCCTTTCTTATCCTTCCCCACCCCCATCAATCAATATTGGGGAACTGTCAAGGCTTCTGATAACAATGACTCGGATCAACATTGCCTCCGGGGAGAGGGGCGGGTTTTTCCCGTAATTAGGACAAAGTGTGCCAACCTTTCCCCCTTGATTGTAGCCTATAGATCCCCTAGATCACACATAGTATTAGTGGTTGTAGGGTCCCAGTTTTTGTGAATTGCATATAAATGAATAAAATTTAAAACATGTCTAGGTCAAGGGCCAGGTCGGGAAATTATCTTTAGAGTCAAATTATTTGCATTCGAAGAGAAGACTTCACGAATTTTCCCATCTTAAATGAGAAGGTTTTTTTGTGGTGTCCTAATTATTATATCCTCACCAGTATCCTCTCAATATTAGCTGCATCTGGAGCACATCCGATGACTTTCATCCCCATCTGTACAAGTTGATCAGCCACAGCTGCGCCTATTCCAGAGGAAGCTCCAGTCACAAGTGCCACACGACCGGACCATCGGTTGATGGGCTCGCCGCAATGTTCAGATTCTACACTTCGAGTTTCTAGTTGGTGGTTTATTTCGCTCATAATAACTGCGGTATTGAACGTCAATTACGGTTGTGCCAATACAGTTACGCGTTTTATTTGAACGCCATCAAACAGGTCTTTAAAGTAATAATATCAGATTATGGTTCAATTTTGACAAACTGAATACATTGCATAATGAAGCATTCGATCACTAAATTAAATCGATAAACCTTTCACTGGTCTGCTTTGACAATATAGGCCCTAAAGGTAACACATTTGTCATGTCATATCACGAGAGGCGATAGTGTGATCATGTATGACCTAGGCCTAGTATTATTGGTTGTAGCGTCCCAGTTTTTGTGAATTGTATGGCAAATGAATAAAAAATAAATATGTCAAGTTTCACAACCGGGGGAGGGGATTTGAAAAATGAAAAGAAGAAGAAAAAACCCACCCCGCTAAAACCTGAGACTAGTATACCTACTAGTCTCAGGCTAAAACCCAGTTTTCGCCCTTGGACAAGCAACTTGAGTTTAACCATAGATACTCGAAGATATAAGGTTTAACTCATGGGGTTCGAAATTTGATCCATGGGTATTCTATTCGGATACAAAACCTTATCATGAAATGGCCTATACCATATAATATTTGTATACTATCAATTCCACTGGATTTTCGGACTTTGATCGAATAGAAGGGTTTATTGTTATCTCTGTAAGATTGTGAACTTTCCTCTATGGTCCATTTATAATAATTATATTTATCTAAGTTCTGCGGATTGAACCGGGGGGGGGGGGGGGGGGATGTAGATATAAGAGGGAATTTTCAAATTGAAGCCTATATTGGTAGGAAGAAGGAGAGAAATGGCATAGAATAATGTTTGAAATACCAATGAACTTCTTGTCATATGGATTCAGAAAATGTATCTTCATGACCTTTTCGACGTATCGTTTATTATTAAAACAGATACGTTTTTTAAATATTAGATTTATATCTACAACTATAGAGTATCAACAAATTTGAATATTGTATAGTTTCAAAATTACAGCAACAAGTGGCGTAGCCAGCTTTTTTGAAATAGGGGGGGGGGGGGCAAGACATAGTTGTACCGACGAATGGCAAACAAATAGTATAAGTTTGCCCACATTTTTTTCTTCCAGTCAGTTCGACTGGGGGAGGGGGTCGGAGGAGGGGGGGGGGGTCGTATGGTTGTCTTCAAAACCACCGGCCAATCGCATGGTCAAAAACACGAATGAAAATGTACCGACGGCATGCGTTGTGTACCGACGGGGTAATTTTAGGGGGGGGGGGGTGGGGGCTATGGTCCCCCCTGCCCCCCTGGCTACGCCACTTACAGCAACAACACACTAAAATCACCGGCCGACTACAATCTGTTACTTTTTTTTGACAAACTAAAAACAAAAATTCCATCAAAATTCGGATAGGTATTCATTTTAACGTCGGAAATTTTCCTCGATTAAAATCAAAGGAAAAAGTGTACTTTAGGTCCCAGATACTGGTATACCAGTATCGGTCGATACTGGTACATGAATTTTGCCAGTATCGCTCGATACTGGAACAATTTACATGTTCCAGTATCGGTCGATACTGGAACAAAAAAAACAACATCAAATTGTGTTCCAGTATCGACCGATACTGGAACACTTCATGTGTTCCAGTATCGCCCGATACTGGAACGGTTTCATTCCAGTATCGATTGATACTGGAACAAATTAAATGTTCCAGTATCGCCCAATACTGGACCATTTTGTTCCAGTATCACTCGATACTGGAACATGTACTGGAACCACCGGCCAATCGCATGGTCAAAAACACGAATGAAAATGTACCGACGGCATGCGTTGTGTACCGACGGGGTAATTTTAGGGGGGGGGGGGGGTATGGTCCCCCCTGCCCCCCTGGCTACGCCACTTACAGCAACAACACACTAAAATCACCGGCCGACTACAATCTGTTACTTTTTTTTGACAAACTAAAAACAAAAATTCCATCAAAATTCGGATAGGTATTCATTTTAACGTCGGAAATTTTCCTCGATTAAAATCAAAGGAAAAAGTGTACTTTAGGTCCCAGATACTGGTATACTAGTATCGGTCGATACTGGTACATGAATTTTGCCAGTATCGCTCGATACTGGAACAATTTACATGTTCCAGTATCGGTCGATACTGGAACAAAAAAAACAACATCAAATTGTGTTCCAGTATCGACCGATACTGGAACACTTCATGTGTTCCAGTATCGCCCGATACTGGAACGGTTTCATTCCAGTATCGATTGATACTGGAACAAATTAAATGTTCCAGTATCGCCCAATACTGGACCATTTTGTTCCAGTATCACTCGATACTGGAACATGTAAATCGTTCCAGTATCGCTCGATACTGGAACATGTAAATCGTTCCAGTATCGCTCGATACTAGAACATGTAAATCGTTCCAGTATCGCTCGATACTAGAACGATTTACATGTTCCAGTATCGCGCGATAATGGAACGATTTAATTTGTTCCAGAACTCGTGTATTGTCTTATTTGTGAAAAGGGGACGACTATTTCAGCTTTCAAAATTAGCGACATTTTTACGAGGTCAGCTTTGAGTGCATACTTATTTTTTCGTTTTTCAAATACGTGTTCAGTTGTTATATGAATTGCGAGATTTATTTTCTATTATTTGTTTGAAGACATAAATGTCGTAGTGTTTTAAAATATTGCGAGGGAAAACCATCTCATTCATTATGGTTTGGGAACAACATTGTTTATGTTGGAGTACTACACACTAAATAGGGTCGTTCAATATCTTTCTCTTGAAGTTGTTGAGGCTTTGAAAATAGATTTTATGGCTACATTAGGATGAGCTGATTGGTCAAGTCAATTTAACGTTACGTATGCATGATCATTTTCTCTTTTTGAAAAATTCAGTGGCTTGGAAAACTACCGTTTATCAGTCAGCTTAGAAATAGTTGACTCTATTTTGAGAATTTAAATATTCCCATACTCAACTGCGACAAGTTTTCAAAACAGTTTTCTGATGTTCTCTCATCATCGCCTGATAGTGACCCACTTTTATAGCTCGGTTGACAAGACCCCTTTCTTAAATGTGCTTATCGTCAATTTCGTCTTCCAAGCTGACGTGACGTCAGCTTTTGATTCTGAAAAAGACACGCCTCCGATAATATCTGCTGTTTCAATTGTTATAGCTTGAGTCATCCATTATCAGTGAGAGAGTCTACGACTAGAGAGAAGTTAGAAATCAAACCCGGATAATGAAGTAAGACTATTTCATCGTGCTTTTATATGGATCCTGTCGTCATGCTATCGGATCCCACTGAGAACCAATCAGAAGCATAACTGTGAAATTGGGCCTATGATTTGCTTTAAAAAAGCCAATCGGCGGCGACTTCCATTTCTATTTTTCATGTTCCAGTATTGGACAATACTGGCACATTTTTAATGTTCTAGTATTGGGCGATACTGGTACATTTTTAATGTTCTAGTATTGGGCGATACTGGTACATTTTGAATGTTCTAGTATTGGGCGATACTGGTACATTTTTAATGTTCTAGTATTGGGCGATACTGGTACATTTTCCATGATCCAGTATTGGGCGATACTGGAACATTTTTCATGTACCAGTATCAGGCGATACTGGTACACATTCTACCAGTATTGCCCGATACTGGAACAAAATAATGTACCAGTATCGATCGATACTGGTACATTATTTTGATCCAGTATCGGGCAATACTGGAACATTTTAAACGTGCCAGTATCGAGCGATACTGGACCAAAATAATGTACCAGTATCGAACGATACTGGGTGTTCTAGTATTGGTCGATACTAGTACAGTCTAGTATCTGGGAGCTAAAGTACACTTTTTCCAAATCAAATGGATCTGTTGGGCCCGTACAGAACAGGTTTTATTTTTTGTCGCAGGCCTATGTCTACGGAGCCCCTAAGGTGACATTATAAAAATATAAAAATACATTGAAAAAAAATAATAATATGGTAACAATTCGTTCAAACGAATTACTAATTCGTTTAAACGAATTGTTTATTCGTTTAAACGAATTAACAATTCGTTCAAACGAATTATTAATTCGTTCAAACGAATTGTTAATTCGTTCTAACGAATTGTTAATTCGTTCAAACGAATTATTATTTCGTTCAAACGAATTATTAATTCGTTCAAACGAATTATTAATTCGTTCAAACGAATTATTAATTCGTTCAAACGAATTATTAATTCGTTCAAACGAATTATTAATTCGTTCAAACGAATTATTAATTCGTTCAAACGAATTATTAATTCGTTCAAACGAATTATTATTTCGTTCAAACGAATTATTATTTCGTTCAAACGAATTATTAATTCGTTCAAACGAATTATTAATTCGTTCAAACGAATTATTAATTCGTTCAAACGAATTATTAATTCGTTCAAACGAATTATTAATTCGTTCAAACGAATTATTATTTCGTTCAAACGAATTATTAATTCGTTCAAACGAATTATTAATTCGTTCAAACGAATTATTAATTCGTTCAAACGAATTATTAATTCGTTCAAACGAATTATTATCAAACGAATTATTAATTCGTTCAAACGAATTATTAATGTAAATCTGCAAGAAGATCTACTTTCTAAAAAAATCATGACCAGAGGGCGCTCCTGGAAAAGATCACATAATATGCCTGTGCTTTGTAAGAGCATTTTTAAGCCATTGTCAACACTGTAAAAAAAATGGACGCCTCAAAAGGTGTTCTGGCTTTTAACACCAATTGGTATTCTATGATTTTAAACTTTTATATTGAAAATATTTACACATATTATCAGTTTTCTCTTATTTAAATAGTATCCTATATCCACAAATATTTGAAAAACATCAAAATCAATATTATCATTACAGGATTAAGTCAGCTGAAAATTGAACGTGTTCTATTTTGAACACCGTGTTAAACAAAGGAACACCTTTCTTACACCTTTCTTAACACCTTTTCTGTAACAGTTTGGGAACACCAATGTGTTCTAGAACGCGTCAGGTGTTTCATAATGACATGATTTATTGTAAAAAATACATTTATATTCCGCTTTTTCGTTCACGGGAATGATTACAACATTATACCTGACTCTGACTGCCCCCCCCCCCCCTCCCTCCCCGGGACGGACGCACATAACGTGGCCAAACTCTATAATATGTGCAAGAATTAAACGATGCGATAAGTATTAGTAAATACGATATATCTTATACAACATGACGTATTGTATATTTGTACGATTTGATACCGTTACGTTGTTTTGTTAGAATACAATACACCTTAAAAAAGGCTATTAATGAGACCATGATTAGGTCTATACAGTTTCAATGTAAACTATTACATATTAATGTTAAAATACATCACCTGGAAAGACATATTACTAGGTGTTGTATTCGTGCATATATACATATCCGGTTTAAAATTAAACTCATTAAATTTAAGTTTAAAATTAAGTTTAATACTCGTCTGCAGTGCGTGCTGCACGGCACGGACACATATTTCATGTGACAATTTCTATCGTTTAGGATAGAAATATGACATCAAAATAATCACAGTTGTTGTTTTTCTCCAAAAGACAATTGGATATCGGATGTGTGCTGCGATGTATGTGGAAAAGATGACAAAAGAAACAACCAACCGTTGACCCCTTGACTTCATGACTTACAAACGTCAGTGTTTGTTAATCGGGGGTAAAACTCATGACTTATTTATAATAGTGTCGACAGCCAAAAGCGCACAAAATGAGTATTGTTCGAAGTAAATAACATTATTATATTATTGAAACATGTGTTAAATATCAATACCTAGGTGATCTATTTTTCATTACACTTAATATAAATTAAATTAAGAATGCCATCCAAAATGTATTACACTAAATATAATTTATGATATATTTTTAAAATTAAGAATGCCATCCAAAATGTATAGGTACGTTTGATTGTATGAATGAATGAATGAAAACGTGATTTATTA
The DNA here is from genome assembly GCA_035610835.1 of Ophiura sarsii. Classification (NCBI taxonomy): domain Eukaryota; kingdom Metazoa; phylum Echinodermata; class Ophiuroidea; order Amphilepidida; family Ophiuridae; genus Ophiura; species Ophiura sarsii. The sequence goes on along the minus strand of CM069443.1, from coordinate 58,032,536 downwards.
AGCGCATTTCCAAAAACACGATCAATGCGCTGTACAGGAATCATATAATATAAAAGATAAGCATAATAAAAAATACCAATCAAAGTACAAAGTACATTAAAGATAGGTTAAAAAATAATTAAATATACAATGTAATAATATACAGATACAATTAAGATAAATTAAGATACAATTGTAAATATTCATATCAATTTCATATCTCGTTAAGTATCCTGTGAGCAAGTCAAGTTCGTGGTACATGTAAACATGGTTGAGCCTATTTCTGGTTTGTTTAACTAACTCCATGGTTTAACATACGCACGTTAAGGAACCATCACCGTGAATGCCATCGCTGATGAAGCGGTAGTCTGCTTTAGTATACCTTTTTCCTTTTCTTTGTCACTCTATGAACATGTACCGATAGAGGGCTCACTCCCCAGTGACCGCTCCCATCCTCTGATCTCACCCCGGGAAAAAAAGGTCTACTTGCATTGGATTGACCTCGTTGACCTCCGTATACTTTTACATTAGGCATAGTAAAAATAATTACATGTTTCCCGTCCGGACTTTTTAAAAAAAGGAGGAGGGAGGGTCTTACTATTTACTATTTTCCCATTTTTTGATATTTTTTCAAGATGGCCGCCAAGTCGAAAGTGACCAACTGACTGTGTTGCAGACACTCCTAAACAGGATTTTCCACTCTAATTGCCAGAGCAATAAAAATATGAAAAGGTTTACCTAATATATAGAGCCAACTACACATTGTTTCTTAATATGTTTTCTTCATTTTTCAGGTTGAATGAGGAACAAAACATCATTGATCGAAAGGATGTAGGCCTACATGTATAATTGGTCCCCATACTATTTCAATTGAGAAGCCATGTCAAGAATTCCGTGTCATGCCATGCATGGCATGGACATGCTATAAAATGATACAGCATTTCTATTACACCTGCCATTCCTATGGGCAAAGGATCAATCACTAAAAAAAAAAAAAAAAAAAAAAAAATATTATTATTATTATTTATTTTTTTTACAGAATTTTCGGAAATAGTAAATAGTAAAAAATAGGAGGCGGCGGCCATAAAGGAGGCGGGCGGGGACGGGAAACATGTTAATTTTTTTACTAGGCCTTAGTGCTCGTCCAAAAATTGGACGCATATGTAATGAGCAATTTGTTCGCGTGGGGTTCAAAATTAACCAATGGCAGACACGATAAATACGAAGTATATGAATATTTATATACGTCTTCGCAGAGAGACGAATCTTGCTCACTTGATAAATTCAAAATGTCGATTTTCTGGCACTGTATAGCCGCCGTTTCGATCTAAAATCACACTTTAGGAGTTATCTTTGACATTGGTCCTCGCCCAAAATATGTTCCTCATAGATATAGCTACATTTCCGCATATGTGACTATTTCCATGCTATTTCCTATCTTTCAATATCGTGTAATAAAAAACCTTTTTACGTTTAAACAGAGACAAATAATTTGATCATTGTTTACGATATAACTAGAGACTCTTACACAGCCACAGAAATACCCCCTTCACGCGTTTCTAGATGTACAAAAAGCAAATTCAATATTAGCGCGTTATGAAGGGGTGTGATACTATCGTGACGCATAAAAAGCATCGTCCCTAGTAATCCCTAGTGTGCTCAAGCACAGTTCTTTTGTAAATCCAATGCCAGTAGACCTTGTATTTGGTCGGTTCTCGGATGGGAAGTATCAGGGGGTGTTGTTCGATTGTGTGACAGTGAAATTATACAAGGTATACGAGTCGACTAATGAAGCGGCGGCATCGTGCATCGAAAACAATAAGGCGTAATTCGTAATTTAACAAATTAATATCTCACACACGAGTATTTTGGAGCTATAAGTGTCGTGTTTTCGTCTGGTATTTTCAGTTTTCTTCCCATAGCCGTGTTGTCGCCATTTTAATCGTTTTGAATAATGTTAACTTACTTGAGAAAAAAAAAAACAAAAAAAAATAAATAAAAAAAACAAAAAAACAAAAACAAAAATAAATAAATAAATAAATAAATAAATTAAAAAAAATAAATAAAAAATTCGTTTGAACGATTTGAACGAAATAATAATTCGTTTGAACGAATTAATAATTCGTTTGAACGAATTAATAATTCGTTTGAACGAATTAACAATTCGTTCGAACGAATTAACAATTCGTTCGAACGAATTAACAATTCGTTCGAACGAATTAACAATTCGTTCGAACGAATTAACAATTCGTTCGAACGAATTAATAATTCGTTCGAACGAATTAATAATTCGTTTGAACGAATTGTTAATTCGTTCGAACGAATTGTTAATTCGTTTGAACGAATTGTTAATTCGTTCGAACGAATTGTTAATTCGTTTGAACGAATTGTTAATACGTTTGAACGAATTGTTAATTCGTTTGAACGAATTGTTAATTCGTTTGAACGAATTGTTAATTCGTTTGAACGAATTGTTAATTCGTTTGAACGAATTGTTAATTCGTTTGAACGAATTGTTAATTCGTTTGAACGAATTGTTAATTCGCGGGACTCATTTAGGGGAGCACCATACCAAATAACTTCCCCATTGACAATACGTGTAACAATGCCATTTTCAAGACACACTATGTTCCCTCCGGTTTGATATCATTGTTACCATTTTCAGTAAACAAATAAAGGGGTTATCAAGCTAAATTGTTCGTAAGGGAGTACCACCAAATCAATGCGCATTTTGTGTAAATCCTTTTTTAATAGGGCAGTATAAAAACCTTTGCCTAAATGGTGAACAAGTGTGCCAGAAAACTTGAAAGTGAGGGCGCTGTTTGCGGGACCGTAGCGAAAATGAGTCTACGTTGAGGGAAGCAAATGGCTCTGCAAAATCCCCAGAGTCTGAAAATCCCAGGGAAATCCCTGTCAAGGTTATTTACAGCTCGTCACCCATTAAAAAACAGTTTGTTTGGTTCACCTTTCCTGGCCCGGTTCACGAATCACAGTTTTTCTTATAGGGGTGCCATTGAATGGAACAAACTTGACAAAAATATACAAGTCTCCCCCAATATTAGTATATTTATCAACCGTCTTAAACGAATGTGTCAGTTGTAATTTTCGATATCTTAAAATTCAATTTTTGTAATCTTGTTTTATTACACTGTATACTATAAGATTAAAGAAATATGTTATATTATGTAATTTAAGAGTTATTATATAAAATGTTAATTATATTGACTTTATCACGGCCTCATTGAAAAACAGCTGTAAAGTTGACCTATGTATCGTGAATAAATAAAGATTATGTATGTACTACATTACATTGTATGCTATGCTGGTTCCCTCCAACAATAGGCTCCACACAAGACGAGTTGGTGCGAGGATGGGGTGCAGGGAACCAGCGTAGCAATCAAGTCTTGTTGTGATCAATCGATTGGCGGCCCCTGTTTACATCTTCATGTACAATAGATCACCAAGTGATTGAAAACGCACTGATGCGCGGTAAACATTTAGTATTGTCAGACAATACAATGAACTTGTGATTGACAGATGCATTGGACGTCCTTATGGCTGCATACAGCCGTCTGTCGAATCACGGGTAAGTACACACAATATTGAGCAAAAATACATATTTTCCTTGCCAGACCAGGGCTAAATCATTCACATTTACATCGTAATTGAGGCGTGGTTGTTTTGCCGAATACGTCTGCTCAAACGTGATCATAGTTTACAAGGCAATGAACATAATGATGATCATGACATGAATATGATTATCAATATGATGATGAAGGAATTTAAAAAAATAAGCTTTTTAAAATGTTGTTAAAACATAATCTCAATAGATACAGTTATCATGGTTATAACTTAGTTAGCACAATATTTTGGTTATTTCATCATATGATGGGACGTTGATTTTTATTGAGTTGTTGTAATACTACACCGGACGTGATGTTTTACAAAGCTTGGCGTGATACCTTATTTAAGTTATTATTAATAAGGTCTACCAAGAATATCTTCAGATTCAGAACTGTACCATTTCAAGCCATGAACACTAAATAAAGTGGAACGTAATATGAAAACCAGACCAGTTGAAATGCCCAATGAATAGAAGTTATTTAAGCACAAATATCCTTAAAATCACCAGCAGGACATGCCTGATATTTTAAGAGCTCAAAATTAGATTATTGCAGCTTGCTTAAAAACTTTCAGATTGATTTTTTCAAACAAATAATTAATCGTTTTGGAAATTTATAAGAAAACTTGATGCAGGCGGTTGACGGGAAACTAAGGCCAAGTAACAAAAATAATGTGTTTCACGTCCGGACTTTTTAAAAATCAGTGCGGGCGGCCCTTACTATTTGTTATTTTTGGATTTTGTGTTATTTTTCTGCACCTTTTTCTAGTTTGTTTATATTGTCTTTTGTTAGAGGACTCCACATGCTGGACAAACGAGGGACTTGTAAAGAGCCGTATAATCTTCTTAATCTCGTCGTGGAAATTCAAACAGGCACTCAAAATGTCTGAAATGTACAGCTGCTATTTTCATGTTTGGCATTCCCCAAAAGTTGAGTAAATGAAGAAAAAAGATCTTCGTAATTGGGTTTTCAATGTATATTAAGAATGACTTGCTACTATTATTAAGTAAGTCTTCTTTTGCCAATATTTATTGATTAGTTTTCCAAGAGTTGAGTACAACCAACAAGAGAGCAAGGAACGATCATGGCAGCAGCGTGCAGCCGTTGGAGTGGGCGTGTTGCATTGGTGACTGGTGCCTCGTCCGGTATAGGTGCTGCTATAGCTCATGAGCTGGTGATGCTAGGAATGAAGGTGGTTGGGTGTGCACGCTCAATTGACAGAATTGAGGTGAGAAACCTTTGGATTATAAATATCCAGATCCAATGAGGTTTCCACATTCTATATCCATGGACTTATAAAAGTCCATGCTATAAGGGAGCAATCACTATTTACGCCAGGGGAGGGGGGGGGGGGGACAGATGGAGGAAATCAGTGAAGTCAATGAAGGGGGTATGCGAAAAAAGTTTCTGGCAAGGACATTAACTTTTCACATTACGAATACGGTACTGGAGGGACATGAAATTTGTTTGTGCTCAAGAAGGGGGTGATGAAAAAAATGCACCCCAAAAAAATCCTCTGGCCCCCTCCCGGCGTGAATAGTGATTGCTCCCTAACTGACTTAATGCAAAATGTGCCTAATATAACCTTTCGTTAATTACAATTGTGTTTCAAATAATAGTTAAGGTCAGTGTTTGAGAGTGAATTCACAGTCACACAGATGATAAATAGAGAAATCTTCCCTTCAGATTGTTATTTCTTTTAATTTTAGAACACACACACATTTTTCTCTATTGAAATACCAAATATTGTTGCATGGAGCTTCATGTAAACCCCATTTTCAGGCAGGCTAGCCATGCCGCAAATGTGCACGGTAAAGTCTGTCTGTGCCAGCTGGCGTGGCACTTTTTCGATGAAATAATGGTCCCAGGCTACATAGTCGGGCCAATACACTGACCCGAGTATGATTGGCCCCCGTGGCGCACTGGTAGAGTGTTCGTCTGACAACCGAAAGGTTGCGGGTTCGAGCCCCGGTGGCGGCGCCACTCTTTTTGTCCGCGTTTTTGAAAAAAATCTTCAAAATGTGACTTACGAGGTTAGGGTTAACGGATTTTTTTTTTTTTTTTTTTCCAAAATTTTCCATGTATGATTTTATTAACCCTAACCATCCTCAATGCCGCAAATGTGCACGGTAAAGTCTATCTGTGCCAGCTGGCGTGACACTTTTTCGATGAAATAATGGCCCCAGGCTACATAGTCGGGCCAATACACTGGCCCGAGTATGATTGCCCCCGTGGCGCACTGGTAGAGCGTTCGTCTGACAACCGAGAGGTTGCGGGTTCGAGCCCCGGTGGCGGCGCCACTCTTTTTGTCCGCGTTTTTGTCAATGAAAAAAAAAATCTTCAAAATGTGACTTAGGAGGTTAGGTTTAAAGGCATATTATGTGATCTTTACCAGGGGAAGCCCTCTATCAAGGAAAAGATCACATAGTTTGCCTTTAACCTAATCCATTACTGTCTTAGGTCCGATGTTGAGAATTTCGATATAATCATTTAAATAAGCGATATCCCATTTTGTACCTTTTAAAAGTCTAACATTACTTGCATAAGTGTTCATCAGTCATCCTTTAACATTACAAATATATTTAATAATACATTTTAAGGAGACATCGTCCAAGCTTCCAAAAACTGAAGGTACTGGTTCGCTTAATGGAATTAAGTGTGACCTATCTAAGCCGGATGAAATATCAGCAATGTTTGCCGAGATCAAAGAAAAGTATGGAGGAGTGGACGTGTGCATTAACAACGCAGGATTGGCACACCCGTCAACATTGTTCCAAGGTAAAACAGAGGATTTTAGGAACATGCTTGATGTAAGTAAAAAGTTTTACTAACAGACTCTGATACAAGAGCCAGTGGCATAGCTAGTATTTTCACATGGGGGGGGGGGGGGGGGGGGGGGGGGCAAAAATGTCAAGTGAACCGACAAGTACTTTACCAGGAAGTCAGGGGGTGGTGGGGGGAAGGGTGGTGCAGTGGCGTGCGCAGGATATTGTGAGTGGGGGGGGGGGGGGCACACCTACTCCCCCGACTAAGATTCTTCTCAATTCTCCCGATGTACCAAAAAATAGTAAAAGGTAGCCCCAATTTTGTTGCAGTCACCTCGTGAATTTCACGTAAGTGGGGGGGGGGGGGGGGGGGGGGGGGGGCGGGCGGTAGGTTCAAATAATTTTGCACGGTCAAAAAAAATTCGCACAGTAAAAATTGCAGTCCCAAAATATCACAGTACCAAAATCGCACAATCAACAACTAGCTAAGGGACAATTATGAGAGTTTTCATCAGTTTTCTCTATAACATTCATAAATTTGTCGACTACATGTTCATGTACAAATTTGCCGACAATTTGTCTATTTGGATTACACCACCTCGCCACACAAAAAACCTCTACCGACAGCCAAGCCCCCGACTGGCAGTAGTTTCCCCCGACTGAGTCAACGGCCCCCCTTTGCGCACGCTACTGGGTGGGTGTGACGTGTTTACTCCAAACAATCTTTTGACAACCGACAGTGCCATTCAAACAATAGTGCCAAGTCTCAACTGACTCTGCCAATTTCGGCCGAGATTGACAATCTCAACCGACAGTAACAATTTCAACCGACAGGATTCAGTCTCAAACGACAGGATTCCAATATTGGGGGGGGGGGGGGGGGGGGGCGGCATACCCTTCCTCTGGCTACGCCACTGACAAGAGCCTATTCAAAAGCTGTGGTAAAACTATCTGTCTCTCTGTCATTGACAAGTCCAGACAGAATAAACTGGAAAACACACAAGAGTTGATCCAGAGTACTCTAAAGCATTAACTTTTTCGCGAATCACTGACTTCGACCTTTTTCGCGTCATGAACATTTTGCGAATGTGTTGAGTAGTCATTACATTCCTTTAAAAAGCAAAACATTCGTGTGCATGAAAATATCGCGAGTCAGCTGCACTCCCTAGATTCACGAAATTTTGATGCATGCGAACATTTCATGTTTTACAGTAATTCATGGGACTATCCACATTTTTATCAGTTAGGTGACAAAAACACACACCTTGGCCCTGTTGGCCCTGTATACAGGCAAACGGCCCTCGCAGGTAGCGTTACTTAGTTGGGGGGCTTTTTGGTGTTTTTTTCTCGGTTTTTTCTAAATTTTGATGAAGTTTCAATTTTAAAAATTGTCCAATTTTTATCCCCCTGGTTTGTAAAACCAGAAGGGGATTTTGTCATCATGTAATGTGTGTCTGTGCGTATGTGTGTTCTTACAAGAGGTACATGGTGCTTTCATACTCCCAGCCTTGGGCATCAGCAGACATTGGCAATGTTAACTTTTATCTGCTGACTTTGGCCAATAAATAAATAAAATCTTAGTCTGGAACTTTTTGCGTTAGGTGTACATAAAAACATTATTTGATAGGATTGGTCATTTGGTCATCTTCCTCCTCCTCTCTACTTCTACCTGTACTTGATTTAGATTACTAATTTTATTCCATTTGCTTATCATCAGTACTTGAACAGCTTGAATGTATCTCTTTGCATTTTTTCAGGTTAATGTTCTTGCTCTTAGTATTTGTACACGGGAAGCCATCAAATCAATGAGAGATAGAAACATAGATGATGGACATGTCATCATACATATCAACAGGTAGGCATGAAATTGCATTCTTACGATTGGTATGACATCACAAATCATGTTTACTTGTACCTGATTAGTCAGCAGGCTGTTCCTGTGAACATCCCTCCCACTGCAAAGATGAAAGGTTACTGTAGCTGTCAAAACGTGTTACAGCTCCCAAAAGTTTTCCAAGTTGCAATGCAATGTCAATGGGAACCAGTGGGACCAATGGGAATGGGACACTGGTGACAGAAATCAGATATCATGGGATGCAAGTGGTGCATGCTGGACTGCACAAGAAATTTCTTTGAATATTATAGGTGCCAACGTTTTCCTATAGCATGTGCAATATTTACATAATACTTCCATTTAGAATGTTATAGAACACATACATTGCTTTGACTTACAATTTCATTGCATTTCAGTGTTGCTGGTCACCGTGTTCCGACGTTTTCCAATAATATGTATTGTGCTATATGTATTGCTACAAAGCATGCCGTCACAGCTCTTACAGAGGGTCTACGACAGGAATTGCGTGGCATTAAGTCACACATTAGAATCACGGTAAGTTTGAAAGACAAATTAATGAGCAATTTGTATGACATCTGCCTGCAATACCCTTAGCTCCAGAGAAAAAGTGACTTTCACTCAGAATCTTTACATTGACCCCAGAGTAATATTTTGCATGACTGTCGTTGAATATTGAATTCAGCCCAAATGTAAATGTTGACAATTGGGAAAAATACTCTGATAAAAATTTCCATCAAGATTGATGGGATGTGTGACTTGGTCCAAATCAAATGAATTGTGATTTGGGTTTGGCCTTAATGACTTGTGATGACCAGAACTTGATTTGAATGAAGTGTTTTTATACCTAGAAGTGTCTGTGACTTGACTTCCAATTATATAAATAGTGCCTTTGTGAATTTGTTTGCAGGCTGTTAGTCCAGCTGTTGTTCCTACCGAGTTCCGTGTGAGGATGTTTCCTGATGATCCTGATGCCGGAAAGGTCTATAATACAGTTCCGGTAAGAATTGACCATTACATGACATTGCTTTAGTCAATTATTTATTCAAGCAATTCCCTGAACACTTTCTGCAGTGGTCTGCAGACGACAGTTCCAAAATTGCACGAAATGTTTCAAAAATGTCAATATTATTGAATTTCATCACCATATTTGGAATCAACATGAGATATGCATCAAAATAAATACAAACATGCCTAGTATTGGTTCAGTAATTTATGAAATAAGACTTTGAAAATTGGGAAAGGTTTCTAAAAAAAAAATCTGTTTTGTAATGGTAAAACTAATAGCTGCGTGGAAAGTGTTAACTTTCTTTTCATGTACAATGAGACAGACGTTTGTTTCACCTTGTTGCATGTGTATTGTAATCCATCGCCTACTTATTAATAAATTCCCTTGGTTTGGCCACTGAACTTTTAACGTTATTTATTCCGTTGTTTTACCAATTCCTCAACTTACTAGACCAATTTTGTGCCACATGACCTCAAAGTGAACGCTGGCTTTGACTAAAGTTGTTAATTTGTTTCTGTGCACATTATTTTACAGTGTCTGAAAGCCAAGGATGTAGCTGATGCTGTGTTGTATGCACTTCAAGCTCCTCCACACGTTCAGGTAAAGTCCAAACTATCAAAGTCACATTCAAACTGTATGTTCAGAGTATTATATACCAGATTTCAGCCCAAACTTTGCACCTAGTGTTCAAAAAAAGGGGGGGGGGACTTTGCCGCTGTGTGTTTTCAAGATATAGATGAAAATGGACAGGAAAAAAAAATAAAGACAATAATAAGAATTTAGTCATTTTCACTCATAAAATTTAAATGCCTTGATCATTTTTGATAACTCTGGTGTCATTTTAAAGCTTAGTTTTTTCAGTGATGTGTTACGTTGACAACAACATTGTAGAGGACGCTCTGTTGAAGTTTTGAGCACAATTTTGGCCAATTTAAAACAAGTAGCTGAGCACTGAAATGATGGCTACAAATGTGGCAACATTGTAAAGATGAACACATTAGCTTTCCATTGATGTGCAACACACTATAAACATAATCAACCTATGAAAAACCCAACTCAAAACTTTTTCGAGGGGTTAAGTTTCGGTAAGCCTTATGACCCACCACTTCGCCATTGGTCGCTGCCAACTCACAATGTTATATCCAATGAATTGCCAGTTCTTTTATTTATGAATCACATTGCAATCTACACGCGTAGTTTTCAGGGTGTATGTTAAGGTTTTTATTGTGTGTAGCAAAACTGCTATGCAATTATTTTTTTGTATAGCAATTTACAAATTGTGCATAGCAGTTTTGTTTAATTTTTTAAAATTCCAATTTGCTGTTGATCCGTTAAATCTATTTTCAATTAGTACAACCATTTTACATACGTCTATGTAAGGTTAGGTGCAGGATTGATTAAATGAGTTTCAATTTTCGTGCCCAGATCAGATCCCTGAGAGAACTGTCAAATCCCCAAGTCAAGTGTGCCGCGGTGCCGCGGTACGGCCAGAAACTTTTAATATAATTATTATTAAGTCGATTTAAAAACAGGGGGTGAGCTTTGGTACAATTGTAAACATTTTCGATTTCCGAGTAATTTGTTTTCTAGAATAGGAAGAAGACTGATGAAATCAAATATTTACAATATATATTGCAGATAATTTCACTAATTAGCTGTCCGCTGACCCGTTCAGAAGCAAACAATAATTAAAACCATTCATTATTAACTATACGATTACTCGCCCCTCTCTCTCACCCCTATATTGGAAAATGGTCAGGCCCGGGTCGAAAGTCAGGTCGAAGTTTACGGCATAATTAATTGCGTACATGTTCATCTGAGCTGTACATGTAATGGGAATTCTCGTGTGGTTACGAAGTGTTAATGTATGATGTAATTTGTAAACAATCAGTCTAGAACGTGTCATGTGGCGAGTATAAACTCGACGAATGTAGTGAGTTTATCAATTTAAACGTATCCAAATACGGAATACTATGTGATTAAATGGCGTGAAATGGACCATTTACATCACTAATAATAGTAAGTTAAAATCAATCGGAACTTCGGAAGGAAATAATAGTGTCCCGAGTCCAAAATGTTGTGTAGCAAGTTTGCTATGCATGTACAAATGTGCGTCGCAGTTGTGCTTGATTGTGGCGCAAACTGCGATGCGATACCGGTTAACATACACCCTGGTAGTTTTAATGTAACTTGAATCATCAAATGTTTATGATTGTATACTTACTTGTATTGTATTGTGGGCAAATTTCAGATCAAGTGAAAAAAATAGGATTCAAGGAGAGGGTGGGGGTATTCTGCCATTAGCATTACTACGCACAGACTCATTTGGGGGTGGATGGAGGCAAGAATTAAAAAATTGAATTTGTTTGCCATTTGCTTGATTTATTTATCCATAACATCATGCATCACGCTCCTGACTTAAGGGAGTGTGGACTCTCAGGTACAGTCTCCGTAAAAACTGCCGTAACTTCTTCAATATTCATTTAATCTTATAAACGTATACAGTTTTTTGCAGAAAAGGGTTGGTTAAATGTTGTCATACTAGTTTTATGATAATCCTGATAACATTCCCCAGGAGCGTTTTTTTTTTAATATCTTATTTATTTTTAGCGTTATAGATCAAAAAGTGCCAAAAAATGTGGTAAAAAAATCACATTTTTTGGCACTTTTTGGTCTGTAACTCAAAAAATAAATAAGATATTTAAAATAAAAAACGCTCCTAGGGAATGTTATCAGGATTATCATAAAACTAGTTTGACAACATTTAACAAAATATATTTTGAGTTATCTTTTCCAAACCTAAAATGGGTCAAAAAACATGTTTTTTATAATTTTTTCCAAAATGGTCAATTTCATTATCATGGTTGGATTCATTAAACCCTTTTCTGCAAACAACTGTATACGTTTATAAAGATTAAATGAATATTGAAGAAGTTTCGGCAGTTTTACGGAGACTGTACCTGAGAGTCCACACTCCCCTATGAGGTTTAGCAAAAAAAATAGCTTGTTATTAGCTACGATGAAATCAGATTCTTGGCTTTAAATGCATGGATCATAGTGAATGATAATAATCTTTAGGGGTGATTGTTTGTTATGATTTCCTATCAGGAATGTGCTTTTGATAACGAGAATTTACATTTCTGGCTTTTCTTTTCATTTATTTATAGGTTCACGATGTCATTATGCGACATGTAGATGCAGAGGTTTGATCCAGCTTTTAAAAAGCCAACTCTGCCTTTTCTAAGTGATATTATATATCCTTAACCATTTCCTCGCAGCTCAACTAATTATACTAAGCATGTTTGTAGTTATTTCAATGCATTTTTCATGGTGATTCTCAGCCAACTCGGCCTTTTCTAAGTAATATTATATATCCTTAACCCGTTCCTCGCAGCTGCAGTTTTTCCATACAAAACAGATTTTTCAGAAAATTTCCCCAACTTTCAATGTCTATTTCAAGGATTGCTCAACCAATTATACTAAGCATGTTTGTAGTTATTTCAATGCATTTGTCATGGTGATTCTCGATGTGGTAATGAAATTCAATTATTATGACAATTTTGAAACATTTTGTAACACTTTGGAATATCGTCTGCAGTTCCCTGCCGTTTACCAAAGCATACTGCCTTTTACCATAATGTTAATTATCACATTGTCACAACTAGTGTGCCCTCTTAATGTCCTTGAAGACTTTGAATTGGGTTAATTTGGTCATGCCGTGGCAAAATTGGCCCAAATATGACCAAATTATCCCAAATAATGATTGGACAACCATTTTATGTTGTTATTGTTTTCTTTGGCTGATGGTCTCAAAGGGGAATCATCTCATAATTAAATTGTTTATCTCTTAACCTTCTTCAGTTCACTGATGAGTTGATTCGTCACTTTTATCATGTGATAAAAGTGAAGAGGTTCCATCTTTGGTTTGACCGATTGTCCCTGGTTTGACTAAGTTTATAGTTATTATTGGTGAGTCAAAATGAAGTAAATTATTGAATGTTTTACTGTAAATGCGAACATTTTGCACTGCATATATTTGCGCTCATATCAGCTGTCGCAAAAATAATAACACACAAATGTATTCCTTTTGCGTATAGATTTATGTGATGGAGCTACAAAACGTGAATTTAAAATTTTAAAAAAGGTCTAAAATCAGCAAAGCGTAAGAAATTAAATGCGGGAAAATTACCACTTTTACAGTATATTGTTATTTTCCTTTTCCATGCACAAAAGGGACATTACGACATAAAATGACAAAAGAAACGTTATGCCAATGGAACTGTATGTTAGATACATCTGTATAGGTTGCGTATAAAATGGATACTTCATATAGTACGTTAATAACCAAATAGATTTCACACTGAAGCTTTCTAACGTAAAGATTATCCAGCATTGATTTCTGCAACATGTCCATTTTGATTTAATTGGTGTATCACTTCAAAAATCTTATTATGCCAGGTATGGAGCAAAATATAAATATAAAATGGAAAATAATAGGAAAAACATTAACCGTAATTTGTTTCTTCATATTCTTTTCAACAAGAGTTATACTTTGTTTACCGTAACAATGTATACCTTTTGATGCGATGTCACAAATGATGTTGATGTAAATTTTGAGTCCATGATGGAATAGGACCTGGGTCTAACTCTATATCTGAGTCATACTCGACATTAATGAAGAATGTATATCTATTTGCGTTTTGCTCTATGCAAAAGTTTAGAATCATTGTCTGAACCCATTTATGTATATTTAACACTTTCCACGTGGCAGAAGACACTTTCAAAATTTCACAAAATGTTTCAAAGATGTCAAAATTCTTGAATTTCATCACGATATTTGGAATCACTATGAGAAATGCATCAAAATAAGTACAGAAATGCCTAGTATTGGTTCAGTAATTCTTGAGACAGATTTTGAAAGTTGAAAAAGGTTTCTGAAAGATCTGTTTTGTATAATATGGTAAAACTATTATAGCCGTGTGGAAGGTGTAACAAATGATGTTGATGTAAATTTGAGTCCATGATGAAATAGGACCTGGGTCTAACTCTATATCTGGGTCATACTCGAAATTAATGAATAATGAATTCCTTATCTATTTGCACTTTGCTCAATGCAAAAGTTTAGAATCATTGTCTAAACCCATTTATTTATATTTAACACTTTCCACGTAGCAGTCTTCAGCAGACGACAGTTCCAAAATTTCACACAATTTTCCAAAAATGTCATAATTATTGAATTAATGAATTTCATCACGATATATTGGGAATCACTATGAGAAATGCATCAAAATATGTACAGAAATGCCTAGTATTAGTTCGGTAATTCTTGAGACAGATTTGTAAAGTTGAAAAAGGTTTCTGAAAAATCAGTTTTGAATTATAATAATAATAATAATACATTACATTTATAAAGCGCATACAACAAAAAAGTTCCAGAGCGCTGTACATATACATATACAACACAGCAATATACAAAGATGCAATCATAAAAAATAAGTAAAAGTAATATATAGAATAAATCAGTAAGAACTACAGTATGATACAGATACATAAGTATTAAAAATATATGTGCGCTACAATTTAAAAAGTCACAAATGACTTATAATATGACAAATAATATGGTATGATCATCATGTTCAATAATGTAAAAGAGACCATTCAGTGTACCTATATATACAATGTAATCTGGTTTACAAAATCAGTGCCTATTCGTAGTTCAATTATATTAATTATTTTTGTAAATTACATGGTAATATAATTACATCATTAACCCAATGATTTATATCACATCTTTTCCTATTACTTCAATGGTACGATGTTCAAGTGTATTGTACAATTTAAGGTGGCTTTATTAGCTGAGTCAAAAATTTAGATTTCCTCCCAAATCAAATATGTTTTTGCCCTTGGTCTGACGTTTCTGGAATTGAACATTTTATTTCAATCGGACATTCGGTTGCCGAGATATGTTATGTAAATTGCTAATAATCTTTTTGGCACGATTTGGTACCAAATTTGCCCAGTTAATGAAAATCTGTGCCGTTTCCAAATTCGCATTTTCAACACACTACGTGGGAAGGAAAGACCAAAGGTTTCCAAGGGCATCTTGTATTTGTCCCATATATTGATCTCTGCACATTTCCCCTATGCGCGGGCCAATTCAAATTCAAACTGTGGAAAGTGTTAAGATAGCAACTCTTTTTATGATCATGTTTAATTATGTAAAAACTTCAATCAGTGTACCTATATATACAATGTAATCTGGTTTATAAAATCAGTGCCTATTCGTAGTTCGGCGTGCTTTGTTGCCGCATACATATGAACCTCTGGCGTGCCTGCTTGCACTCGATGTCCTGAAAGACTTCGGCAAGTTAAAACGAACCATTGGACTTTACAACAATTGCTTATCAATGAATTTTTTTTTTAAACTATTAAAATTAAGAGTAAATTAACTTTTATTAAGTCGTAGAGTAGAGAATTCGAGTTTTTGTATTTAGAAAACGTAATCAAAGGAAACAGGATTTTAAAGTTGCTGAATGCACATACAAACAATGCAAGTCTTCTCGTGACGCGCGCCGATGTCATGGTAAAGGCGTTTCTGTTTATCAAAATATCCCCATGGTACATAAAATCGAATGTTTACCCCAAAGTGGCAGCCTTTTAGTATTTTAGTACTAAATCATTTAAAAGACTTATAATACACTCAACAAACTTGAGCACTCACCTGCAAATATTTACTATATGACCATCGTCGACTTTTCGCTCTTTCATTGACTTGAAACTCTCTCGAGCACAAATACAAAGTCCCAAAACATTCACCTGTGTGTGTTGAGCAAGATAATTATTATCAATAACCATTTTCAGAAATTAAAAATATATTGTCGACCCTATCCACATTCCGTAAAACTCCTCGGTGAATTCTAAATGACAGTCAGGATATGAAACGAAACTGCCGAGTGTTAGAATAATATAGGGGCTTCATACTCAAAATCGAAAACGTCGAGATTTCTTCGTCCTGTTCTCCGATGTATAAATAGCTTTTAACAAACATTGCGTGAAGCAAGTCTTGAAGTCAACCCTTCTGATGCAATTCCTTTTTTCAAAATTTATATTTTTCTCGGCAATCTCTCAACAATGCCTCTTTGATTTAGAATTGTTTGCAACGATCTCAGTAAAATGTTTACAGTTGCTTGTGGTGACGCAAATACTTTGGAGCCTAATTAGTACGAGGGGCATTCAATAAATACCTGCAACCATTGAAAATCTCTGAACCGTGACACGTGTCAACTTATGATACTTAAACTGTAAGTCTTATTCTTTTCTCACAGAAAATTTCGAACACGTAGGTCATTTTTATCATTACATTTTAGCACTGTGAATACCGTGATCTCAGAGCACTGGTTAGGGAATTAAATGTTACAATGGTGGGAAATTTGAAAGTATAATGCATTAAGATACATGCATTAACAGTGTTAATATTGGCGCTTGATTTATAATGCTGATTCTTGTCAATTTTCAGTGCCCAGAGACCATGATGTTTATAGTACTGAAATTACATGATAAAAATGACCCACTTGTTTGAAGTTTTCCGTGAGATAGGGGTAATAAAGGGTTCAACAAAAGAAAGTATACCACTTTGTTTATGTCATTTTGAGTAACTGTCAATTTGTTTTTGACCAAACAGGCCAGATAGGCATTTAGATAAATCTTTTAGGCATAATTTGATACCAAATTTGCCCCCTAACAACAAAGATAAACCATGATTAGCACCATTTAAAGGAAAATATCCCATTTTCAAAAGTCGCATTTCCAATACACAGCACGAGAAGATTTGGTTAAATTGTCCATGTTCTCCCCATCCATAACATTCCTTTACATTCAAATCCTTCACCCATGCATCAGTTTACAATTGAATTCGCCCGCGCATTGAGGGATATGCGGGATAAATACGGCATATGTGTGTGTTAACAATTGGCCTATTCTTCTCGTGCTGTGTATTGGAAATGCGACTTTTGAAAATGGGATATTTTCCTTTAAATGGTGCTAATCATGGTTTATCTTTGTTGTTAGGGGGCAAATTTGGTATCAAATTATGCCTAAAAGATTCATCTAAATGCCTATCTAGCCTGTTTGGACAAAAACAAATTGAAAGTTACTCAAAATGACATAAACAAAGTGGTATACTTTCTTTTGTTGAACCCTTTACTTACAGTTTAAGCATCACAAGTTTATTTTATTGACACATGTCACGGTTCAGAGATTTTCAATGGTTGCAGGTATTTAATTGAATGCCCCTCGAATATGTCTTAAGTTCAAGTCACTTATTGCAGTTCTTCCTAATAATATTCAAGTGTGTGATGATTGTTATTACGTAACGAGCTATCTTACATCCAACATATGTCTCCAGTCTTCTGTTTTTCCTTCAAGCAGTGTTGCCGGGTGTGCCAATCCCGCATTGTTAATACAGACGTCCACTCCTCCATACTTCTGCTTGATCTCCGCAAACATGGACAAGATCTCGTCTTCCTTTGAGACGTCACATTGAATTGCCTCAAGAGTACCGGTTGAATATTGCTTCGTTAAACACTTGGCCGAATTCTATGAAATACAAAATAAAATAGAGATGTAAAATCTTAGTCCAGTATTTTCCCGCGCTGCGCCTGTGTAATATTGAGTGTCATATATCAGGTTTTCATGAATGGAATAAAGGAAGCACTGCAAACCTGGTACGTACGGCGTATTGTACGTAAATACTTATACGATAGTCGCTAAAGTATACATCACCGTACCGTACAACTATATACAAGAAACCTAAAAAATTGAACTGACATCAAGAAAATTTGTCTGTGTTATTATGGAAATATTTGGAGTGGTTCACTTCAATTGGCATCGGTACTTGTACTAATCATGCTAATGGTGATGCAGAATGTTACTTTGACGACTACTATCGTATAAGTCTACGAATGAGCCATACGTACTCGTTTTGCAGTACGGCCTAAATTGGTGGCTCTATTTAGCAATAAAATAGAGATATAAAATCTTAGTTAAGTATAGGCCTATTTCCCCGCGCAGCGTCTGTCGTAATATTGACTATCAGGTTTTCATGAATTGAATAACGAAGCACTGCAAACCTTATTATAGTACGATGGCGTGTGTGTACGTAATACTTATACGGTAGTCGCTAAATTAATATTTGGCATCACCGTAACGTACAGCGTACTTTGACGACTACACTAGCCTATCGTATAAGTCTAACGTACAAGTCACGTACGTATACGAGCCATACGTACTCATTTTGCACTACGGCCTACATTGGCGGCTCTGTGATCATAATGACCTACAATCAAGGAAAATAATAGTTGGCACACTTGACGCAACTTATTACAACTACCCCTCTGTGCTCGCAATTGAGATCAGACTTGGGACATAGCACTGTTTAATATAAAGCAAAAGTCACCCCTTTTCTTATCCTTCCCCACCCCCATCAATCAATATTGGGAAACTGTCAAGGCTTCTGATAACAATGACTCGGATCAACATTGCCTCCGGGGAGAGGGGCGGGTTTTTTCCGTAATTAGGACAAAGTGTGCCAACCTTTCCCTTGATAAGTTGATTGTAGCCTATAGATCCCCTAGATCACGCATAGTATTAGTGGTTGTAGGGTCCCAGTTTTTGTGAATTGCATATAAATGAATAATATTGAAAACATGTCTAGGTCAAGGGCCAGGTCGGGAAATTATCTTTAGAGTCAAATCATTTGCATTCGAAGAGAAGACTTCACGAATTTGCCCATCTTAAATGAGAAGGTTTTTTGTGGTGTCCTAATTATTATCCTCACCTGTATCCTCTCAATATTAGCTGTATCTGGAGCACATCCGATGACTTTCATCCCCATCTGTACAAGATGATCAGCCACAGCTGCGCCTATTCCAGAGGAAGCTCCAGTCACAAGTGCCACACGACCGGACCATCGGTTGATGGGCTCGCCGCAATGTTCAGGTTCTCCACTTCGAGTTTCTAGTTGGTGGTTTATTTCGCTCATAATAACTGCGGTATTGAACGTCAATTACGGTTGTGCCAATGCCGTTACGCGATTTATTTGAACGCCATCAAACAGGTCTTCGAAGTAATAATATCAGATTATGGTTCAATTTTGACAAACTGAATACATTGCATAATGAAGCATTCGATCACTAAATTAAATCGATAAACCTTTCACTAGTCTGCTTTGACAATATAGGCCCTAAAGGTAACACAGTTGATCATGTCATATCACGAGAGGCGATAGTGTGATCATGTATGACCTAGTATTATTGGTTGTAGCGTCCCAGTTTTTGTGAATTGTATGGCAAATGAACTTAAAAAATAAATATGTCAAGTTTCACAACCGGGGGAGGGGATTTGAAAAACAAAAAGAAGAAGAAAAAACCCACCCCACTAAAACCCAGTTTTCGCCCTTGGACAAGCAACTTGAGTTTAACCATAGATACTCGAAGATATAAGGTTTAACTCATGGGGTTCGAAATTTGATCCATGGGTATTCTATTCGGATACAAAACCTTATCATGAAATGGCCTATACCATATAATATTTGTATACTATCAATTCCACTGGATTTTCGGACTTTGATCGAATAGAAGGGTTTATTGTTATCTCTGTAAGATTGTGAACTTTCCTCTTTGGTCCATTTATAATAATTATATTTATCTAAGTTCTGCGGATTGAACCGGGGGTGGGGGGGGGGGGGGGGCGGGGGGGGGGGGGGTAGATCGGGGAATTGTCAAATTGAAGCCTAGGCCTATATTAGTAGGAAGAAGGAGAGAAATGGCATAGAATAATGTTTGAAATACCAATGAACTTCTTGTCATATGGATTCAGAAAATGTATCTTCATGACCTTTTCGACGTATCGTTAATTATTAAAACGGATACGTTATTTTTAAATACGGGTATTAGATTTATATCTACAACTAGAGACTAGGGGGCAAGACATAGTTGTACCGACGAAAGGCATGATGTACCGACAAAAAATAGTATAAGGTTGCCCACATTTTGTTCTTCCAGTCAGTTTGAGAAACTTAAGAGCGGGGTGGGGGCGGGGGCGGGGGAGTGGGCGGGGGGGGGGGGGGGGTTTGGGGGATGGGTGGGGGCTCGATGTGGTTGTCTTCAAAACCACCTGCCAATCGCATGGTCAATAACACGAATGTACCGACGGCATTTTACCGACGGGGTAATTTTAGGGGGGGGGGGGGGGTGGTCCCCCTGCCCCCTGGCTACGCCACTTACAGCAACAACACACTAAAATCCCCGGCCGACTACAATCTGTTATTTTATTTTTTTGACAAACTAAAAACAAAAATTCCATCGAAATTCGGATAGGTATTCATTTTAACGTCGGAAATTTTCCTCGATGAAAATAAAATGGATCTGTTGGGTCCGTACAGAACAGGGTGTAAGATGTTCCACATACTGTATTAGATAGACGTGATTGGCTCACGATAGCACATAGGCCACGCCCATTGATATCACTGTATTAATATCTTTGAGTAGGGACTATGTGTACTGACGTCACGTTCAAGTGACCAATTGTGAGGCAATTGTATCTCTGGTTGCGGGGTTCTCCTACGAGGCGGAGAGGAGCTCAGTTCGTTGTGTCTTGGCTGTGAAGTCGAGTACTGGCTCTCCGAGTATCCTCCCCATCAAATGGACAACTCCGTCTAACCGATAGGGAACGAGTGTCAAGATGATGATTAAAGATAACAGAACTTAATATGGTCTTCGTGTGCTTAAGTTGGAACCCCATTCGTTGTAGTGTATGTGAGTTTACCGTCAAGCAAAATAAGTATCTCCAGACAAGAGTGCTTGTACGTAAGATCACGTATACTTACAAGGGTTTATTTTTTTTCGCCTTATGCATTGTGCGATACGCACTAATATTTTATTTTGAAGAAATCCCCGCTCTCGCGGGACTCATTTAGGGGAGCACCATACCAAATAACTTCCCCCCCCCCCCCATTGACAATACGTGTAACAATGCCATTTTCAAGACACACTTTGTTCCCTACGGTTTGAATAATATCATACTTGTTACCTATGACCAGAGAGATGACCATTTTCAGTAAACAAATAAAGGGGTTATCATTTATCAAGCTAAATTGTTCGTAAGGGAGTACCACACCATATCAATGCGCATTTTGTATAAATCCTTTTTTGATAGGGCGGTAACGCGTACATTTGCCTAAATGGTGAACAAGTGTGCCAGAAAACTTGAAAGTGAGGGCGCTGTTTGCGGGACCGTAACGAAAATGAGTAAGTCTACGTTGAGGGCAGCAAATGGCCCTGCAAAATCCCAGGGAAATGGGAGCACTGCACCAAATCAATGCGCAATTCGTGTAATCCTGTAGTAGTTCTGGAAAAGCGCGAAGACTAGGCTTGTAAATGTGAGGTTTTCGGGCAATTTGTTTCTCTGGGGATGGTATATTTGTATTTAAATGAACGAATGGGACCCATCCGTTGCACCTACTATGA
Source organism: Ophiura sarsii (assembly GCA_035610835.1). Taxonomy (NCBI): domain Eukaryota; kingdom Metazoa; phylum Echinodermata; class Ophiuroidea; order Amphilepidida; family Ophiuridae; genus Ophiura; species Ophiura sarsii. The sequence continues at coordinate 58,010,784 of CM069443.1, read as the reverse complement.
TAAGATACGATATTTTTAATTTATCGACCTAAATAGTGCCCAGGGCGGGCGTAAGCACCTGCCTAGTGAACAGGCATATCAGAAAACGTGAAAAAGTGAGGGCGCTGTGCAGGTCCGTAGCGGAAAATTTATGTTAATAACCCCTCATGAAACAAGGCTTAAATTAAAGTTGAGATGTTACTGAAAATGGTCATAGGTGACAAGTATGCCATAAATGTAACTGGGGGGTAGAAAAGGTGTCTTGAAATATGGCACTTTTACACGTATTTCAATGAGAAAGTTTTTTGGTGTGGTGCGCCCAAATCCCTGTCAAGGTTATTTACAGCTCGTCACCCATCAAAAAACAGTTGGTTTTTGGTGCACGAATCACGGGTAAGTACTGAGCACACAATATTGAGCAAAAATACAAATTTTCCTTGCCAGACCAGGGCTAAATCATTCACATTTACATCGTAATTGAGGCGTGGTTGTTTGGCCGACTACGTCTGCTCAAACGTGAACATAGTTTACAAGGGCAATGAATGAACATATTGTCATTGATCATGAATGATGATGAATGAATTGAAAAAAATAAGCTTTTTAAAATGTTGTTAAAACATAGTTCTTGGTACCAAAATCTAGGATTTTGGGATTTTGGTACTAACTTACTCAGGCAAGTGTGTAAGGTGGAACCTAACCATCTCTTGAAACACAGACTTAATCAGACTTAATCAGTCTATAAAATAAGTTCATGCTTGTATTGTAAAAAAAACAATCTGTGGCAGATTGCATAATCAGCATACATCTCATCTTGAAGGCATCATGTTTATGAAAAGAAGTTATTGATTGCTCCTGAAATGCCAGAAAAGATAAGTTGGGATTAGGCCTATGTTAATCCATGCATGCCCAGCATAGATCAAACATGACAAAAGAATCAATAAACTTAATAAATGGATGAATAGAACAAGAAGTTATTGATCTCCACAGGAGACTCAATTGCTTATAGACTATGCAATAAGTCTGGTCAAGAAAATGGTTAAGGTTATTAAATTGGTTCCCTTTAACACTGTGCCTTGAGTAAGTACCAAAATCCTAGATTTTGGTACCAAGGACTAGTTAAAACATAGTCTCAATAGATTCAGTTATAACTGTACCATTTCAAGCCATGAACCCTAAATAAAGTGGAACGTAATATGAAAACCAGACCAGTTGTTGAAATGCCCCATGAATAGAAGTTATTTAAGCACAAATATCCTTAACATCACCAGCAGGACATGCCTGATATTTTAAGCGCTCAAAATTAGATTATTGCAGCTTGCTTAAAAACTTTCAGATTGATTTTTCAAACAAATAATGAATCTTTTTGGAAATTTATAAGAAAACTTGATGCGGGCTGGTGACGGGAAATTAAGGTCAAGTAACAAAAATAATGTGTTTAACGTCCGGACTTTTTAAAAAATCAGTGAGGGCGGCCCTTACTATTTGCTATTTTTATCCCCCTGGTTTGTAAAACCAGAAGGGGATTTTGTCATCATGTAATGTGTGTCTGTGCGTATGTCTGTGTGTATGTGGGGGTGTGTGCCTTTTGGTGTGTGGGGGTTGTTACGAATCCTAATCCAAGGCCGAAATCACCTGTACCCAAATTCAACACTTAAATAGGAAATCAAATCGACACACTGTTTACTATCTAAATCACTGTTTAATTAATGTTTCTTTTGTTTGTTTTGCTTCTGATCGTTCGTTCGTTCATCATAGAAATCACATACAATATAATACACACATACATATCATAAACATTCAAGTAATATGGCTTACTAATTAGAGTTCGGATCCAATGGAAACATTGAAGATAGTAACCTTGGTGAACGCAAAAGTTCTCCATGCAAACATATCCTGGGCGATCGCGAATGTGCACATAATTATACTCGAGTCGTAGTACCAATTGCAGATATCTTATTGTCGATGAATCGTAGTTATCGCAAAGGTCCCTCTTGGTAACATCCATTGTTTCTTGCAAATGTTCATCCCTCCAGTCATTCAGCTTTAACTGCTGACCGACGACTTTCTCCAATCGCAGAATGTAGCAATGTTCGCAGCTTCTTAACGTCAGCTCCTGGCTTGACAAAAGTGACCAGTTTACAGTCACCAAGTGGAGTGGAAGTTATCCCACACCAACATCATCCAAAATTGGATTATCACTGCTATTCTTTGCTCTAATCATAGAGCACCACTATGCTACAAATCAGCTTGTTTCACTGATCTATTTCTCCGGCTTTATCATACTGCATTTCACAGCTTTAGATTACCACTCTTTCAGTGCTAGACCAGCACATCCTTTCAGGTTGAAGTTCCTCACAAAAAGCCCAGATCCTCTTCCTTCCACTCGCAATCACAAAGGTATATGCAAATCAACAATACCATGATGTCACTAATATTTGCATATTAGGATAATACATACAATTGAAGAACCTTCTAGAAATCTCTTTTAAGCCCTCCCCTACTCACCAGTCACTGGGGTTATTAACAGTCGGACTTGGTCCAACCCGACCCTCTTGTGACCATTTATCCATCTGTCTTTGGGTCAAACTTAGCCCAATTTCCATCTTATCTTTCTCTTTGTTTTCGGGTAGCAATCTTGGCCTAATTTCTGAGAAAGTGCAAGTGCCCCAGAATGCCACATCATCAAAACAACTCAAATTTGAACAATGGCCTACTTCTTCTTAGCTCTTATAACACGCTCTCATAACACCCTCCCCCTTAAAAGAAGAAAGTGTGAATGTAATGAAAACTTTCTTGAGTTATAAACCTCGCATAAAATATTAAAACCTTACTACTCTACATGACACATTATTTATAACACAACTTATTCTACGGTCTCATTCCCTCAAAAGGGACATTCTTGTTAACCTTTTACACTCATTCAACTCTGGACAAGGCATCTGCCATAACGTTATCTTTCCCCTTTATGTGCCTTATGTCCAAGTTATATTCCTGTAGGGTCAAACTCCATCTCACCAATCGTTGGTTTTTGTTTTTCATCCTGTGGATGAAAGTGAGTGGATTGTGATCGGTAAATACCAACACAGGGCACACTGTGGTATTCAAATATATCAAAATGTTGTAATGACAAAAGTAATGCCAAACACTCCTTTTCAATTGTGGAATAGTTTCTTTGGTGTTTGTCAAACTTTTTTGAAAAATAACATATCGGGTGATCAATTTCATTATCACCTTCTTGCATGAGTACACCTCCACATCCTTTGTCACTGGCATCAACTGCCAATTTAAACTGTCTCTGAAAATCGGGTGCTGTGAGCACCGGTGAACTCATCAAAATTGCCTTGATTTTGTGAAATGCATTTTCGCACTGATCTGACCATGTGAATTTGACACTCTTTTTTAACAAATCAGTCAAAGGACTTGCAATATCCGAAAAGTTTGGACAGAACTTTCTATAGTACCCCACCATGCCTAGAAATCTCATCAGTTCCTTTTTGGTTGTAGGTGTGGAGTATTTCTCTATACCCTCCACTTTTGCATGGATAGGTTTAACCTTCCCTTGACCCACAACATGTCCTAGATATGTGACTGTGGCATGGCAAAATTCACTCTTTAGTAAATTTACAGTTAACTGTGCTTCAGCTAACTTCTTGAATAGTTTCTGGAGTTGCTCCATGTGTTGTTCCCAAGTTTGACTATAGACAATCAAATCATCCACATAAGCCTCACACCCCTCAATATTGGATACAATTTTGTTTACCATTCTTTGGAAAGTTGCCGGAGCATTTTTCAATCCAAACGGCATGACTTTGTATTGGTACAAACCAAAGGGTGTACAAAATGCCGAAATTTCTTTTGCACGATCTGACAATGGAACTTGCCAGTACCCTTTCAATAAGTCAAATTTGCTGACAAATTTTGCATTTCCAATTTTGTCAATGCAATCATCAATTCTTGGAATAGGGTATGAATCTGTCTTTGAGTGCACATTAACAGATCTCATGTCTGCTACTAACCTATAACTACCATCCGGCTTAGGAACTAAAATACATGGTGAGCTCCAGTCACTATCACTTGTTTCAATAATATCATTATCAAGCATATACTCAATCTCACTTTTGAGATGTACCATTTTCAATGGGTTTACTCGGTACGGATGCTGCTTTATTGGTTTTGTTTCACCAACGTCAATATCATGAATTGCAACATTTGTTCTGCTGGGTGCATCCGGAAAGATACCATCCCAGTTTTCAATCAAGTTACCAATTTCCATTTGTTGGTCCTCTGAAAGATGACCTAACTTTTGGTCCAAGTTGGAAAGTACATCAGAATTTTGAAGTTTGACATTGTACTCTTTGTGATTTTCATCACTGACATTGTTGTCATTTCTTACTTCAGAATTATCTATACTGGTTTCTACATCAGCCTGGTTCACTGAACACACAGGTTTTGTCATGCCATCATCACCCCTTTCAATATACTCTTTCAACATATTCACATGACACAATTGTCTACCTTTTCTTCTATTGGGTGTTTTGATAACATAATTCACATCTCCCACTTTTGACTCTACCTCACATGGGCCATAATACCGAGCTTGTAATGGTTGGCCTGAAATTGGAAAAAGTACCAACACTTTGTCACCTGGCTCAAAAACTCTACTTTTTGACTTTTTGTCGTACCATTGCTTCATTTTGGCTTGACCCTGTTTCAAATTCTCCCTTGCGATATCAGTAGCTCTATTTATAGCCTATGCCTAAATGTGGATATGTAATCCAAAAGATTGATATCTGATTGTTCATTCAGCCACTTTTCTTTCAGCAATTTCAAGGGTCCACGCACTGTATGTCCGAAAACTAATTCAAAAGGACTAAATCCCAAAGTTTCTTGCACAGCTTCTCGAGCAGCAAAGAGTAACAAATGTACGCCCTCATCCCAATCTCTTTGAAATTCTAAACAGTAAGTTCTCATCATGTTTTTGAGGGTTTGATGGAACCTTTCAAGTGCACCTTGCGACTCAGGATGATATGCACTTGACATGTATAATTGCTCTATACCTAATTCGTACATGACCTGCTGGAACAAACCCGATGTGAAATTTGAACCCTGGTCAGATTGTATGGATTTAGGGAGCCCTACAAATGTGAAAAACATGATCAGTGCTTTCACAATTGTAGCTGCCTTAATGTTCCTCAAAGGTATCGCTTCCGGAAAACGTGTGGATGCGCACATAATTGTCAGAAGGTATTGATTACCTGTCTTAGTTTTCGGTAGGGGACCCACACAGTCTATTATGACTCTACTGAACGGTTCATCAAAAGCTGGAATTGGCTTTAAAGGCGCAGGTGGGATTTTCTGGTTTGGTTTACCAACCACCTGGCACGTATGACATGTTTTGCAATACTCAGAAATATCTTTTCTGAGATTGGGCCACCAAAAGTGCTGTATGACTCTATCATGAGTTTTTCTAACCCCGAGATGCCCTGCCATAGGACTGTCATGTGCAATAGAAATTACTTCATGACGATAGACCTGTGGTACTACAATTTGGTGAATGACTTTCCATTCCTCCTCTACAGGTGCATAGGGTGGTCGCCACTTTCTCATAAGCACCCCATTTCGTTTGTAAAAACACACAGGATTTTCTTCAACTTCCTGTGGGGACAATGCCCTGGTACCTAGATTTATTATTTCAGGATCTTTTCCCTGTTCAGACACTAGCTTGGCATGACTCAGTGGGTCTGCTTTCTTACCATGTTCATGCTCAGCGGCTGGGTCCTGCTCAGGAGTCTTCTTGTCTCCTTGAGATAGAAGTTTTTCTTCCTTCTCATCTAACTTGGTCACAAAGGTGTCTTCTAAATTGAAACCAGAATCATCACTTTGTGTGTGACTCTCCTCATTTGTTTGTAATGAGGCCTTTTTGCTCATTGCCCTTGTTACGACACATGCAGGAAACATTTTGTTTTCCTCTTTTTCATTTTTAAGATCGCAACAAGGTTTGTCAGAAACAATTGGTTCTGGAAGAACTCTTCCTCCAGCCAAATCATTGCCCAGTAACATAGACACCCCTTTTACTGGTAGTTCTGGCCTAATGCCTATAGTGACTCTACCTGAAACCAAATTTGATTTCAGGTTGATTTGGTGGAGTGGGACATTGATTATTTCCATACCAATCCCCTGGATCAATGCGCTAGTACCCGTTGAACTTTCTTCATCAAAGGGTAAAGTTCCTGCTAGCATCATCGATTGTGAGCAGCAGGTATCCCGCATGATCTTAATGGGCTGGTGGTTCCCATCACTAAGTGACACAAATCCCTCTATTACAAAAGGTTTAAAATCCTCACTCACTTTTTCCGTCTCCCTTCCCTTTTGTGGAATTTCTTATTTAGTCACAATAGAGTGTGTGGGTTTTAGTTTTGACCCTAGACTGACTGTGCAGCCTACCGTTTCTGACTCCCTCTTTTTATTTTTCAAGTAGTAACACTGGGACATATTATGCCCTGATTTCTTACAATAATTACAAGTAACCATGGATCTACTTTCTGACCCACTTTTTGGTTTGTAACCTGTAGCTCCCTCTTTCTTACTTCCCTGGGAATTAACTTGTGTTTGTTGCTTCCCACTCTGACCCTGACCTTGACTTTGTCTTTGCTGGTATGTTTTAATTTGGTAACCCCTTTGTGGGTTATAATTTGGTTTACTAGCGCTCAATTTGTGTGTAAGCGCATAGTCGTCAGCTCTGATAGCAGCCTCATGCAAATTTTGACATTTTCCTTCATCCAAGTGTGTTTTGATATCAGCGTGGACACAGCACTTGAATTCTTCAATCAGCATCAACTGCCTAAGTTGACCAAAATCATCTTTGACTTCATTAGAGCCAAGCCATCTATCAAACATTTGCTCTTTCACCCTCGCAAATGCGTCTCGTCCTGCTTTTTTGCATACCTGAATTTTTGCCTATATGCCTCCGGCACCAGCTCATATGCCTTCAGAATGGCATCTTTTACTTCATCATAGTTATTACTTTTTTCCAACGGAAGAGATGAATAAATTTCACGAGCTTTCCCAACAAATTCACTCTGTAGTAAGAGCGTCCAAGTTTCTTTAGGCCATTTTAAATTCGTGGCTATTTTTTCAAAATGCAGAAAATATTTGTCAACCTCTGCATCTTGAAACTTTGGAACCAGTCTAATGTATTTAGCTGGGTCAAACGGCTTGTGGGTGTGATTTGATGAGTCCCCTAGCTTCTCTAACTTTTCGTGCTCTAGTTTATATTTGGCTTCAATTTCTTTTTCTTTCAATTTGTTTTCCATTTCAAGTTTTTGTTTCTCTACTTCCAATTTCTGCTTCTCCAGTTCCAGTCTGGCAATTCTTTCTTGTTCCTCAATTTTGAGTTTTTCCATTTCCACCTGCATCTTAAGTTCCATTTCTTTTATCTTAAGTGCATCTCCCTCAAATAGCATTTGTACTTCTTCTTTCTCTTCCAAACACTTCAATTCCAAAAAATCATCCCCAACCAATACATCAATTAATGCATTCTTGATCACTTGTTTTCTGGTACTTTGCTTGAAGCCCATTTCATAATATATAGACAATGCTAATAGCTCAGGTTTCTTTAACTCATCAAATTTTCCCCACGTCACCTCTTTCATGAAAGCTTCTACGTTGAACGACATTTTCAAATAACAAACAATTTCTAAATAGCAAAATGCTAAATTCAACAGTGTGTGTTTCTAAATTTCGAATTCAATTTCCCGGACAAGCCCCCAATTTCTGTTACGAATCCTAATCCAAGGCCGAAATCACCTGTACCCAAATTCAACACTTAAATAGGAAATCAAATCGACACACTGTTTACTATCTAAATCACTGTTTAATTAATGTTTCTTTTGTTTGTTTTGCTTCTGATCGTTCGTTCGTTCATCATAGAAATCACATATATACAATATAATACACACATACATATCATAAACATTCAAGTAATATGGCTTACTAATTAGAGTTCGGATCCAATGGAAACATTGAAGATAGTAACCTTGGTGAACGCAAAAGTTCTCCATGCAAACATATCCTGGGCGATCGCGAATGTGCACATAATTATACTCGAGTCGTTGTACCAATTGCAGATATATTATTGTCGATGAATCGTAGTTATCGTGAAGGTCCCTCTTGGTAACATCCGTTGTTTCTTGCAAATGTTCATCCCTCCAGTCATTCAGCTTTAACTGCTGACCGACGACTTTCTCCAATCGCAGAATGTAGCAATGTTCGCAGCTTCTTAACGTCAGCTCCTGGCTTGACAAAAGTGACCAGTTTACAGTCACCAAGTGGAGTGGAAGTTATCCCACACCAACATCATCCAAAATTGGATTATCACTGCTATTCTTTGCTCTAATCATAGAGCACCACTATGCTACAAATCAGCTTGTTTCGCTGATCTATTTCTCCGGCTTTATCATACTGCATTTCACAGCTTTAGATGACCACTCTTTCAGTGCTAGACCAGCACATCCTTTCAGGTTAAAGTTCCTCACAAAAAGCCCAGATCCTCTTCCTTCCACTCGCAATCACAAAGGTATATGCAAATCAACAATACCATGATGTCACTAATATTTGCATATTAGGATAATACAAGTACATACAATTGAAGAACCTTCTAGAAATCTCTTTTAAGCCCTCCCCTACTCACCAGTCACTGGGGTTATTGACAGTCGGACTTGGTCCAACCCGACCCTCTTGTGACCATTTATCCATCTGTCTTTGGGTCAAACTTAGCCCAATTTCCATCTTATCTTTCTCTTTGTTTTCGGGTAGCAATCTTGGCCTAATTTCTGAGAAAGTGCAAGTGCCCCAGAATGCCACATCATCAAAACAACTCAAATTTGAACAATGGCCTACTTCTTCTTAGCTCTTATAACACGCTCTCATAACAGGATGCCTTTTGGTGTGTGTGTGTGTGTGCCTTTTTGTGTGCCTTTTGGTTAGCCTTTTTTCCGAATTGTAGAGCACGTGTGGTCCAGTGGAGTAGTTGCCGGTCTCATAATCATAAGGTCGTGAGTTCTAGCCCCGCTGGTGCCAATGTGTTTGTGTCCTTGGGCAAGGCACTTAGTCTACATTGCCTATTGGGGGTTACTATATAGGGGTTATGTATGTTTGTTCATGTTGGTTTATGTCGCAACTTGGCGCTGATTTAGCTGCTGCCTGGACGTTGCATTGTTTATTAATGTATTTGATTTGTAATGTTTTTACAATTCAGCCAGTTGGCTGCGATGACAATAAAATTTAGACCTTTATTATTATTATTTTATTATGCTGTATCTTTTGAACGGATGGACGGATTGACTTCAAACCTTCAGCGATAGGTAGGCCATGGTCAAAAGATGTGGCTGCTTGTTTTGGGGTCTAATTTGCATAAGTCATCTGAGGTCAAAGGTCATCCATAGGTCAAATCGGAAAAGTTGCCCGATTGACATCAAACTTAGGGGAGCACACCACTAAGTCGGGTTTGCGCGGCACTTCCGGTAAAAGTTTATCACAGCAATAGTTCCTTTTGACCAAATGAATGTGCAAAATTGGCATCAATTTGAGGGGTAATGATATCAAATTTGTGTTTTATGTATTTTATGGATTATATATTTAATGTTTAGAACAGAAAATCCGATGAATTTAGCTGAAATATAAATAACGGGCCGATTTACACACATGGTGCATGAACGGGAAATAACCGAATATTGACTCGCGTAATGATACCATTTAATTTTGCCGACTTCTAGCAAAAAATCTCGACGGCGTATCTCAGTTCATATTAAGATATGTTAAAGTACAGGGATGGTCCTATAACATATCAAAAATTCAGAGATCTAAACGCTAGCCAACTGGATTTACAGCGATTTGAATTCGTAGTACGAAGCGTGTAAAGTCAATGGGGACCGAATTAGTGTTGTGCTCCCTTAGAAAAGAAACATGAACGCCGGGTGATTATTTTTGGGGGTCTAATTTGCATAGGTCATCTGAGGTCAAAGGTCATCCAGGGGTCAAATCGTAAAAGTTGCACGATTGACTTCAAACTTGGAGAAAAGAAACATGAACACCGGGTGAACATGTCTAAAATAAATTAGAGGTCATCCAAGGTCATCTGAGGTCAAAGGTCATCCAGAGGTCAAATCGTAAAAGTTGCCCGATTGACGTCAAACTTGGAGACAAGAAACATGAACACCGGGTGAACATGTCTAAAATAAATTAGGTCATCTGAGGTCAAAGGTCATCCAGAGGTCAACTCGTAAAAGTTGCCCGATTGACGTCAAACTTGGAGACAAGAAACATGAACACCGGGGGAACATGTCTAAAATAAATTAGAGGTCATCCGAGGTCAACAGTCATTAGAGGTCAACCAAGGTCAAAGGTCAACAAGGGGTTAAATTGTGCAATGAACACCGGGGAACATGTCAAAAAACAATTAGAGGTCATCCGAGGTCATCTGATGTCAAAGGTCATCCAGAGGTCAAATCGTAAAAGTTGCCCGATTGACGTCAAACTTGGAGTAAAGAAACTGAACACAGAGTGAACATGTCTAAAATTAATTAGAGGTCATCCGAGGTCAACAGTCATTAGGTCACCCCAGGTCAAAGGTCACCAATGGGTTACATCGTGCAATGAACACCAAGGGAACATGTCAAAAATAATTAGAGGTCATCTGAGGTCAAATCGTTAAAGTTGCCCTATTGACCTCAAACTTGGAGAAAAGAAACATGAACACCGGGGGAACATGACCCATATATGACCTTTGACCTCATGTAGTTGATCTCCCAGCCAGGGGGATTCGCAAGTCGTGACTTGCAGTATTTTTAGATTTTGTCTTATTTTCACGCTGATCGTCGGTCGGGAGTTTTCTATCAATCGTAGGTTCAAGTCGCCTTGAAACTAGGATTCTTTGTTCACCCCAAAAAGTTCCTATCTAGGTTGGAAATTCTACAATCAGATCTGAATTCAGTGAGGGTTAGTTATCGGAGTCTCTTTCCGTGGTTTAAGCTGATAATCAGATTTAATTGTAGAATTTCTCCTCTACCCCATTCACTGTGTACAACATGCAGGTCTATACAGTGAGTGTCAGTTCGCCGTGATTCGGAGAGTCACGTTAAGCCGTTGGTCCCGTGTATTCAGACGCTTCACCCTGAACACATTAAAAGTTACAGACCTTATCGTTAAGAGTAGGGGATCATCCCGGGTCTGTTACCTCATAGATTTTTTGGTTACCTGTACAAAAATCACAACCTCTAGGTTTTAGAGGGCTTCCAGTTTAGCCGGATAGGCTGCTATAGGGAGTTAACAAGCAATAAGCAATAAGTTATTCCATGGTGATCTTATTTGTGCATAGACATAGACAGTTTTTCTGCACCTTTTCCTAGTTTGTTTATATTGTCTTTTGTTCGAAGACTCGATATGCTGGACAAACGAGGGACTTGTAAAGAGCCGTATAATCTTCAAATATTAAGCACTCAAAATATCTGAAATGTACAGCTGCTATTTTCATATTTGGCATTCCCCAAAAGTTGAGTAAATGAACAAAAAAGATCTTCGTAATTGGGTTTTCAATGTACATATTAAAGAATGATTTGCTACTAATTATGTCTTCTTTTACCAAATATTTATTGATTAGTTTTCCCAAGAGTTGAGTCCAACCAACAAGAGAGCGATCATGGCAGCATTGTGCAGCCGTTGGAGTGGGCGTGTTGCATTGGTGACTGGTGCCTCGTCCGGTATAGGTGCTGCTATAGCTCATGAGCTGGTGATGCTAGGAATGAAGGTGGTTGGATGTGCACGCTCAATTGACAGAATTGAGGTGAGAAACCCTTGGGTTATAAATATCCAGATCCAAGGTGTGATTGTGCGTGACCCCAAACCAATATACAAAATAAGGTTTCCACATTCTATAACCATGGACTTGAAGTCCATGCTATATTAAGGGAGCAATCACTATTTATGCCAGGGTGGGGGCAGAGGAAATCAGGAGGGGATACGAAAAAATAAATTAGACATGAAGGGGGGTATACGCAAAAAAGTTTCTGGCAAAGACATTAACTTTTCACATTGCGCATACGGTACTGGAGGGGGACATGAAATTTGTTTGTGTTCAAGAAGGGGGGGGGGGGGGGGGGGATGATAAAATATGTGCACCCCAAAAAATCCTCTGTCCCCCCCCCCCCCCACCCCACCCCTGGCGTGAATAGCGATCGCTCCCTAAGGGACCGTTCATTATTTATGGTGGAGGGGGGGTTGGGACAAATTCGAGACTCGAATGTTAAAATTACCTAAAACCCCCTACAGCTGAAACTGAAAATTACATGACCCCCTTGCTAACCAGTCGCTTTTTACACAACCCCCCCCCTTCCCGAAAAAAAATCAACTTGTCACATACTTAAGGGGCTGTCTTTACCTTTGGAATTTTGTTCATGGATACGTTGGCAAATTTTGTTTGTGCCCTATCTGAACGGGCAATAATTTTATTATGCCCCTTCTTTTTATTGTGTGAAATTAGTAATGGCGATTGTAGCGAGTTGGAATTTTTTTCTTCATATTTATACATTTTGGGTGGTTTTGTGAGTCTTTATAACCCGAACAAGTTAGAACATTCGAGCAGAAACATATAATCCAGTGAAACGTTCTACTTTTGTGAGCATTGGTGCAAAGCAGCTCTAGATGAGGTGAAAAGCATGCAATAAATCAAAATGTCAAATCATGAAATTGGATTTTGTAACATTATACACCCTGTGGCTCTAATGTCTCGACCGTTGATGATTATATAGATGTTTTTCCACCATATCGTCGATTTGCTGTCCAGAAGTCGTCTCATAGTAAAGGTTTCTGAAGTCGATAGGTTTTAAGAAAATATGCGCGAAGCGCAGAAAAAATGGCATTTACACTCCAAAATAGCCTCTAAAATCACTCCAATCACCACCATCTTTAAAGTTTACACAAATTTACACAACCCCCCCTGTTCAAGAATAAAAAGTTACATAACCCCCCCCCCCCCCCCCGCCCCCCTCCACCATAAATAATGAACGGTCCCTAACTAAACTAAACTCAAAGCGCTGTACAACAAATGAATAAAAGATTAAAGCAAAAATACAACAATGATCTTAAATCTACAAAAATATACATACACAGAGTCAAATGTATATTTTAAACAAAAAACATGAGATATGAAATACAGTGTATGGCATTAAAATGCATTATGGCATTAAAATGCATTATGGCATTAAAATGCATTATGGCATTAAAATGCATTATGGCATTAAAATGCATTATGGCATTAAAATGCATTATGGCATTAAAATGCATTATGGCATTAAAATGCATTATGGCATTAAAATGCATTATGGCATTAAAATGCATTATGGCATTAAAATGCATTATGGCATTAAAATGCATTATAATTGTTATTTACTTTAATTTTAGAACACACACACATTTTTCTCTATTAAAATACCAAATATTGTTGCATGGGGCTTTATGTAAACCCCATTTTCAGGCAGGCTAGCCCTTTAATATGGCCCTTTAATGGCATATTACATGTATGTGATCTTTACCAGGGGAAACCCTCTATCCTTGATTTTTTTTGAAAGCAGATTTTCTTGCAAATTTACATTTCTGATCATAAATCATAAATATATTCTGAGTTACTGAGTGATACGATTCCTAATTACTACAGAGTCATGGTTTTAGAGTGAATTTAGAATGAAAAAATAAACTGTCCTGGTAGCAGGACAGTTTTTTTCACTCTTTGAACCATTATTTTGGAGTAATTAGGAATCATATTGCTCTGTAACTCAGAATATATTTTTATGATTTTTGATCAGAAATGTGAATCTGCAAGAAAATCTGCTTTCAAAAAAAAAATCAAGGATAGAGGCATCATATGGAAAAGATCACATAGTTTGCCTTTAACCTAATCCATAAATGTCTTAGGTCCAATGTTGAGAATTTTGATATACATGTTATCATTTAAATAAGCGACATTCCATCTTGTACCTTTTAAATATCTAACGTTACTTGCATAACTGTGCTCACTCATCCTTTAACATTACAAATCTATTTTAATAATACATTTTAAGGAGACATCGTCCAAGCTTCCAAAGACTGAAGGTACTGGTTCGCTCCATGGAATTAAGTGTGACCTTTCTAAGCCGGATGAAATAACAGCAATGTTTGCCGAGATCAAAGAAAAGTATGGAGGAGTGGACGTGTGTGTTAACAACGCAGGATTGGCACACCCGTCAACATTGCTCGAAGGTAAAACAGAGGACTTTAGGAACATGCTTGATGTAAGTAAAAAGTTTTACTAACAGACTCTGATACAATTTACAAGAGCCCGTGGCATAGCTAGTATTTTCATATGGGGGGGGGGGGGGGGGGGCAAAAATGTTAAGTGAACTGACAAGTACTTTACCAGGAAGTCAGGGTGGGGGTGGGGGTGGTGGGAGGAAGGGTGGGTGTGACGTGTTTACTCCAAACAAGCTTTTGACAACCGACAGTGCCAAGTCTCAACTGACTCTGCCAATTTCGGCCGAGATTGACAATCTCAACCGACAGAGACAATTTCAACTGACAGGATTCAGTCTCAAACGACAGGATTCCAATATTGGGGGGCCCATACCCTCCCTCTGGCTACACCTCTGACAAGAGCCTATTCAAAAGCTGTGGTAGAACTATCTTTCTCTCTGTCATTGACAAGTCCAGACAGAATAAACTGGAAAACACACTATCTATAAGCTGATCAAGAGTACTGTAAAGCATTAACATTTCGTGATTCACAAACTTCGGCCTTTTTCATTGTCATGAACATTTTGCGAATGTGTTAAGTAGTCATTACATTCCTTTAAAAAGCAAAAAAATTGTGTGCATGAAAATATCACGAGACAGCTGCACTCCCTAAATTCACAACATTTTGATGCACGCGAACATTTCATGTTTAACAGTAATTCATGTGAGTATTACATCCACATTTTTATCAGTTAGGTGACAAAAACACACACCTTGGCCCTGTTGGCCCTGTATACAGGCAAAAGGCCCTTGCCGGTAGCGTCAATTAGTCGGGGATGTTTTTTTTTTCTTTTTTTTTTTCTTCTAAATTTTGATGAAGTTTTAGTTTTTTAAATTGTCCAATTCTTAAAATTTGCAAATAATATATTATATTCTAAACAATTTCAAGTAACAAAAAAAATGGGTTGGTGGAGCTTTATGGCACTTTCATACTCCCAGCCTTGGGCATTGGTCGATATTGGCAATGTCTGCTGACTTTTGGCCAATGCGCAACAACAGGAGTGCAACAACGGGAGTATGAACGTGCCTTTATCATGCGCTAACAAAGGATGTCACATATTCTCCTTGCTGTTCTGTGATGGTACAAGCTCCCTTCCCTCATGAATCAGTAATTCAAGTAACAATTAGTTACAGAGCTACATTCATTATTTCTGCAGTCATAAAATACCTCAATCAGCAATGATACTATCAAATAGCACATATCCTCCCTCCTTGCTCTGGCTCCACACCACAAGGAGTGTTGAAAAGTAGTTTGGTAGAACAAAAGGAATTATAATGTCAACATTTTGAAGCCAACATTTCAAGAAATTAATTTTGGCTCAACTAAGATTCTCCTTTGTACAATAAACATACACCTAACACAAAAAGTTCCTTTTCTTTGCATTTTTCAGGTCAATGTTCTGGCTCTTTGTATTTGCACACGGGAAGCCATCAAATCAATGAGAGATAGAAACGTAGATGATGGACATGTCATACATATCAACAGGTAGGCATGAAATTGCATTCTCACGATCGGTATGACAACACATCAATGAGAAAAAGAAACGTTGATGATGGACATGTCATACATATCAACAGGCATTGCATTCTCACGATCGGTATGACAACACATCAATGAGAGAAAGAAACGTAGATGATGGACATGTCATACATATCAACAGGTAGGCATTGCATTCTCACGATCGGTATGACAACACATCAATGAGAGAAAGAAATGTAGATGATGGACATGTCATACATATCAACAGGTAGGCATTGCATTCTCACAATCGGTATGACAACACATCAATGAGAGAAAGAAACGTAGATGATGGACATGTCATACATATCAACAGGTAGGCATGAAATTGCATTCTCATGATCGGTATGACATCACATCAATGAGAGAAAGAAATGTAGATGATGGACATGTCATACATATCAACAGATAGGCATGAAATTGCATTCTCACGATTGGTATGACATCACAAATCATGTTTACTTGTACCTGATTAGTCAGCAGGCTGTTCCTGTGAACATCCCTCCCACTGCAAAGGTGAAAGGTTACTTTAGCTGTCAAAACGTGTTACAGCTCCCAATATTTTATTAAGTTTTCCAATTTGCAATGCAATGTCAATGGGAACCAGTGGGACCAATGGGAATGGGACACTAGTGACAGAAATCAGATATCATGTGATGCAAGTGGTGCATGCTGGACTGCACAAGAAATTTCTTTGAATATTATAGGTGCTATAACGTTTTCCTATAGCATGTGCAATATTTACATAATACTTCCATTTAGAATGTTATAGAACAAATAGTACATTGCTTTGACTTACAATTTCATTGCATTTCAGCGTTGCTGGTCACCGTGTTCCGACGTTTTCCAATAACATGTATTGCGCTACAAAGCATGCCGTCACAGCTCTTACAGAGGGTCTACGACAGGAATTGCGTGGCATTAAGTCACACATTAGAATCACGGTAAGTTTGAAAGACAAATTAATGAGCAATTTGTATGACATCTGCCTGCCTGCAATACCCTTAGTTCCAAAGAAAAAGTGACTTTCACTCAGAGTCTTTACATTGACGCAAGAGTAATATTTTGCATGACTGTCGTTGAATATTGAATTCAGCCCAAATGTAAATGTTGTCAAGTGGGAAAAATACTCTGACAAAAATTCCCATCAAGATTAATGGGATGTGTGACTTGGTCCAAATCAAATGATGGGCTTGGCCTTAATGAGTTTTGATGACCAGAACTTGATCTGAATGAAGTGTTTTTATAAGTGTCTGTGACTTGACTTCCAATTATAAATAGTGCCTTTGTGAATTTCTTTGCAGGCTGTAAGCCCAGCTGTTGTTCATACCGAGTTCCGTGTGAGGATGTTTCCTGATGATCCTGATGCTGGAAAGGTCTATCAGACAGTTCCGGTAAGAATGGACCATTACATCACATTGCTTTAGTCAATTATTTATCCAAGCAATTCCCTGAACACTTTCCACGCGCTACAGTTCCAAAACTGCACAAAATGTCAACATTATTGAAAATCATCACCATATTTGAAATTACCATGAGATATGCATTAAAATAAATACAAACATGCTTGGTATTGGGTTCAGTAATTCATGAAATAAGACTTTGAAAATTGGGAAAGGTTTCTAAAAAAAAAATCTGTTTTGTAATGGTAAAACTAACAGCTGCTAACTTTCTTTTCATGTACAATGAGACAGACGTTTGTTTCACCTTGTTGCATGTATTGGGCTATATTAAAAAATCATTTGTCTCAAAGCTCCCGCGCGCGTTAGTTAATTCATGCGCGTTAGAAAAAGAAGATTTCCCCCCCCCAAAAAAGAACAAAATCCCCAAATTTCACCGGTTTTCCAGATTTTCATTGGTCACATCATTTTAAATACAAAGGTAACTTTTACAGGATTTCAATATTTTATATTTAAAACAAAACAAAACAAAATAAAAAAACCCCCACATTCCGCATTAGGTTTTGAAAAACTGAAGAGCTTTGAGACAAAAGATTTTTTAATATAGCCTTAAATGTAATCTATCGCCTACTTATTAATTAATTCCCTTGGTTTGGCCACTGAATTGTTAACGTTATTTATTCCGTTGTTTTACCAATTTCCTCAACTTACTAGATCAATTTTGTGCCACATGGCCTCAAAGTGAACACTGGTTTTGACTGAAGTTGTTAATTTGTTCCTGTGCAAATTATTTTACAGTGTCTGAAAGCCAAGGATGTAGCTGATGCTGTGTTGTATGCACTTCAAGCTCCACCTCACGTCCAGGTAAAGTCCAAACTAACAAAGTCACATTCAAACTGTATGTTCAGAGTATACCAGATTTCAGCCCAAACTTTGAACCTAGTCAGGTCCTAGTGTTAACTGCTCTACATGAAGGCACATCATGAATGTAATGCAGCACATCATAAGGGGGGACTTTGCGGCTGTGTGTTTTCAAGATATAGATGAAAATGGACAGAAAATATTAAGAATTTAGCAGTCATTTTAATTCATAAAATTTGAATGCCTTGATCATTTATGATAACTCAGGTGTCATTTTAAAGCTTAGTTTTTCAGTGATGTGTAACGTTGACAACAACATTGTAGAGGACGCTCTGTTGACGTTTGAGCACAATTTTGGACAATTTACAACAAGTGGCTGCACACTGAAATGATCGCTACAAATGTGGCAACATTGTAAAGATGAACACGTCAGCTTTCCATTGATGTGCAACACACTATGCAGAACAAAAACAACCTATATGAAAAACCCAACTCAAAACTCTTTCGAGGTTCGGTAAGCCTTATGATCCACAACTTTGCCATTGGTCGCTGCCAACTCACAATGTTATATGCAATGAATTGCCAGTTCTTTTATTTATGAATCACATTGCAATCTACATGCGTAGTTTTAATGTAACTTGAATCATCAAATGTTTATGATTGTATACTTACTTGTATTGTATTGTGGGCAAGTTTCAAATCAAGTGAAAAAACTAGGATTCGAGGAGGGGGGGGGGGGGTATTCTGCCATTAGTATTACTGCGCACAGACTCATTTGGGGGGCAAGAATTAAAAAATCGAATTTGTTTGCCATTTGCTTGATTTATTTATCCATAACATTATGCTCCTGACTTATGAGGTTTAGCAAAAAATAGCTTGTTATTAGCTAGGTTGAAATCAGATTCGTGGCTTTAAATGCATAGATGAATGATAATAATCTTTAGGGTTCATTGTTTGGTATGATTTCCTATCAGGGATGTGCTTTTGATAACGAGAATTTACATTTCTGGCTTTTCTTTTCGTTTATTTATAGGTTCACGATGTCATTATGCGACATGTAGATGCAGAGGTTTGATCCAGCTTTTAAAAAGCCAACTCTGCATTTTCTAAGTATTCCTCGCAGCTCAACTAATTATACTAAGCATGTTTGTAGTTATTTCAATGCATTTTTCATGGTGATTCTCGGCCAACTCTGCCTTTTCTAAGTAATATTATATATCCTTAACCATTTCCTTGCAGCTGCAGTTTTACCATACAAAACATATTTTTCAGAAGTTTTTCCCAACTCTCAATGTCTATGTCAAGGATTGCTCAACCAATTATACTAAAGCATGTTTGTAGTTATTTCAATGCATTTTTCATGGTGATTCTCGATATGGTAATGAAATTCAATAATTATGACATTTTTGAAACATTTTGTAATACTTTGGAATATCGTCTGCAGTTCCCTGCCGTTGACCAAAGCATACTGCCTTTTACCACAATGTTAATTATCTCATTGTCACAACTACTGTGCCCTCTTAATATCCTTGAAGACTATGAACTTGGGTTAATTTGGTAATGTCGTGGCAAAATTGACCCAAATATGACCAAATTATCCCAAAGGATGATTGACCAACCATATTATGGTGTTATTTTTTTCTTTGGTTTATAGCCTCAAAGGGAAATCATCTCATAATGAAATTGTTTATATCTTAATCTTATTCAGTTCACTGATGTATTGATTCGTCACTTTTATCATGTGATAAAAGTGAAGAGGTTCCATCTTTGGTTTGACTAAGTTTATAGTTATTGGTGAGATAACGACATACAATGACAAAAGAAATGTTAATGGAACTGTGTGTTAGATACATCTTTATAGGTTGTGTATCAAATGGATACTTCATAGGTACGTTAATAACTAAAATAGATTTCACACTGAAGCTTTCTAACGTAATGGTAAAGATTATTCGGCATTGATTTCTGCAACATGTCCACCTTGATTTAATTGGTGTATCACTTTGAAAGGTACATTTGTTTTCACACAGGTACAATATTATTATGCAAGGTATGGAGCAAAATATAAATATAAAATGGAAAATAATAGGAAGAACATAAATCGTAATTTGTTCTTCATATTCTTTTCAACAAGAGTTATACTTTGTTTACCGTAACAATGTGTACCTTTTGATGTGATGTCACAAATGATGTTGATGTAAATTTTGAGTCCGTGATGGAATAGGACCTGGGTCTAACTCTATATCTGAGTCATACTCGACATTAATGAAACTAATCTATTTGTGCTTTGCTCTATGCAAAAGTTTAGAATCATTGTCTGAACCCATTTATTTATTTTCAACACTTTCCAAGCGGCAGTTGTCTGACAGACGACAGTTCCAAAATGTCCCACAATTTTCCAAAAAATGTCATAATTATTGAATTAATGAATTTCATCACGATATTTAGAATCACTATGAGAAATGCATCGAAATAAGTACAGAAATGTCTAGTATTAGTTCGGTAATTCTTGAGACGGCTTTGTAAAGTTGAAAAAGGTTTCTGAAAAATCAGTTTTGTATTATAATAATAATAATAATACATTACATTTATAAAGCGCATACAACAACAAAAAAGAGTTCCAGAGCGCTGTACATACATATAAAACACAGCAATATACAAAGATGCAATCATAAAAAATAAGTAAGAACTACAATATGATACAGATACATAATTATTAAAAATATACGTGCGCTACAAGTTAAAAAGTCACAACTGACTTATAATATGACAAATAATATGGTATGTTCATCATGTTCAATTATGTAAAAGATACCATCAGTGTACCTATATAATACAATGTAATCTGGTTTACAAAATGAGGGCCTATTCGTAGTTCAATTATATTAATTATTTTTGTAAATTATAATCATATGGTAATATAATTACATCATTGCTTGCTTACTTGCTGGGACGGACTTCTGTGATGGCCTTCCATACTGGTCTTTCAAGCATGCAGTTTTTCATGTCCTGCCTAGTTAGTCCTGTATCCTCTGATAAAAGCTTGATGTAATTCTTTCGTGGTGGTCCTCTAGCCCTGTGTCCATGCTTGGGTTGCCACATGAGAACTTTGGAGACTGCTTTCTCTTCCCTTCTGGCACAGTGGCCGGCAAATTTTAATCTCCTCCGTCTTAGCCTCTCTGATATTGGTAGCAGGTTCCCATATAGATCTTTGTTGGTGGTGTGAGATTGCCATGATACATTAAGTGCTTTTCTTAAGAGGCGAGTGTAGCAACCATCCAGCGCTTTTCTCATTTTAGCTGTTAGTGTCCAACATCAGTGTACCTATATATACAATGTAATCTGGATTATAAAATCAGTGCCTATTCATAGTTCAATTATATTAATTATTTTGGTAAATTATAATGATATGGTAATATAATTACATCATTATAACCCAATGATTTATATCTCATGATCTTTTCCTATACTTCGATGGTATGATGATCATCAAGTGTATTTATTGTACATTTTAACCAATACTTTGTTCAATACCAAATAGGCACAAATTATGAGGCCTGTATTTATTCGCATGCAAAGGAATGCTGCTTGTGGTGTCTATTGGCATAGTGTGTTTTGGGCATTCTGTACATAAAGAGCTCAAAAAAAGAAAGTCATACACTTTGTTGTCCTATAGAGTGACCAATTTTTATTTGACCAAACAGGCTAGATAGACATTTGGTGTTATGTGGCAAATTTGATACCAAATTGTGCCAACAAGATTCATCCAAATGTCTATCTAGCCTGTTTGGTCAGAAAATAATTGTAAGTCAGTCGATAGGACATAAACAAAGTGCATGACTTTATTTTCTCTCTTTACATGGCCATCATGCGAACAGCAGCTGCTTAATGCCCTATGCAATGCACATTCAAATCAATATGCCTGCACAAGGAGGGATTCTTTTTGCTTGTGCAGAAATACAAGCCCCATATTGTTTGCCATCGTACAGGGTGAATGGAGTGTAACTGCCGTTGACCTTGATGTGTGCTTTGAACCATAATTTTTTTGATTTTTTTTGATCCAATTGGATCTACACAATAACACAAGTATAAGACACATGGCTGTGTTCTTTAATTTTACAGTGAATTAGATATGCTTTATACAAATTGTAAAGTGAACACAATCCATCCATTATGTATGCTATCTTATCTGTCTCTAAAGCAATGGGCTTATGGTTATATGTTTAGGCAAAATGAAATAAAGAGTTATATGTAAGATATATGAGCTCGTAAGGCCGGCCAAGAGGGTAATTTGTTTTTAAATTTTGACAGAGAATCAAATTTGTTTGTTTTCTCTTTTGAATTATTTATTACCATTGGTTTTGCTTTGATCACAGAAAGCATAATGCTTGAATCAAGTTACATGTGAAATTGCAAATGCAACTAAAAATAATACATGTATAAGGATTTTCAAGAGACAACTTAGTTAGGGTTACAAATTAAAAACTATGCAATCGTTAGGGTCTGATTTTGTCCAATTGTCAGATCATCTTTGTAAATTAACGGTTTTGAGCCCAATACATTTTACACTGATAATTTAATTTTCATGGCTCTTTCTGTGTTATTTTGAAGGTTTTTCCCCCCTGGTTAAGTACCATATACTTGTTACAGATCAGCCATAATGGTGATTCAAGTTTATTTTATTCGATAGAGGATATTGTAAAAAACAAAATACAAAACCCTTTAATAGTACACCGGGAACAAAATACAGAGTTTCTAAATTGTATCAAATATATTTTGATGATGGCAGGTTACTACCTTCTATACGTCATAGGTGTTACCCAGGCTCGCACACAGAACCTTAATAGATCGGTAGCGTAAGCATTCACTCACAAACAAACCTATTGACCGAGACCCGGACCAATACTGAGTTGGGAGTAACACCTGTTACGTAGCAGTAACACATCAATCGTATAAAGTTCATCCCTCACTAAAACAGAAACACTGGCAATTATGATTTATTTTATGTATAGCCTTTTCCCTGGACAATATTTAAAGAAAATTCTTATTGCATTATATTCTTCTAATCCTATGATCAAGTTTTTGCCTTTGATTGTTATAGCCATTTCACACACAATCCAAGTCTTCATAAGGACAGAAATGTCTAACCCTACGTGTATAATCAAGTGTGTAACTTTTGATGTTATAGGCATTTCACACACAATCTAAGTCTTCGTAAGGTCAGAAATGTCTAACCCTACGATCAAGTTTTAATACCATTGGATGTTATAGCCATTTCACACACAATCCAAGTCTTCATAAGGACAGAAATTTCTAACCCTATGATCAAGTGTGTGCCTTTGGTAATGATATAATAGTTTTCACACACAATCCAAATCCTAACTAAGTAATTTTATATAAAATGTTGAAGCATGTATGCTAATGGCAATATTGTAAAATAAAACAAGTGACACATTCGTATATTCAGTCCTTTCTGTGTTATTTGTGTTTGAGCATTACTTCCATGGTTTGAGTGAGGCGTGTACAGTTCTTAAGGCCTAATCATGCTAAATTGAAACAGGATTGTAGATTTACATGTTTAAAAGACCCATTCAGCATAACTAAATCAAATTTAAAATCAAATTCACCCCTTACAAGTGGTAATAGGTGCTTGATACTTGAATAAATTAATAGAAATATATTATTCTCGTTTTATGTTTTAAAGAATACTAGTAAAAACAAGGCAAGTGGTCCTTCAATTTGTAAGTTAGATCATGCACAAAACAGGCAAATTTGTAGTGTCAAATTCTGTACAAATATAAAAGTCCTTGTTATACAGGGTGAGTCAAAAAGAAGTTTACCCGGATTGGTGATGTTTTAATAAACAAACAAATGACACTCAAAAGAGTTCAGTAAAGCATATATTTAACAAGCATTCTCTCCTGCTTATTAGGAAAAAAGAATGACACAAATTGATCATTGCTAAGAGGAGTTATGCCTATTTTAATAAAGGTACTCATTTTGCAAGCTGTCCACGGAATACTTGACAAAACAAATGTAAAGTAAGCATTTTAGCTGTGTACTTACCTACAAACATGAGCGCTTTCAGTAAAATAGGCATAACTTCTCTTAGGAATGATCAATTTGCTTCATTGATTTTCTCTAATAAGCAGCAGAGTATGTTTGGTAAATAAATGCTTTACTGAACTTTTAAGTGTCATTTATTTGTTTTGAAAAACATCACCAATCTCGGTCAATAGGGAAGTACGCAACTAAAATGCATACTTTACATTTGTTTGGAAAAGTATTCCGTGGACAGCTTGCAAAATGAGTACCTTTATTAAAATAGACATAACTCCTCTTAGCAATACTCAATATGTGTCATTCTTTTTTCCTAATAAGCAGGAGAGAATGCTTGTTAAATATATGCTTTACTGAACTCTAGAGTGTCATTTGTATGGTTTTTAAAACATCACCAATCCGGGTAAACTTCTTTTTGACTCACCCTGTATACCATGTAATAAATTGTAAAACAGTGACAAACCTCATAAATTAGCATAAATGAAGAAAGTCCGGATTACTTAGTTCATGTGGGAATTGTATGTCTTTATGTTCACAATTATAAAATGAACTTTTATGGATTTATTAGAAATTTCGAAAACATCAAGATTTTCAAGGAAAATGCTCATGGGGATGTAATAGTTTATATTCAATAATATGCCTGTTTTATATACAGCAACAGACTGTTACCAATCTAGTGATTAAGAATCAAGGTAATTTCACATATTTTGTTGTCAGGTATTACCCAAAAGCATGAAAAGAGCTTGTTTTACAAATGATTGCTTAATTGCACAAATCGGAAATAGAATGCACAGTGTTATACCAAATTAATCTAATACTATTAGATTAGAATGCACAGTGTTATACCAATTTAAGCTAATAGTCCGTTGGCACGGAGACGATTTTAACTTTAACCTCAAAATCGGGTATGTGGGATGTTTAATGATTGTTTCGAAGCTGTTTAATGATTGTTTCTGGGAGACTTTGACGTGCTGATTTCAAATCGGGATGATGCCAACTCATAGCGGTTGAGCGTTTTGAGAAATATGGGGGTAAAGATTTGGGAGGGGGACATTTTCAAAATTTCTTTACAGACACAACTAATATATCAAATTGTAGCTTTTTGTTTACTCATCACAAAAATATATAGTTTGACATGGTCATGACTCACATTATTGAAGTTTGAGGCAAAGGTCAAGTTGGGGTCAAATATAATACTGTCAAAATCCTATAAATAAGGTGTCAAATTGTTTGTCTCGTTTTATAGATTATAGGCCTATAAATTTGTAAATGGATTATGCAATTCCTCATTTGTATATGATTTAATTATAATAACATTTGCCTCCCAAAGACATCGCTTTTGATTGATAACAAATTGATAGTGAAATTGTATTTCATGCATTGATATCTTTTCAATACCTTCAATCAAAATCTACCCGCAACACACAAAATCTACAAAACATATGGTACATTGTTAAACCATAGTTCTCCCGTTGCTTGTCCCGGGCAAATTGTTACAGAAATCAAGAATTTACATGTATCTAACTCGTATAATACACAGGTTAACTTGACTACATGCATAGTATATAGTATCGGGGTAGTATCCAATGATGTAAGTAGCACATTATTGTATTTGCTTTCACAGGTGCACTAATTCAGGGACGTAATTAGGGTCTTCAATTTATTTATTTTTATTTATTTATTTATTTTTTTTTTTTTTTGGGGTCATGTGGTGGTCATCAGGGGGTGGGAGATATCTGTGACTGTTTATTTTTTAGTATACATAGGTATACACAGAGTTTGTCATTTCATTGGGGGGGGGGGGGGGGGGGGGGGACATCAGGGGGCAAGCCTTCTGGCAGGGGGAAATGCCCCATTCCCTACCCCACCCCCCTCTGCTTACGCCACTGCACTAATTCTTATATTCCTCATCTCCTCATTGCGAATATGATTACCAGCTTACTCAGAAATCAGCCAATCTTCTGTATATGGGTGGGGGTGTGTTTGCAAGAGACAAATACCTCATTGACACATTTAACAAGTACCAGTACGGTGTAACTTGCTCATAATGATAAAGTAATTCTCTTTAGAGGTTCAGCGGCATACCATCTATATGCAACCCGCGCTTCAAGGCATATCAAGTGCTTGTTACGGGTTGATCATCAAGGTGTAAGACATGCGTAAGGTAGACTAGTGTAAAGACCCATTACGGAATAAAGCTGCATAATCCTTTAATCCGTCAACAGAGGACTTTGTGCTACATGTAGGTGAATTCCGTGCTGTCTTACAACAAGGATTTGGATAAATCCAACTTTGATGCAATGATTCTTCCCCAATTGCTTCAGAGAAGGCCAGCCTAAGTTACCGGGCTAAAAAAAAAGGGGGAAAAGAGGAGGAAGGGGAGTGAAAGAAAGGGAGAAGAGGAAAAGAAGGAAGGAAAGGGAAAAGAGAAAGAAAAGAAAAGGGAAAAGAGGAAGAGAAAAAGGGATGGAAAGGGAAAAGAGGAAGAGAAAAAGGGATGGAAAGGGAAAAGAGGAAGAGAAAAAGGGAAGGAAAGGGAAAGGAACATTTGCCCCTTGCCCGGTTCGATTTAGTATAAAGATGGCATTTGTCCACGAATATCACTATAATAGTAGCCCGTTTAAAAGAAAAACGTACCTTAATAATTGCCAGATTCATGTAAATATGTTGTTAAAATTTCGCGCGACGTCATTTGCTGGAATAAATAACCAAGCTATAGGCCTAACACCATTTTTACGTAGGTTCGAACTGGTGTTCACCGGGAAAAAATTACCCTTTGCCCCCCCCCCCCCCTGACAAAGACCCAAGATACGCCACTGAATTGCTTGCGTTCAACCATAGATCCTGATTCAACACACTCAATTGGCTCTTCTTCTTGCACAACCCAAACTTCCGGGCGGGGTGGGGGTCCCATTGACCCTGCACAGATATCAGCTATACACAAATTAAGGATGAGCTCCCGTGTTCAGCTTTACCATGTTTACGACAGTGGTCTTAAACCACATTGTATGTTAAAATACGATGCATGTTGCTCAACCAGCTCAGTCCTTCCTCTCTTCTCCTGCAGTGATTCCATGGGGATCTTGTCTGTGCATAGACATACTCTAACGCTGGACGGACAAGGGATTTAAGAGTCTTATGATCTTCGTCTCGTCGTAGAAATTTCAGGAACTCAAAATATCTTAAATGTACAGCTGCTATTTTCACGGGCTATATTCATGTTTGGCATTCCCCAAAAGTTGAGTAAATAAATGAAGAAGAAAAAAACCTTCGTTTACAGTATGTTCAATGTACATTAAAAATGATTTACTATATTTATGTGTTCTCAAATATTCTCAATGCCAAATAGTTATCGATTAGTTTTCCAAGAGTTGAGTCTAAACAACAAGAGAGCGATCATGGCAGCAGCGTGCAGCCGTTGGAGTGGGCGTGTTGCATTGGTGACTGGTGCCTCCTCTGGTATAGGTGCTGCTATATCTCATGAGCTGGTGATGCTAGGAATGAAGGTGGTTGGATGTGCACGCTCAATAGACAGAATTGAGGTGAGAAACCTTTGGGTTATGAAATCTACTTTTTTTAATAAAATATCCAGATTCAAGGTGTGATTGTGCATGATCCCCAACCCAATATACAAAATAACGTTTCTCACATTATAATATTACCTTTCGTTACCATTGTGTTTCAAATAATAGGCTTTAAAGGGTTCATTGAGAGATGTGAGTGCGCCCTCAATTTTCTTGGAAATCAAGTTTTGTTGCACCAAAGTAATACTAAAGGCAATAGGCCTACTAACTACCATCTGATACCGTTTACCCTAATTCGCAGTATATCATGTAGCCTAATATTTCACAATTTGTTTAATTTCGATGTAGATCACATCGAAATTAACTGCAGAATTCAGCACATGGCTTCACTAGAATGTCTATCTAGTGCTATCACTTCAACCCTTTTCCCATGAAATATTACCTTTCTGGGTTTTATTATACCTTATCTATTGAAACTTTTTATTTTTGTAAAATTTAATTTTTATCGCCAATCTCTCCGTGCCCCTTTAATATCATGATAAATAAGCATACGCTCACAGGCCTGGGGTTAGCAGTTGTCAGGTATATGGATATGTTGTAATCATATGAAAACGCGGTTTAAGGGTGCTTTTTTTTCTACCACAACGCGGCCCATGCTATGGGTTACTTAAGCCGATAGTCACGTATCACCATTGTAAAAATAGCCCAAATTAAGACACATTTACTAACAAAACTGATTCATGTACGATTACTTCATACGTTTATTTCGGTCTAAACTCTGTCTTGAAGACCTATCCTTTACTCTGAATATGATTCGTTGAGCTATCATCCTTGTAAAGGGTCAAATTTTTGTTTCTTTAGAATCTGTGTTAAAGGGAAGCGGTCATGGTGAGGATTCTAACGAAAATTGAACAGCGCGCGGCGACTATTTGAATCTAAACATGTTGGACATTGGCGCAGTCTGTAATTGTTCTACGTATGTTTACATGCAAGCGGTATTGTGTGCGACTCTACAACAATCTCTTAACCCAATGTGAACGGCGCGCTCAATCAACCATCCTTCATTTGATTGAACGCATTTTCTATCGTGTGATATAAGTGATGTATTAGTTATTAGCTAAGGTTTAGCTGGACCAACAATCGCCGTCAGCGGTTCTTTTCCTCACCATGACCGCTTTCCTTTAAGGTTAGTTTTTGAGAGTGGATTCACACGGATGATTAATAGAGAAATCTTCGCTCCAGATTGTTATTTCCTTAATTCTAAGAACACAAAAAAGTTTCTCTATTGAAATACCGTACCAAATAGTGTTGCATGGAGCTTCCTGAAATCCCCATTTTCAGGCAGGCTAGCAATTAATATCCTTTTAACTCAATCCATAACTGTCTAAGTCCAATGTTGAGAATTTCGATACAATTACTTAAATAAATCTTGGCGCGATATCCCATCTTGTACCTTTTAAAAGAGTAACGTTACTTGCACACTAGTGTGCTATCATTGCAGTCATCCTTTAACATTACAAATCCATTTTAAGGAGACATCGTCCAAGCTTCCAAAAACAGAAGGTACTGGTTCACTCCATGGAATTAAGTGTGACCTCTCTAAGCCGGATGAAATAACAGCAATGTTTGCCGAGATCAAAGAAAAGTATGGAGGAGTGGACGTATGTGTTAACAACGCAGGATTGGCACACCCGTCGACATTGCTCGAAGGTAAAACAGAGGACTTTAGGAACATGCTTGATGTAAGTATGAAGTTTAACTAACTCTGACAAGAGCACATCAAAAACTGTGGTAAACCTAAGTGCCTCTCTGATAATGAATGACAAATCCAGACAGAATAAACTGGAAAACACAAGCTGATCCAGAGTAATTCATTGCATGTATTACATCCACATTCAGTTACGTGACCAAAAACACATCTTGGCCCTGTCCCTCGCAGGTAGCGTCAATTAGTTGGGCGGTTGTTTTTTCTTCACAATATAAAGTTTGAATTTTTAAAATTGTCCAATTTTTTTAATTCTTAAAATTTGCGAATATATTCTAAATAATTTCGAGAAAAAAAACCCAAGTAGCAAAAAATTGGTTGGTTTAGTCTTATGGCGCTTTCATACTCCCAGCCTTGAGCATCGACCGACGTTGGCAATGTCAACTTTTATCTGCTGACTTTGGCCAATGCGCAACAACGGGAGTGCAACAACGGGAGCGCAACAACGGGAGCGCAACAACGGGAGCGCAACAACGGGAGCGCAACAACGGGAGCGCAACAACGGGAGTATGAACGTGCCTTTATCATGCGCTAACAAAGGCTGTCACATATTCTCCTTACTGTTCTCTGATGGTACAAGCTCCCTTCCCTCATCAAATGCTCATTGGTAATTCAAGTAACAATTAATTACAGCTACATTCATTATAATCTGCAGTCATGAAATACCTCAACCAACAATGATAGCTCATATCCTCCATTTTTAAAACTTCATCAACTGTGCCGTTGGCATTTATTGGTTTCTTTAAGCGAGGTAATTGGTTACTTTGGTAGGAGTCAATGAATAAAATCTTAGTCTGGACCTTTTTGTGTTAGGTGTATATGAAAACATTATTTGATAGGATTGGTCATTTGGTCATCTTCCTCCCCCTCTGCTACTGCTACCAGTTTTTGTTGCGGATTGGTACGGGATTGGGTTACTAATTATGATTTGCTCATGAATGCATCTCTTTGCATTTTTTTCAGGTCAATGTTCTTGCTCTTTGTATTTGCACACGGGAAGCCATCAAATCAATGAGAGATAGAAACGTAGATGATGGACATGTCATACATATCAACAGGTAGGCATGAAATTGCATTCTCACGATCGGTATGACATCAAATCAATGAGAGAAAGAAACGAATCAATGAGAGATAGAAACGTAGATGATGGACATGTCATACATATCAACAGGTAGGCATGAAATTGCATTCTCACGATCGGTATGACATCAAATCAATGAGAGAAAGAAACGTAGATGATGGACATGTCATACATATCAACAGGTAGGCATGAAATTGCATTCTCACGATCGGTATGACATCAAATCAATGAGAGATAGAAACGTAGATGATGGACATGTCATACATATCAACAGGTAGGCATGAAATTGCATTCTCACGATCGGTATGACATCAAATCAATGAGAGAAAGAAACGTAGATGATGGACATGTCATACATATCAACAGGTAGGCATGAAATTGCATTCTCACGATCGGTATGACATCAAATCAATGAGAGAAAGAAACGTAGATGATGGATGGACATGTCATACATATCAACAGGTAGGCATGAAATTGCATTCTCACGATTGGTATGACATCACATCGATGAGAGAAAGAAACGTAGATGATGGACATGTCATGTCATATCAACAGGTAGGCATGAAATTGCATTCTCACGATCGGTATGACATCACATTTATCAGAGAAATGACATCACAAATCATGTTTACTTGCACCTAGTTAGTCAGCAGGCTGTGAGAGACTTCTCTCTCACTGCAAAGGGGAATATTTACTGTAGATGTCAATGGGGGAAAGGTCAAAACGGGGAAAGTTTACTGTAGATGTCAATGGGGGAAAGGTCAAAACAAGGAAAGGTTACTGTAGATGTCAATGGGGGAAAGGTCAAAACGGTGAAAGGTTACTGTATAGGCCTATGTCAAGGGGGAAAGGTCTAAACATGGAAAGATTATTGTAGATGTCAATGGGGGAAAGGTCGAAACAAGGAAAGGTTACTGTAGATGTCAATGGAGGAAAGGTCAAAACGGGGAAAAGTTACTGTATAGGCCTATGTCAAGGGGGAAAGGTCTAAACATGGAAAGATTATTGTAGATGTCAATGGGGGAAAGGTCGAAACAAGGAAAGTTTACTGTAGATGTCAATGGGGGAAGGTCAAAACGGGGAAAGGTTACTGTAGATGTCAATGGGGGAAAGGTCAAAACGGGGAAAAGTTACTGTATAGGCCTATGTCAAGGGGGAAAGGTCTAAACATGGAAAGATTATTGTAGATGTCAATGGGGGAAAGGTCAAAACAGGGAAACTTTACTGTAGATGTCAATGGGGGAAAGGTCGAAACAAGGGAAGGTTACTGTAGATGTCAATGGGGGAAAGGTCAAAACGGGGAAAGTTTACTGTAGATGTCAATGGGGGAAAGTCCGAAACAAGGGAAGGTTACTGTAGATGTCAATGGGGTAAAGGTCAAAACGGGGAAAGTTTACTGTAGATGTCAATGGGGAAAAGGTCAAAACGGGGAAAGTTTACTGTAGATGTCAATGGGGGAAAGGTTAAAACGGGGAAAGTTTACTGTAGATGTCAAGGTCAAAATTGGGAAAGGTTACTGTATGTCAATGGGGGGGGGGGGGGGGGGGGGGGGTCAAATCCGGTTCTAACTCCCTAATTGGTTCCCAACGTTTTCCAATTTTCAGTATTTGGCAAAATATTATGATCTCTCACAGTGTTCAGCCTATTTTCATCACTCTCAAGCACTCAGAAAATAGAATGTTTACATATCAACAACTTTATAACTCATGTGCAATATTTACATAATACTTCGACAGGGTCGTAGCCTATACATTTTTTTAGAAGTACATTGCTCTGACTTACAATTTCATTGCATTTCAGCTATGCTGGTCACCGGGTTCATCAGTTTTCCAATCACATGTATTGTGCTACAAAGCATGCCGTCACAGCTCTTACAGAGGGTCTACGACAGGAATTGTGTGACATTAAGTCACACATAAGAATCACGGTAAGTTTGAAAGACAAATTAATGAGCAATTTGTATGACTGCAAAACCCTAAGCTCCAAAGACTGAAAAAGTGACTTTTACTCAGAATCTTAACAATGATGCAAGAGTAGGGTTGCAAAATTCCAAGGAATTTTCGGAGCGGAAGTTTTCAACGGGAAATTTTGGAATTAACAAGAATTTGGGGGAATTTTCTGCAATTTTCTGCAACTTTGAAAACAAATCAATTGAAAATAAGGTCCTACTGTTTGAATGAAAAGATACACTGTTGAATTTGTAAACACTAAGAACAATATTCATCTGTTTTATTACAAGATACAATACTGGCTGATCTATCATTAAACCCTAACCTAATTGGGTGGTTTTGTAGCAAAGCTAACAGTGGGAAACATGGGACAAATAATGGACAAGTTATAACTCAAAACGGAGTGTCCCGCCCAGGAATCGAACCAGCCACTGCGGCTGCAGTCTAAGTGATCTTTCATCATGCATAGGGGTTGCACACAGAAAAACATTGAATACTAGGTGAATCCTATACAAATGAAATGTTGTCTTATATTTGTTATCTTGGATATTCCCACAATGTGCACACAAGAATTAAAATGCTGACGATTATACTGACTGCATGTTCAACATGGTTCTTCTATATTAAATATTAAATCAAACAAATAGGTAATTCTCGACCAACAAATATGCACAATACAAGTACAATGCACTCAAGTGCACACATGATTTCCTTCACTGCATGCATGACTTGTACACGCAAAGCCAGTGGCGTAGCTAGGATTTTTTTCAGGGGGGGCAAGATTTCTAAAATTTTCGTAAAAGGTTGCCCCCAAAAAAATTCTAGTCACTTACCTCGTGAATTTCACGTAAGTGGGGGGGGGGGGGGGGGCTCAAAAAATTTCGCACAGTCCAAAAAAAATCGCACAGTCCAAAAATATCGCACGGTAAATGTACTACATTTACAATTTTGCCTTCTATTTGGCTAATAACCTCGGTATTTTTTCTCAATTTTTTCCTATTTCCTTTTTTTCTCACCCCTTTTTTTTATTTTTAGAGGGGTGGGGGCGGGGGCACAAATGGGATTTTTTCGTCAGGGGGGGCATTTGCCCCCCCTGCCCCCCCCCCCTGAGCTACGCCACTGCGCAAAGCTTGCACGCAAATTGATCAAAAATTGTTTACTTTTATAATAGTATGTTTGATATTTAGCAACAATTAAAAGATCAACAAATTAACATCTCTAAAATAAAAGTTTTTTTGTTAAAATAAATATTGAAACACATGCAGTCTCAATAAATGTATACATATAGCTGCCTATAGGCCTACACTGTAGTAACAATCCCTATATCCTATTTTTACTAAACAACATTGGAGAAATGCTTACCATTTAAAAAGAAAGATTTAAAAATTGTTTTAAAATGTAATAAAATAACAAAATTGAAAATTCCCCAAATTCCCATATTCCTGGGCCCTTCGGAAAGTGTCCCAAATTCCTGGAAACTTTCCTCCCCTTTATACCATCCTCTGCACTTGAGATATATTTTGCATAGACTGTCATGGAATATTGAACTAAGCCCAATATGTCCATGTTGTCATGTGGGAAAACATCCAAAACATACTCTGAAAACAATTTCCATCAAGATTGATGGGATGTGTGACTTGGTCCAAATCAAATGATGTGATTTGGGCTTGGCCTTAATGACTTGTGATGACCAGAACTTTATCTGAATGAAGTGGTTTTATACCGAGAAGTGTCTGTGAGTTGACTTGAAATTGTGAAAAGTGGCTTTGTGAATTTATTTGCAGGCTGTAAGCCCAGCTTTTGTTCATACCGAGTTCTGTGTGAGGATGTATCCTGATGATCCTGATGCTGGAAAGGTCTATCATACATTTCCGGTAAGAATTGACTATTACATCACATTACTTAGTCAATTATTTGTTCAAGCAGACGACAGTTCTAAAATTGAGCAAAATGTTCCAAAAATGTCAAAATGATTAAATTGGAATCACCATGAGAAATGCATTAAAATATAAAGTATAAACATACCTAGTATTGGGTTCAGTAATTCATGAAATAAGACTTTGAAAATTGGAAAAGGTTTCTGAAAAATCAGTTTTGTAATGGTAAAACTAATAGCTGCGGCGCGTGGAAATTGTTAACTTTCTTTTCATATTGTGATATAGGCTTTTACGACAGGTATTCATAATACATTATAAGTTACAAGTTTTACGGGTTCGCCGTCGAACAAGTTTAATCTGTTTGACGATCTTTACAGATCAGTGACCGCATTACTGTGCATTATACTTCTTGTAGTCTGTAGTAGACAAGGGGAGCAGTCTCTATACGTTATTTCCATTAGTCAAATGGCAGCCCTTTGGGAGGTTCTATTAGAGCCCAATTTATAGTAGGCCAGTGGCAACCTACGTGTAGAGCTCTTTTTAGAGCCACCATCTCTGTTCAGTGGAAAACCGACAATCCATCTGAACGGCTCTTTTCAGAGCCAGCAGCCAGCCACCAATTCTTTCACAAGTAGGAAAGGGCACCTCTCTCAAATCATCGGGCAAGGGGCAGCTCAAATGATGATAACAATAGAGAAGTGGCAATCTCTATGGGGGGGGGGGGGGGGGGGGGGGGGGTCGGAGGAGGCAAGGTCGAGTAATCAAAGAGTGAGATTGTCTAAACTAAAATCAACATTAAAACCGCCGTAAATATTATGTGGAGGACGTTAAAAACTTCATGCTGGACCTTTTAAGTGTATAAAATGCAATTGTTTGCGCGCTTCGCGCGTATTAGTTTCAATGTTTCATTATTCAAGCTGAACAAGATGGCTTCAGGAAAGTTTTCTATGACCGCTTAAGTTTATAAACTGAAAATGTTTGCGCGCTTCGCGCACATTTTTTCTACAGGTTTCAACATTATTGTGGGTCTCGAACCACACCAAATATTCTAGATGTTATGTGGAAGACGTTTCAAACGTCAAACTGTATCTTTTTAGCGTTAAAAAGCCCAATTTTTTGTTTTGATTTTTCACATGTATATATATAAACCAAATAAAGTATATAATTTATGGAAAAGTTAAGCACATGAAATTGGTGATAACTTGTTCCGGACAGCTTAAGTCAAAGGCCATTTTATTTTTTATTTTCAATATGTAGGCCTATTGGGTTAATAATGTTTTCTCCAGAAAATAAAACTATATTATGTTAAAGAGCTGGATCTATGGTGGAAAAAGTACAAATTTGACAAGAATTCATCACAAAATTATACTGAAATGTACCCCCTGAAACGGATTTTCTATGGCTTTTTAACCGCTAAAACCCATAGACCCCGCCTGGGGCCCTAAGACGGACCCTAGATAAAACCCGTTAGAACTTCGCGGCAAGCCGCTCGCGGTGCGGGCTCTACGCCGGCCGGACTTTTATCTCTACTTTTATATAGTCGGGGAATTTCATTTATGGCCAGGTGCACCCCCTCCCCCACTCACAATATCCTGCGCACGCCACTGTTGCTTGCATTGTAATCGGCTACTTAATTCCCTTGGTTTGGCCACTGAACTCTTAACGTTATTAATTCCGTTGTTTTACCAATTTCTCAACTTACTAGATCAATTTTGTGCCACATGGCCTTAAAGTGAACACTGGTTTTGACTGAAATCGTTAATTTGTTGCTGTGCCCAATTATTTTACAGTGTCTGAAAGCCAAGGATGTAGCCGATACTGTGTTGTATGTACTTCAAGCTCCACCTCACGTCCAGGTAAAGTCCAAACTATCAAAGTCACTCAAACTGTATGTTCAGAATAATACCAGAATTCAACCCAAACTTTGCACCTATAGTGTTTACCGTTCTACTATGAAGGCACATCATAAATGAGATGCAGCACATGCAAAAAGGGGGGGGGACTTTACGGTTGTGTGTGTTTTCAAGATATCTGAGCCAAAAAAGAAACTTATACAATTTTAACAGATCACCATAGGGTCAGTGCACATTTCTCTTGTGTCATTGAAGCAATCAATTGGTTATTGACTGCCATTTGAAGCAATACATTGCAGTAATATTGTATCCAAATTTGGAACATTTTCATGCACAGAATTTTATTTGGTGATCTGTTAAAATTTTTATAAGTTTCTATTTTTATAAGTTTCTTTTTTGGCTCAGTGTAGATGAAAATGGACAGAAATAAGAAAGAAAATACTAAGAATTATGAGTCATTTTCACTCGTAAAATCTAAATGCCTTGATCAATTTTGATATTAAACTTTGGTGTTATTTTAAAGCCTAGAAAATGCTCTGAGAGCACACAAAATAATCTTAAAATTGTCTTCACCTGCAAAGTCCTCCCTTATGATGTGCTGTGTCACAAATACAGTCATATTCCCCAAAATTTGAGTTCAATTGCTCCAGTTTTTTTAATGAATTAATTTAAATGTCCCTTTCTCATATAGAACAAACTTCAGGGAGGGGGTGATATACTGATGCAGGGGTAATGAGAAAAATATGGGCTTTCGGGGCTTTCTTCTGATACCAAAATTGGGTCACATTGAGATCATTCATGAGCGGTTGCAATGAACTCCTCAAAAAATGTTCGGAACTTTTTTTTCAATCACCAATTTTTCAGATTTGGTGATACTCACATTATATCAATGAAAAGGTGATAGTTTCAATTCAATTATAACACCTATTAACCCTTACATTTACAGCCCAGAACCCATGAAATCCTATTTGAAAACTATATGCTAGCATGCAGCATGTGTCGCCTCAGTCTATCTCGCCGGGCACGTAATTGTTAATTATGGTCGGACGCGTGACCCCCTAGCCGAGTTACCCCCTAGCCGAGTTGACTGAGATACTGATTCTATGCTGGAGGACCCGGGTTCAAATCCCATCGCCGGCAAGTCCGGTTTCCCCCGCTAAATTTTTCCCATTTCCTCCCGACCCCCGGATACTGTTTTTATTATTTCCATCCCAAAACTGCAGGGTTATGTCGGTATTGGGCAAGTTTTAAAAGTAAATCAAATGAAAAAACTAGGATTTTCAAATGAGATTCACATGGGAGCAAGCTAGTAATTTCAGTGGGTATTCTTCGGTATATCCTTGGTGTAAGACATTCATAAGTTAGTGTAAAGACCCAATTACGGAATAAAGCTGTACATAATCCTTTAATCCGTCAATAGAGAATTTTGTGCAAGGTTGATTCCGTGCTGTCTTACACCAAGGATAACCCTGCCATTAGCACTACTGTGCAATACTCATTTGGGGGGTGGGGATGGCGTCAAAAATGAAACAATTGTATTTATTGGCCATTTGCTTGAATTATTTATCCGTAACATCATGCTCCTGATATAGCGGTTTATTAGCGAAAAATAGCTTTAACTAACATGAAATCAGAAGATTATTGGCTTTAAATGCATGGATGAATGATAATAATCTTTAGGGGTCATTGTTTGGTATGATTTCCTATCAAGAATGTGCTTTTGATAACGAGAATTTACATTTCTGGTTTTCTTTTCATTTATTTACAGGTTCACGATGTCATTATGCGACATGTAGATTCAGAGCATTGATCCAGATTTGAAAAAAAAAACCACCAACTAGGCCTTTTCTAAATAAGTAATAATTATTAGGAAAGGTGAGAAGAGATTTCTTCTCACCTTTCTGATATTATATATTAAAAATTAAAGTATAGACCTTCCGGAAAAGGAGTCTTTACTCTGATCTTCACGCCAATAAGGCAATCGTCAGACAACCGAATGGTGGTAATAGGTTGAATCACAAACCTCAGATAATATAATACACAATCAATTGTGTCGCGCTTAAACCAATTTCCAGAACCGATCACGTGCGTACACAGGTTTCTGAGGGAAATTATACGGGTATGGACGTGTTGTTAGACCTATACAAAAAGCGTTTGACACGGTCAATCACGACTATCTTGTGCAATATTCTTCGTGTTATGGGTGTTGAATCAATAGATTGGTTCAGGTCACCGTCTTCGTCCTACCTAGATGATAGACGACAGGTTGTCTGTGTAAATAAACTAAACTCCAAATCCTATGTCAATTACATGATTCCTTCCATTCCAATTGGATCTACACAAGTAATAAGACACATAGCATGGCTGTGTTCTTTCATTTTTCAGTGAATTAGATATGAATCTCACTTTCGGAAGCTTGAAGATGAGTGAAAATAGTTATTGCCAACGCTTTGGATCCTGACTGTTTATTTTGACGGAATAAATCATATTCAAAATTAGGAACCAGCACGATGCAGGGGGTAACTCTCGAGCTGCCGTTAGTCAATTTCATTAGATATGCTTTATACAAACTGTAAAGTGAACACAATCCATCCATTATTTGTCTCTAAAGCAATGGGTTTATTGTTATATGTTTATATGTTTCTCTTTTGAATGATTTATTACCATTGATTTTGCTTTGATCACAGAGAGCATATTGCTTGAATCAAGTTACATGTGGAATTGCAAATGCAACTAAAAATAATACATGTAAAGGATTTTCAAGAAACAACTCAGTTAGGGTTACAAAAACTATGCAATCGTTTGGGTCTGATATGGACCAATTGTCGGATCATCTTTGTATATTAACTGTTTTTAGCACAATCAATTTTACACTGATAATACAATTGTCATGGCTCTTTCTGTGTTATTTAGACATTTCCCCCTGGTTAAGTACCATACTTGTTAACGGTCAGCCAAAATGGTGATTCAAGTTTGTTTTATTTGATGGAGGATATTGTAAAAAACGAAATACAAAAAGAGTTATCCTTTATTAATAGTGCACTGGAAACACAATATAGAGTTTCTAAGCATGCATAATTTGTATCATATTGAATTGATGATGGCAGGTGCCCTGTATACGTCATAGGTGTTACCCAGACTCGCACACACAGAACCTCAAGAAGCATATGCACTCATTGTGCTTCTACATATAGACCCCTTGTTATCTCTTGCACTTCGTGGGGGTGGGGGTTGAGAAAAAACTTATTGGAAGTATGAATATACAATTGGAAGTTTTTACACTATTCATACTACAGGCAAATTTCAAGCAAAGGCAGTGGTTGCATAGTTGCCCCGTTAATTTCATGACCTCCCCACTCAAATTTGCCAAGTCGCTTCATAAAACATCACCGACTGTTGATACCTCGGAATTTAACGTTTAAAAGAGGCCATAATTTCTGTCAGAAATGTCTGATTAAAAAAAGTCAACATCCCTAAAAAAGCTAAATGTATGTTCATGTTTGAATCATAAGCACTTTCACCAATAACAATGGTATTCATAGCTAAATAAATGGACCTTTCCCGGTATTAATCATTCTTGGACATCCTGTATTTATTTGTCTCAAGTTTTTTGGAATTTAAGCTTGCTTCTGATGAGGCTTTGCAAAACATGTCTAACTGGGGTCACACACCTTAGACAACTTAAATGCCAAATCAAGCAGACGCATCTTGAATTATAATATTGTAACAATTTCTTTATTATACTTTTCAATAAATAACATATACACAGATATTATATTATACACCCCCAGTCCCATATAAGTTACTATACCCATTTGCTGTATGTCATATATCTCGTATGATACAGAAATAAAACAAATGTGATATTGAATTTTTTTTGGGGTAGAAGACATAATTTGAATTATTTACCATACTATACAGTATACCGATCTAAAGGGTTCAACAAAAGAAAGTATACCACTTTGTTTATGTCATTTTGAGTAACCTTCAATTTTTTTTTTGACCAAACAGGCTAGACAGGCATTTAGATGAATCTTTTAGGCATAATTTGATACCAAATTTGCCCCTAACAACAAAGATAAACCATGATTAGCACCATTTAAAGAAAAATATCCCATATTCAAAAGTCGCATTTCCAATACACAGCACGGGAAGAAAGGACCAATTGGGGTCTCTCCGGGTGTGTGTATTAGCCAGGATTGACGGGGCTATCGATCGCACGACATTGTGTGTGTTAACAATTGGTCCTTTTTTCTTGTGCTGTGTATTGGAAATGCGACTTTTGAAAATGGGATATTTTTCTTTAAAATGGTGCTAATCATGGTTTATCTTTGTTGTTAGGGGGCAAATTTGGTATCAAAGTATGCCTAAAAGATTCATCTAACTGCCTATCTAGCCTGTTTGGTCAAAAAAAAATTGAATGTTACTCAAAATTACATAAATAAAGTGGTACACTTTCTTTTGTTGAACCCTTTATGTTAACTACACCTCTCTGATCTGAAACTACATTTAGTTATAACAGATGTCCATCTACAATCTCTTCCCTTGTTGATGAAATGGGAGCATCATACATGATAACTAGATCAGACAACTATTTGGTCACAATTTTAGTGTTTAGATG
The DNA here is from genome assembly GCA_035610835.1 of Ophiura sarsii. Taxonomy (NCBI): domain Eukaryota; kingdom Metazoa; phylum Echinodermata; class Ophiuroidea; order Amphilepidida; family Ophiuridae; genus Ophiura; species Ophiura sarsii. The sequence continues at coordinate 57,969,979 of CM069443.1, read as the reverse complement.
ATATCACCTGTTGTAACGTCATAGCAGCCAAGCAAACAAAAGCTTGCCTACCGGTGTGCGCACGAATTGCCTGCCAAACAAAAGCTTGACTGCCGTTATGAGCGCGCATTCGAGGGGGTGTCCATTATAAATCATACACTAAACCAAACCAGTCATCTGTAGTCAATGCAACAGTCAATGCATGTTCCCCCAACCCCCATGCATGGAATAGAATGGGGCACGTAATAATGTTGATCAACAAGAGGTGACATTTTCTATACACTAACACTCAATTGTTATGAATATGGAAATATGTATCAGTCACCCCCCGTCCCCCAACAGTTACTATATTTATACTATAAACATTGACTGCATTTTTTACAAACATCACAAGGATTGGCATTATATACTGTTCTTACAAACTATGTACTGTTCTGACATGATTTACATAATACACTTTCATTTTAATTAAATTTATGATTTATTAGGCTATATTAAAAAAAGAATTGTCTCAAAGCTCTTCAGTTTTTCAAAACCTAATGCGGAATGCTTTTTTTTACAGTTTTTTATTTTATTTTTTATAAATATAAAATAAAATATTGAAATCCTTGTAAAAGTGACCTTTTGTATTTAAAATGATGTGATCAATAAAAATCTGAAAAATCAGTGAAACTTTAGAATTATTTTTTTAATTTTTTTGTTTCTTCTTTCTTCTAACGAGCACCAATTAACCATCTCTCTGAATTAACTAACGCGCGCGGGAGCTTTGAGACAAAAGATTTTTTTAATATAGCCTTATACACCATTGTTGGTAATATCAACAAATACATTTACCTACAATATACATGTTGCGTTGTCATACTATTGGTATTATAATACGAAACATCCTCTTTTCATATTTAAGGTCGATGCAAATGAGACTTATAATAGCTATCAGAAAACAAGATACCACGAACAGAGATGACGGGGCAATACAATATTAGAAAGAAATGCATTTAACAATCTGTTGATTTATCTAGCAACACTGTTAGTAAGCAACCAACAACTTTGATTCATAAAAAAACAATGGACCATTGGACCAGTACTGATACTATAGAAACTACAGAAACACCTAGTTTCTGAAATGTGTAGTTTTTAGGGCTCTTGCCCAAACACAAGTAGAGGAAAGCTTGAAGAAAGAGCGGGGAAAGCGCGATCTTTTTTTTCTATATTGTTAAAAGGAGTGAAAAAGGATCCGTGATTTACCTCTCACTGGGTACTTCAACTTGAATGTTTACCTATATTGATTTTTACATTTTATGACAAAGGAAAGCTTGGGATTAACAATATAGAAAAAAGGGATCGCGCTTTCCCTGCTCTTTACTCGAGCTTTCCTATACTTGTGTTTGGGCAAGAGCCCTTAGTGGCTTTAACAGATTCGATGAAATTTCATATAATCTCTATTACAAAGAAGTCTTCATGAACATTCTCAATAATACAAAAAACGGAAAGTTGTATCATACAACTGGAATGTTGTATATAGTAGTGAATATGTTCACGCTGCATTGGTTTACATGTTTTACATGCCGCTTAACCTTTACGGCTGAATGCTAAAAATACTACTCTACAACGTGTGCAGGCTGCCTGTTTATTCCCTGACGCCGGTGGTGCCTGTTGGATGACTGGTGACTACTCCCTCCACTCTGCGTCGGGAGGTAGTCACCAGTCATCCAACATCGCGGGACCAGTAGTTTTACCATCCCGAAATAAACCATGTTGCAATTGTATTTGTTAAATCCCCCATTTCAGATAATTGTACCTTTCTGAGTTTATACATTCCTACATTTATCTGGAACTGGGCAGTATATACTCGATAAACTCACATCAGGAGTGGTGCTAATATGAATGGGGTCTCTGCTCCACAAACACAAAATCCAAATTGTTTACATTTGCATTATAATCAAAACAAATAATTGTCGATCCAAGTATAACGATCCGAGCACTCACGTTCATCCGAAGGTTCAACACTGTCTTGTGAGGCCCTGCACTCCAAAACAACAAGCACACAATGCTTTGACCTGATCGACAATTACTTGTTTTGATTACAGCAATAATCCTTGACACACATTCATGTAACTACACAAAGCAGATGAAGCCAAGGTTAGCTTAGCATAGTGTGACGGTCAAAAATATTGGTTCTCTGTTGTCGCACCTTGCGTTTCCATCTCTGCTGAGCCGAACCAACTCTATCGATGTATGACTGCTGCCTACCCAGGCTAACGGGACCAACATCCTGTAACACACACACACACACAAAAAATCCGTTAAAAGAGCTACAAAGTTTGTTTCAGCTTCCTGAATGCATAACTGTACAGAATTCATGTTTTCTGATGCTTTAAATGTCATACTGGTCGCAACTCTTCTTGTTTCGTACATGAGTTGAGTGAAACAAGTTTTGTTTATAAATCATTTTATTTAGTGAATTTTGCTTTATCCTGTATTAACACTTTCTGCACGGCTATTAGTTTTACCATATAGACAGGGTGTCCTTAAAAAAGGGTGCACTGTTCCACGTCATTGCCCTCATTGATTACTCAGTATTTGGATGTAATATTTATAATCTTAAAGATAATTCAGTTGGTTTTCGAATGCTGTTAGTTTGATTATAATTGCATAAGAAAGCTTATTTAGTTATCTTGAAGCTCGTATAAACACTAAATCCAAATATGAAATGTTCAGAGATCAAAATGACACATTCCCAAAAACGCATATTTTTCTAAAATGGGCACAAACTGGACTTTGAGTACTCGCTGTTGTTCAAACAGATTTTGAAATTGAGAAAAGTAAACACAATCAAATAAACGGCATTTGAAAGCCGACTAAATTATATTTTAGTTTATATAAAGATTACATCCAAATACAAGTAATCAATGAGGGCAATGACGTGGAACATGTGCAACCTTTTTTAGGGACACCCTGTATAAAAAACAGATTTGTTAGAAATCTTTCCCAACTTTCAAAGTCTTATCTACAGAATGACTGAACCAAAACTAGGCATATTTATACTTATTTTAATGCATTTCTCATGTTGATTCCATATATGATGATGATATTCAATAATGTTGACATTTTTAAAACATTTTGTGACATTTTGAAGCTGACATCTGCAGACGACTGCCGCGTGAAAAGTGTTAAAATGGAAAAAAGCAAATTTTACTCAACTCATGTACGAAGTATGTCCCTTGATATTTTTATTTTTATTTTCACAAATTGTTGGAAGTGAACCGGCAATAAAATCCCGGTCAGCCATTAGGCTGACCTTCAAAGTCAAACACGAAAATGTATCAATATTGTAAAGTGCTTTTACTTTGACTGGATTCAGAATGTGTACAGTAATACATTTACCATAATTTTGGTGCTATGACACGTTTTCTGAACCCTGCGCAAAACGCGGCTTATAACATGGAAATTACGGTAGTCTTACATATTTTTGTACACTTTCTGTTTTGTTACTGCCAATGATCATCTCTTAAATTTCTCACTTAGCTGCAATTTTCAAAGGTTGACAGCCTGCAGAGTCTCTTAATGGTACTGTTTATGCGCAAAAAAAAGAAGGTTTGCCTCACATGTACATTTCACAAAATAGCGGTGCCATTTGTAATTATTTTGGTTTTTTAGAAAAATAGTTATGCTGAAATGCAGAAATTTGTTTTTGGCCCACTTTTGTCTCCCCTTTCAGAGGCAATATTTTTTCCGGACAATTAAAACAGACAACAAATTTGGACTCTGCGCGTAGGGTTATGCGGCAAAAGTGACTTCACAAATGTATGCGCGCGGGCTATGTGAGACAGACTTTTTCATGGCCTTATTTCCTTACCTCTTCTGGAAGTGGCTGCATTAAGGATTCGCCGCGTAACATAGATGGATCCAATACCAATAGAGCTACGAGATACACCAGTAATATAGCTACTACTAATATGATAAAAATTACAACAATCTGAAACGAAAAAACAAGGTATAGTTTAAAGTCAATGCAGTAATGCCCTCTGGTTAATCCTAAAACGAAACCCTATGGCAATTATGGTTATCGTAATCGTTTCGCATAAAACAGCCTTTATGATGATACATGGCTGTGGAGTGTGGAGCTCTGGGATGGGCATCTTTATAATGTGCCGATGAAACAGTTTTCAATTCCAAGAGTTTTCTAACATGAAATCCCCCTTAATTTTGACTTTATTTTCTCCCAATTCATGTAACATAAATGTATTGCCCTCCCAATTTAGAATGTTTCAAAATGTTAACAAAATTGGATCAATGTCTTTTTTATGGTAGATTTGGTAATACAATTTGAATACAAGGCCAAATCACATTGGTATAGAAATGAAATTCTGATTTGAAAATCTATTTTGTTTACAAAGATTGATTCATAAAACCCTTTTTTGATAATATCCTTGCCAAAAGTATATGCCTACTACTAGTGCAGTCTATGTACTCAGAAGGATATAGATATGCCATGAAATAAGATACTATTCAGTTTAAAAATAGGTTTCTTGATATTTATAAGCAGAGGTCAATGAGCTTTCTTCCTAAATATGGGCAAAATTACAGAAAAAGTAGATGCACAGGGGACATTTTTCATGCACAAAGACAGTGTCACATGCATGCACCAGATGGTAAATCGACCCCTGGATAAGGTTTGATTAAAATCATGTATAAAGGCCACAAAAAGAAACACCCTGTTGTACATCCCTGGCAGACCAATTTTTTTAAATTTTAAAACATTTTGAAATTGCAACAGATTTGTGAAATATGTTGAAAATTGCCTGAAAATATGAAATATTAGCATACTGTCGGTTACGGTTACCGGTATTTTCGGACCCCACCCCTCCCCAAACAAAAAAATTACAGACCCTCTCTCTCAACAAAATAAATTTATGGACCCCCGTCCCCGCTCTCAAATTTATGACTCGGTGGCACATTTCCAAATATGTATGGGAAAAAAACAAACCCCCAAACGTCCGACCCTACCTGAGATTTCCGTATGCCCGTACAACAGGGTGGGTTTTATTGGTTGCCTAATTGATGATTTTTTAGCCTTAGGGTGGCATTAAGTCAGGCAATTCTTACGCGGCTGGCCGGGCAGGTATGTTTCCCAACGCAAAATGTACCCGCCTAATTAAGGCAGACAGGCGGGCAATAAGTACCCGCTCCCTGATTACACATATCCAAGTCAACGTACCTGTATGGTAAGTGTATTACGGCTTTCATATTTACATTCGCAGCGAAGACATTCACTCTCATTCTTCTGCATGATGTTCTCACACGTACTGTATGCAAAAAACAAAGGAAATAAAGACACTGTGAGTTTGCTACCCATGCTAACAATGGCCGGGTCCCGGCCCGGGTGTGGTCGCTTCCTGGCATGACCTGCATGAACTTTAAGACGTACATGTGCACAGTCTTGTTGGTGTTTGGATTATGGAAACACAAGGTTAAACTTTAGACTGGATCCCCGCGTCCCACTATATTGCCGCCATCTTTTTTTTATTTTAAATAAACAGCATTTAAAAGCCAACTAAATTATCTTTCAGATACAAAGATTTATTTATTCATTTATTTATTTATTCATGGTATGCAAATGCTTACAAGTTACATATCATTGAAAACTGGGGGCTAAAATCGCCCTTCGCCCCTGTGTATTTAGTCTGCTTCGTTTATAGACCCTTTTCCTTTTCAGTGTCACTCTCTGAAACGATATATCGATAGAGGGCTCACTCACTGTGACCGCTCCCCATCCTCTGATCTCACCCCGGACTAAAAGGGTCTACTTAATTTGGATTTGACCTTTTGAATTCAGTATGCTGTTACACTGCGCCACATCCAAAAACCAGGATGAATGCGTAAAGAGCAAATTGTTCGAGTGTGGTTTTGCGGGGGATCAACATTGAACAATGGCAAACACAACAAAAAGGCGAAGTATCAGAGGGCATGTTGTTCGATTGTGTGACAGTAAAAATTACACACGGTCTATGAAGTCGACTACCATGTATTTTGAGCCCTGCCAAATAAACGATCCACTCGGGATCAAATTCCAGACATAGACTTAGCTTACCATAGTGGAGCCACGACGTTAACTACACTAGCGTTGACCGTCTGATTACTCCCTGGATTAGCTGGACAAACACATTTACAGCGTTTATCTTCAAATTGTCCCTGAGTGATGATCAAAACAAGAATGTAAGTTAACAATAAATATTTTAATCATAGAGGCACACATTTACACAAATGAATGCAGATGTGGGCAATTCCACGGTAACAGAGTGATGGTTTATAAGACATTTTTAAACTTCATACACATATAACATACTGTACACACTTGAATTATGCAGAACAAATTTTTATTGCAGTTCTTTTACTATCGTTCTACTATAGTTCCGTCAGTTGGCAAACCTGAATTAATACAGAAGAGCGCAAGAAGCTCGCATGACGTACATGTACACAACATGGCACACTGTGAATCATATGTGTGACGCATGCATATGCTTGGATACCGCGCTCACTATAGGCACAGTTGATTGATCGTGTCATCGAAAACCATCCATGCATGCATGGTATTTTGTGGTATTTGGTAGGGTTAGTATAGTGTTAATACTATAGTACAACCTTCACTTAAAGGTAGATGTTCCGATTGCTGATCCGATTTTCAACTTGATGTTTTCTATTTTACATGAAAGGTCATCCTTAAAATTGTTGCATTCCAAAGTTTGAGTTGCATAACTCCAAAGGTTCTATTTTTAGAATCGCAAGGTCATGAAGGTCAAAAGACATGTGCCCATTGAGTAGTACACAGACTGGTTGGTGGTTAACCACCTTTGGCAGTAATTCACCACATTTTAGCCTATAATTTCTAAATGAAACATTTCTGGCCCCTAAGATTTTACAGACATAAGGCCCCTTGCAATTAAATGTGAGTTTACTGTTGCCCGCGCGCGTCCAAAAGCCACCCGCGTGATATATGTAATATTTTTAAAATATTTAATTATTTCATTGTACAGCTTTTTCATAAGCTTTTTAACACTTCTCTGACGATAAAATTAGCCGATGAGCCGCATTGCAATACTTCCGGGTTGTAAAAAACTCTGCACGAAACTTGCAACTGTCGCTTTGTATTGAAATGTGTGCATTTGAAGCATATTCGTAGGCACGGCAATTGATTACTGCGCAATCGCTTCAGCGTATGACGTCACATCAAAACCGCCGAACTTTTTGGAGTTTCCAAGTGCATTCTGGGTAATATTTCAGGTTAGTTTACGATCACCATCTTTAAAATTCTCCGAGCTAGCGTAACGAAAATAAAATTACAAACATCGATCGAATATCTCATTAATATTCAAAATAGGGATGTAGACTCCTTTATAAAAGAAACAAAATGCAAAGCCAAGGCAGTAGGTGGTGGTAGGACATAATTAACAACATTTGAATTGTATTCGTACCTTGGATACTAGTTAAAGCTTAGTTAACAACGCCGACAATAGTAAATCAGGTCACTTTACCCCAAAATATTACAATATTAATATTAAAAAGTCACCTCGTCCTGCTTTTCAAAAACGCAACAGTAAACTCACATTTAATTGCAAGGGGCCTAATGAGACAAATATGGGGATTCTTCTGATACCAAAATATCTTGATGTGAAAAAAAAATCATAGCCCCAAAAAAGTGATCGGGTCATATACCTTTAACAAAAACGAATTCTTTGACATTTTATGAAATATGAACTTTTAATTTAAAAGCTTCTTGTGTGGTAACAGCGTGATGCTATATTAAAAGGACATCATTTGTTCTCTTCTCACTCATTATGAATGGCTAGGCTAAAACTTACAACTAACTACATTTGGTTGGATCTATGATTCAACCAAATGAAATAGCCCCTGGATTCAAAGCCGATAAAACTGTGTCACAGCAGCGAATAGTTCACATAAAAATATTTCTTGAACACCGCAAAGGTAAAACGTTTGCAAATAAGATTATCAGTAATATGTTTTCCTACAGAGCATTTCTACCTACCTTATTTTTAAAACCGAAAAACGGAAGCAGAAAAACAGCGCATTATCTGAGGTGCGAAAATGAAAATTCGTGAATACATGTCGTCTAAACGGATTACGATATCGACTTCCTTTGTGTGTACCACCTGTGTCTCTTCAACAACTGTCAAAGTACTGTCAAAGTCCCGGAATTCCACGCACTGATTTGTCGGAAAGCAGATAGTCAAAGCAGTATATACCGTAGACTCCATGTAAGTATTTATAGGTGTTTTTTTTAAAATTTATCTCATTAGACCTCATCAAGGTTGAAGAAATACAACAAAAACATATAAAACAATGCAAGAGATGAAATAGAATTCATATAAATACATACAAGAACTTTATAAAAGTGATTTATTAAATTATTTAATGGCGACAAATTCATGAACCATACGGCATATTCAAGCGAATGCAAAATATCGTACACGTGTGCAAACAGCCTCGATTTGCAGGTCACATCGCGCGTCCCATCATGCCTTATAACTTATATAAGGACTCTCGTATCATAGCGTCGCCCTCGATTTACGAGTCACATCTTGCGTAATCCACGCCCATATGCCCATATATGGGAGGCTCTTGTTTTGCATATTCATTCTGACCCGGCTGACCTCGTGACGTTCTCAAAACAATGTCGCCGAATCATGTGTTTTTCCAACCACACCATTTTCTTCAAATACAATTTGACGACGATGTAATCCACCGATTTTCATGTTTTAATTATATTTGTAACTCTGACGTATTTGCTAAGCCCAAGTGACATTTTCTAAGACGTCAAATGTAGCCTGGACGGTAAGTGCATACCACTGAAAATTGGGTTTATATGCCACCACACAACGCGGGGGTTCCGTCACGATCGATCGCATGGTAGAATTCGCGTGTAGCTAAAACTCTGTGAATCATAGAAGCACACACACAGATTACACACAATAAATATAAACATCTTTTTACACATTTCTATAGCTAGAGATTATATGGTCGTGTTAAAAAATTGAATATTGAGATTTTGACATACACGTAGATTACCAATTTTTATAACTTGAATCCACGGGAATTGCTTAGCTTTCCGATGCCTAACTATATCAAAATCTCAATCTCATTATTCAACTTTTTAACAACCATATTTCTAGCTATAGAAATGTGAATGTTTTATAAGTGTAGAGGGTGCTGTGGTGTACTGACTACTGTACTGTTACATGGTTAGTGTTACTGTTATACAACTTGTATTACTATTTAATTAGTTTTCAAATAAAATGAGACGAGACCAATACCATGACAATATATTTTTGTTTTGCTGACATGTCGAATTTGGATGGCGAATTCAAAATGCATGGCCTAATAAGCCTGCTCCCTGTTCAAAGTAAAATTAAGCTTATTTCATAAACATAACATCCATTTTCAACATACATGATGACATACACAGTCATGCATGATGCAGTTATTTAGTTTCACAAAACAAACCTGTACAGTCTGGAAGAAACATGCTGCGATCACGACCAAAAGCGCAACAAACACACTGTCACTAAGCTTCAACATCTTTAATAGCCGTCTTTAAATCACATTATCGAGCAATTTCATATGCTTTACATCAAAAACATGTAATAATTTGTGTTCAAAAATGTGACGAACAGTGAGTTTCTGTTGAAAATCAGTGTGTGTGTTTACCATTTCCAGATGACCTTTCACCAGCTGACCTCTGAATAGTCTTTGAAACCAGCCGTTTTATAATTGTGGCGTCTGGGTAATATTTATAAGCTCAGACGGCTCAGGCCGACTCTTGCGGGGCTGGTGAAACTTGCCTAAAGCGAGCCTGGCCGCGATATTATTTACCGTAATCTTCATTTGAATAGGGAAACACTTTACGTATACTTTATGGCGTGTGTAATAATTATTCCTCTCGCTTCAGTTTAAAACTTTTATTTATTTCACCATCTCCGGCTCCTCTCTAATAAAATTTAATTACAACAAAGAGATGTTTGACAAGAATTCGAACTGTAACCTTCTGCACCAGTGAGATTCTAATCCACTGAGATACGCAAACCGATCTGGCAGAGGTGTTTTTTTGTAACATAAAATCAATACCGTGACGGAATAAAACGTAGTAATTATAGTATACATGATGAGACTGATTGGTGGTATACGATAGGTTTCTCCTCACCATGGTAAAATGTTGCTTACGCGTCGGTTTATAAATACGCAGCCTGGTCTTAAACCTAAAAGTGGGGTTCGTGGGAATTAAACCGACCGTGTGTCAAGTAATTATTAAAATGTGATTGTTACTAGAGGTTGGCAATTATACAGGGTGTCCCAAACCATAATTATTTTGACAGAGCTCTAGTAGTTTGACTTTTTTTACGCCATGGATTGTTATTATGTTGAAGTCCATCGCAGACAAAAGCATCGAAACGATGCCAATAATCGTCGTGATCGGTCCATTGTGGTTCCTCCTGAACTTAATACTGAACTTACTGAAATGCCGCACTCGTCACTCTTCATCTTGGTTGCGAACGATCATAGAGTCAGAGTGCAGTATGGCAAGGGTGAGAGGGCTATTCGCCCATAATAACCCAAATGTATATAATTATTTGATTTGAAGGGGTTGATTGCGCTTACAGCTGATATAGGCAGGTTCCAGTCTTAGATGACTCTTTGGCTGAAAGTGTATTTTCTGGTGTCTACTCTCATATTTTTTTGTTTTTGGAGCTTGTATGAATGACTTTTAGTTGTTGTATTTTCAACAAGCTGACATAATGGGTTGATTCTGTCGATGCCATTGAAGATATTCAGTACACTTGGATTAAGTCTGCTCCTTAGCCTCCTTACTCTGCTGTCTTCCTCTAGGGCCATGAGGTTTAGTTGTTTCAGTCTTTCTTCATAATGGCATGTGTTTCAGTTGTGGAATTATTGTTGATGTCTTTCGTTGAACTCTCTCTATAGTAGTGTTATGTCCTTTGATAAGTGTAGGCATATTTTGAAGTAGTCTATTGGGTCTGATAAGAGATTTGTATTAGAGCAGCATAACAATATCCCGGCTTTTGTATTTTAATGTTTGCTCGATCATCCCTAGGGTTATGTTTGCCTTTTTTGTTGCTTCTGCACATTGTTTGGATATTTTCGGGTCGTCTTATTGTATCCATACTCCAAGATATCTTTGTCCTCTTTGGTGCTATTCACTTTGCTCTCCATCTGGTACACATTAGACTTACGTACGTACTACATGGCGAGGGTTGTTGTGGCCTATGTGCATGACTGAGCATTTATTGGCGTTGAAAGTCATCCTCCAAGTCATTCATGAAGACCGGTAAACATAGGGGTCTTAATACCGATCCATCCCTGCCAGGGATGGAACTTCAGATTTTTTTCAACTAGCCAGTTGGGCAGGTAACTCACAGAGTACCTGCCCGACAAAAATTCTACCAGCCCAAGGTTTTTTCATAACATTTTGCAGCAAACAAATGCAAGACTACTTTTAAACTACATTTACATGTTTTTGTCTTTATTGTACGATGTTCCACTGTAAACCTAGCCCGTAACAGCTCCTTGTATTCATCATGTTCATCAATCCAATACTCTCTTTAATCTCCTATCAACCTGATCTCCTCTATCATACGATCATCTGATGATGAAATTACCCTGAACTTACTGTTACTTACACTTTGAGCTTCAAAAATGTTACCCGCCAGTCGGACGGGTACCTTTGAATCTTCACCCGCCCGACACGAAAGTTACCCGCTATGGGCGGGCGGGCGGGTCTTATTTCCATCCCTGAATTCCCTGCACAACTGAACTTTGGGCTGGACTTTCTTCTGATTTAGCTCCTGTACGTACCACTACTCTCTGGGTTCTGTCTGCCAACCATGCTTGGATCCTATTTTGATATATTCCACGAGCCCGGAGTTTTTCGATGAGTCTTCGGTGAGGGACTTTGTCAAAAGCTTTGGCCAGATCTAGGTACATAACATCTACTGATGTATCGTCAGCCATATACTTGGTCAACATATCCATGTGAAGTAATAGATTGGTTGGTTGTACATGATCTTCCTTTCAGGAACCCATGTCTCTGATAATGTCTCGCGATATGATGGGTGGGTGATATGGTCACGAATAATTTATTTAAGAGTTTTGCAGATAACAGATGTCAGGCTGATTGGCCGCTAGTTCCCAGCTTGTGATTGATCCCTTTTTTAAAGAATGGAGTGACTTGTTGATGATCGGTACTAGTGGTTTTGCTATTAGCTAGTTTGTTCAGTAACTTCGGTGACATATCGTCTGGGCCTGCAGCTTTTGAAAGGTTGGGCTCTATGGGATGTTTTTCAACCTCTTCTGCAGTGACAAAAATGTTAATAATATCGTCATAATTGAACATTTTTTTGGCTGGTGGAGATTCTCCTCTCTTCAGTAAACACCGAGATGAAGGATTTGTTTAGTTCTTCTATTGTGTCTTTATCCCTTGGGGATGATTTTGCCGGCCTCGTATTTCAGTGATCCTAAGGTGTATTTTACTTTCCTTTCTTGGAACTTTTGTGTTTTGTTTGATGTCATCGGCTAATTTTGTCTCATAGTTAACTTGGGCGGCTCGGATCTTCGTTGGCAGCTTTCTCACATGATCTATAAGGCCATGTGTTTTGAACTGACCACCCCAAAAGGGTGGCGGCGTTGCATTTTTGGTGACGAATCATCCATCTCTCTCTATTAAAGGTAGATGACCCGATCACATTTTCATAACACAGATTTTTCTCAAACATATGGAGATTTTCATATCATATGAAAGATCATATTTTTCTGATTAACATACTGAAATTTGACGGTCCAAGTCAGTATGATTACGAAGAAATCGGTGAAATAACATCGAATAACCGCGAAAAGTGGTAACCACCAATATAGTTTGTAAACACCTCAATGGGCACATTTCACGGCATCTTGTGCGTCTAAAATAAGAACCATGGAGTTATGCAACTCAAACTTTGGAATACAACTTTTTTGAGGATGACCTTTCATGTCGAATAGAAAACTTCAAGTTGAAAATCGGAACATCTACCTTTAACTCAACAACTAAATGTGGTAGAGCTATAATGGTTTAGGTGTCATTTGAAAGCTTATTTATCTAGCTACACTGTGTGAATAAATCAGGTATTTCTACAACTGTTTTACGTTTGGCTGAGATATGATTGATTATATTTCGAAAGTCAGGGGTGGCGGCGGTGGCGGTGGCGGTGGCGGCGGTTGCGGTGGCGTTGTGTACAATTTCTATGGGGAATATAGAAAATGTTCCCAATTCTACATTCAAATTACAATAACTCCTCATCTCTGTATGGTACAAACATGATTTTGCTCTCATTTTATAGATTGTTTTATATTCTATAGGTTTCTGTTTCAGCAAACGTGTCAAATATTACGTAACAATTGTAATCACGAATCGATTGCATTGTCCTTGGCTTTTTGGCTATTCGCTACACAGTGAACTTGCCCTAATTCATCGGTTTTACATTACTATAACAACAGAATTAATCAACCGATGATAGCAAAATTATACATTTTTGGAAAGCTCTCTAATAGGGGAATTTAAAAATCTCGCTTAAAATCAGGATACCGGGGTGAATAGCCAAACAAATGTATGTGACACTCTATAAAATAAGAAATGTGCGCTCATTTACTTCCCGATATAGTATATTTCAACAAGTTACCTTGACAACCATTATGTTCTGATGGGTAAATTGCATGAGGAACTAAATATGCACAGTAAAATGATGATTGGGATAGGAATAAAAAGATTGAGCTTTAATCAAAATATGAAATAAATTCGATATTCTTTGAACATTCTTCATCACAAGATGTTACCATTAGGTCCTATGCAAATTCCAATCGCATATTTTGATTCCTTGTGAGATTACCGTTCAGAAAATATACTTTTTATGAAGTAGTTATTGCGATATGCTAATTCGAATCTCAGATGGTGTAAAATGTAAAAATCTGGACATGCAACGGGAAGGGGGGCGAGTTCAAAACACATGGCCGTAAACAACCTTTAGGTCAAGCGTTCTGGGTTCTTTAATATCGATCATTTTATTTCATCATCTATATTAAAATAGAGAAGCAAACACACAAACCCAAGAACATCTATAGGGCCTATGCTGACCCCAGACATGGGAAGTTATATAACCATGATAACACAAGAACATACAAATTAATACAGTACAGTATAAACGAAAACTATCATGGCGGCACAAACAAATCTAAATGAGCTCCTGATGGATGTTCCACTCCGGCTCATGTCTGGCATTGTAGATATAATGTTGCCAGAAAGATGTACCATTTTTTGAGAAAAAATGAGAAAAAAAATGAATCTAAACGCCACAAATTAAGTATCTTGTATGAGTAATCTGTCTGCATTTCACTATTTTTACAATGAATTACTCATTATTTGGATAGAAAATCACAATGTTTATAGTTTAGAGTGTTGCCAAACTCCCAGAAAACCAAAGATTTTAAAATTTCAGTATTCCTCGTTTTCCAAAAAAAAGGTACGACTTTCTGATTTCCAACCCTCTCTTATCCCTAAATAATTGCCCAAGCAGTTCTCTCCAGAATTGAAAGGGGCAATGTATAAGATATTCAAAACCAACAAGAAAAGAATCAGGCAAAATGATATTATTGCGTGCTAAATTTGGGTAAAAAAGCATATTTTTTATTATTTCATAGAACTTCCAGTGTTGCCAGAGACAAAAATAGGATACAAATTAATGTTGAAGAGTTGGCATATCCTATCAGTAAAGATGAAAAATAATACGTTGCAACACTTAAGTCCTTTATTCATTCATTCATTCATAAAAGGTTTATTAAAAAAGGCCATAGCAGTCAGGAATTGAATTGCGGCCAGTATACAATAATACAACAATATCATTATCAACAATATACACAAAATATAAGCAGATAGACAAAAATAAACATTAAACACACCCGCACAAAGTAACCACGCCAAATTAGAAACCACAGAAATGCAATCTAAATTAAAAATATTGCACGTGAGATATTAATTTATTTGATATCTTTTACACTTTTGAGTCAGTAGCTTGGAAAAACTGGGCATATTTTAACCAAAAACAATTCTTAGAAATGGGGAAAACAGCCCAAAATAGTCCAAAATACAAATGGGTGTTGCCATGGCAACAGAGGTTTTTTGAAATTTTAAAATGCATTTCACTATGTTATACCATAAGACATTCCACCATACTAATAATGAGGGAAATCCATTTTTTGATCATGCACATGACCTGGTGGCAATGACATACGGAGGCATGGTTCCACCACCCATTCGGTAGAGCAGTTCTCAATGTCATCAAAGATATTAAGATGGCCGTTCCTGTAGGTTTCACTGTTTTTGAAGTCAGTGAGTACTATATGAAGAACATTGTTGTGCCTCCATAAGTATATATAGAGCATTCTTGGACAATTATTGAGGATGTGAAACAGGGTAGTCCTTTGCTCTGACAGAGAGGACAACTGTCCGTTTGCCCCATCGTTTCAAGTTTTCGTTTGCCCCATCGTTTCAAGTTGGTGAAAGACGGTAGAGAATCAATTAAAGCATTGATGGCCAATTTAAGAATCCCTTTAGGCAGATTGTTTATCAGTGATCTCCATGTCAAATCTGACTCGCACTTTTCGAGCAACTTGGCGGTCTCACCCTGGCTCAGGAGAGGCTCAACAACGGATTTCCAATATGTAACCGATCCTTGGTTTGACGGCTCCCCATATGTTGTTATCCATGTTCTCAGTGCCAAGCGCATGAATACGGTCACATTGTTTCGTGATGGATATTTTTCGGTTCCAGGCAGATTCTTTTTGAGGCTCAAAGTCTAAACTCATATGTGTTACGCTGTCAGCTTTACATCTGGATCTACTACATGAGGCGCAATGGGCTTGTCTATATACATCAGAAATGCGTTGTATGTTAAGACCTCTATGCATATGCAGAAGAGCTGTATTAGCCCCATGTTTGGGGATCCCCAGCCAGCGTTTCAAGTATTGCTCAGCCTTACAGTCGAGATATTGCAGGCTGGTTTTGGTGAGATCATGAACAGTGAGGCAGAATCTTAAGGAAGGAAGACAATAACGGGTGTAATAGCCAATTTGAACTCATTGCGAACCAGTTATTGCTCAATACTGTACAATTTATTGTTTAGTTGTCCAACAATCATGTCATATACATCTTTTTCTTTGCCATTGAATGTTATCAGCGAACCAAGGAAACGTTGAGGGTCCTGATCAAGTTGTTACAATGTTTTCCCCAATATTAAAGTCAATTACAGTTGGTTTCTCGCAAATAAATTTGTTAGAATATACTCGCGAGAGGGCGCCATCTCTATCAGAGTTTCAAAGTCGGCTTGATATCGAGTATCTACGGTATTATGTTTGATCAACCTCCAACAGACCTAAAACTTTTCAGCTTTTAAGCTAATTGTTGCTTAAATTGACCCATCTTGTTTATGCTGTTGGTTTTAATCTCAGCTGGTATAGTTCCTCATACATGGGCATAAGAGAATCAGCAATATCTAGCACATCTTGTGGCAAAGACTCCCGAGCTGGAGCTTCTTTCGCTGGCTTGAATTGCGTGCTGTTGAAGGCATTGTTAGAATACCCATTTTCACCACACACGGCACTGCCATAAGCATGATAAGTGTTTAACTTGGCTGTCACCCACGCTTTAGAGAATTCATCGTTTTTTGGCCATGTTGTGAAGCTGTCTTTGTACGGTACGCCGATGCCTTCAAAGAGCTGTCGCAGAATCGAACCAGGATTATTTTGTAGATCATCCGCGTCAATCAATAGTGGATTCTCCTGGTGGCTGGCTGTTATGAATTTGAAGAGCTTGAAAAATTCGATATACCTGAAATTTGACGAAAGTGTTATTTCTGATGGCTGTTTATCGTCACCGCCTTTATTGTCTGCGTTTTCTTTGGAGTTGTTGTAGTGTGCAACCTGAATTAACATCTTCTTAGGGAACAGTTCCATTTGTACGCGATAAATTTATCGCGACTGTATCGGGGCCTGATATGTTTTGGACCCGATGTTTTTCAAGTTGATACGCGATAAAATAGTCATCAGGCCCCGATAAAATAGACATCGGGGCCCGATACGAGGCCTCTGCCATACCCTGGGGTATGTTTAGCAAATAGAGCGGGACATTGTTTAGCAAATACACGAGGATAATACAATTTACGTTAAACATCCATAATCAATAACATTATCTCTAAAAACATGAAATGCTGAATTTGTACCTTACACTAGAATAAATAGCCCGAAGCTCTATTTACATACCGACCACTTATCTTTTGTTATATTTAAACAAGCGGTAATACGCTATCGATAAATAATCCTTTGCTTCTCGCAACTGTTCGCGCAACTGTTCGCGCAACTGTTCGCGATAAAAAACTCATCGGGGCCCGGAACATTCTCGCAATTTTTATCGCGTACAAATGGAACTGCTCCCTTATAGGAAAGGACCGCTTTCAACGGATGACGCATGATGAAAACGTGCTGACAACCCTTAGGGATCTTATCGTAGTTCCCAGCCATGGAATGGGCGGAATCTTTAGAGAGTACTATTCGCACTTCAGGGTCAGCAAAGGAAGCTTCCAGTTGATTCTTGACGGACTCAAATGTGCAGGATTCAGAGTCAAACCAGGTGGTGTCGGCAAACAACGAATTCAATGATTCAGGAGTCAACATCTGTATTTCCTGTTGTATCAAATGATAATAACGCTCAAACAGATCTTCATTGGATTTGCCGTGGTTACGACGATCTGGACCGAGTCCCCATGCTGCATAGTACGGCTCGTGAAATAGCCGAGAGCCTGGAATGAAACTCAAACATTTGCATAGCACGGTGGAGAGTGATCGAGGCATACACCATATCATTACGCGTAAGGGGGTATTCAACGCTCGATAAGTGGACTGTTTTATGGCATCCATGTTTCTAGTGCAAGTAACACTGAGCATGTTGAGTAGACGATCGTGTTAACGTTATATCTAACGGTTTTTCACACACCGATACAGCGTCATTACAATCTTATCAATAATGTGCAGGATTGGTCACTATTGAGATTTATTCCGTTGCAAGTCAGTGATGAACACCTTTTTACTACACTATTGATGGTTAGTGGAGCGTTTAAAATGACCTAATTAACTTCAATTGAATCACTCTGAACTATACAGATACCAACTCAGGTGAGGGCAATGTGCATTGTTAGCTATTGTTCAGACGATGGCGGTGTCTAGCATACCTGGGTATGTCTAACAAGCGACACGTTAATCTAGTGGCTACCCAACACCAATATAGATATCCAATAAATATTGTCTGACGATGAACTTGTACTTTTATACTATAATATAAGCGTGTCCCAAAAAACTGGGTTCAAAAGTTTGCGAGCTTATAACGAAATAAGTAGGAAACATGGATATATTATATTTAAGGATATCAAACAAAATATACCTGACCTTAATTAGGTAAACTCGGAGACCAATCCAATGTAAACTTTTTGAAATATAAAGATTTGAATAGAGCGTGGTCAGAACCCATTTGTCCCGATTTAAGGAATAAACCATCCGTGCGATGCATGAAACTGTGCGCTATGTGCAGTATTCCCGGCTTGGGATTTATTCTCTAAAAGAAATGCTTAAGTAAATAATGAACTTGTATTATTGTAATATTACCAAGATAATTTCGTGAAGAATGAATGCAAAGGCAAAACTTTGATAAAGTCACGACAATGCGCAATTGCAACACATCGGGGCGTTCCTTGAAAAGTGGGACAAATGGGTTTGACCACGCTCTATTAAAACCTATGTATTTCAAAAAGTTTATATTGGATTAATCACAGAATTTAACTAATTAAGGTCATGTATATTTTGTTTGATATCCTTAAATATGAAGTATCCATGTTTCCTACTTTTTTAGGTATAAGCTCGCAAACTTTTGAACCCAGTTTTTTGGGACATGCTGTATAACTGAAGATTTATTTCCAGAGGCAATTCTTCTCTCTCAAATAAAAGTGATTACATAATCGTTCAAATGATATTATAAACTTTGATACGTCGGGATCCCGTTATTTACCAGTTGTGATCAGGGATGGAACTTCAGATTTTTTTCAACTAGCCAGTCGGGCAGGTAACTCACAGAATCTACCTGCCCGACAAAAATTCTACCAGCCCAAGGTTTTTTCATAACATTTTGCAGCAAACAAATGCAAGACTACTTTTAAACTACATTTACATGTTTTTGTCTTTATTGTACGATGTTCCACTGTAAACCTAGCCCGTAACAGCTCCTTGTATTCATCATGTTCATCAATCCAATACTCTCTTTAATCTCCTATCAACCTGATCTCCTCTATCATACGATCAGCTGATGATGAAATTACCCTGAACTTACTGTTACTTTCACATTTGAGCTTCAAAAATGTTACCCGCCAGTCGGACGGGTACCTTTGAATTTTCACCCGCCCGACACGAAAGTTACCCGCCATGGGCGGGCGGGCGGGTCTTCTTTCCATCCCTGGTTGTGATACAATTGTAACGCTTGAGATCCTCATCATGACAGGATGTTTTGTTTAGTTTCATGCTTTTTCTTTCTATGGATTGCTCTAGTCATCCACTTATGTTTGGTCCGACTTGTTTTCTTTTTCATTGGTGTACTTCTACTAGCATGACTAGGGAGTTCAGTTCATCGTGTAATAAATCCCAAGCCTGGTGTGTATCACAAGTCAAAAATTCTTCTTTCCAGTTTGTGTATTTCAACCTCTCTTTAATAGCAGGGTAGTTGCCTCTGTTGTAATTTCTTGAGTAGGTTGTTGGTTCAATTTCTACACTGCATATTAGGTTGTAGTTTATAATTTGGTGATAAATTGTGCCTAGTCTATCCAGTACCTGAAGTTTCTTGATTAAGTTTGAGTCTGACGTCATCACAAGGTCTAGGATAGCCTTTTGTCGCTTTTTTTGCCGTGTCCGCAGATTGTCCATGACTACTTTTTCTCCTTGTGCCGTTGAGGATTGTCATAGTGCCCAGTTTATTTCTCTGAAATTAAAAATCGCCCATAACTGAAGTAGCCGTTTCTTCACCTGCCTTTTCCAAGTTGCGGTATATTTTGCATAATGTCTTCGTTTCGTCTGTCGTTTTGTATACTACTCCTATCAGAATTGTGTCACTATCAGGTTTATTTGTCACATGTTGGTTGTTGTCACGTTTAGCATTGTTCGTCTCATATTGGTTTTGTTCATAGTTGGCATTGTTTCTCGTATATTGTGTTTGTTTGTTTCAGTGTTACATAATTCACACCAAACAGATTACCGGAATTCAACATTTTCTCTTTGAACTACGTCAATACTTGCTTTGATATTATTATAGTGCAGCTCCTTCACATCTAACTGCTTTTCTCTCTCTGCCAGTTCTGAATATTTGTTATCCAGATAATTGGATTTCTGCATCTTTGATGCATCATCTAACCACGTTTCCACGATACCTAGAATTTTTGGATTCTCATTCATATTTCTGCATTCAAATTCATCCCACTGTTTGATTTTGCTCCTTGCATTTGTAAACATACACGTAAGATTATACTTGCCTGCCTTGGGTGTTTGAATGCGTCGCTTCTCTTTGTTGATATTTCTTTATCAGAGTTTTCTTTTCCGTTGGGCGTTGGTGCAGTTTTTTTTCTTTGGGAAGTTTCATTTGCAATTGGACGTCTTTCCCTGAGCAGTTTATACTATACATGCTATAGTGTACACGTACCGACCGTTCTTTAAACATTAGTCATGTTATTGTTAGTTAGTAAGCCTACCTGTATTTCAAGGAATGCCTAGTACTGGTAAAACGACACTCAGCGATCATTACTTAGTAATCCTAATACTTTCCACGCGATTATTAGTGTTATCATAAACAAAACAATTTTCAGAAACCTTAACCAATTTTCAATTTTTTTCTTAAGAATTACTGATACAATACTAAAGGTATATTTGTACTTATTTTAATGCATTTCTCATGGTGATTCCAAAAAAGTTGACGACATTCAATAATTTTGACATTTTTGAAACATTTTGTGAAATTTTGGAACTGTCGTATGCAGACGACTGCCGTGTGTAAAGTGTTAAGAACAGCAAATTGCATTTCATGCTTGCTTTAACTACCATTAAATAATTAACCTATTAAATCTTATAACATGAAATTGCAATTTGATCGTAATTATTTTGACAATTTAATCGATCCTTTGAACTGAATATTGAACTATGAACTTTGTTTATTATCATATACGGTACATTGTTTATATATGTTCAAGAATGTCGCTATAAGGTTTTAATTGGCATACTTATTCTGAAATACCATAATTTTAGCGATACATGCTTACAATATTTTAGATACCTATCATGGTCTGTTATCCCATACTAAAGCGTTTTCGGATTATTTCGGATTATTCGCGCTACTACTCAAAGGACAAGTTCGAGATACAAATTTAACTCAATTATGATAATCGATTGGCCATAACAATTTTGCGGCAGACCTTGACGCTGCACCTAAGCAGGTATGAATGGGCGCTTATTATCTCTTTAGTTTTCAATTTGAAGGGTATTATAAATAAACTTGAGTGATTACATGCTTTTTTTCTATGCGACTAGTTTAGAGGCTTATTTGTGGGATATAAATTGGTAAGAAATGGTCTTGGGTATTATAATTAGCAGTGGCTTAGATTTTGTTTCATTATATGGGTAGAGTTTCTGTCAGCATTAGATAATCCATACTGTTTCAACTACATACATAAGAATATACTGTTGCCAGATATGTTGATTTCAAGCTTTAATAGGCAAAATGAAGAAAAAAAATGGTTCTTTGCAAAGTATGTTAGAAAAAAACAAAAGCACATACTTAAAATCTATACTGCGGTTAAATGTGGGTTGCATATAGGATGGGATGGTCCATCCAATCACCCTAATGATGGTGCCAGTCTGTGCCATGTTGATCAAATTTAGCTGAAATATATATATGTGCACATATGTGATTTAGCTCCAATTTGAATCATATTTTGACACTATCAGCGTCAGCATTGACAACCTCTTACCAGAATGGGCATTCACGGGTGCTATCGACGTCTATTCTCTGATTGAAAGGTATAATGGATTTTCTTCATTTGAAACAAAAATCACCAACTTGATCCAATCTGAACATTAAATATAAGACCTCCATCGTAAAGAGTAGGGGATCATCCCGGGTCTGCTACCTGTACACAAATTTCATAATGTATTCCTAGGTTCCAGGGATACGCAGTACGTTTATATTCAGTTAATGAAGTCGGAAGAAGAAGAACTCAGAAGAAGCCACTGATAAGTCACCAAATACCACTTTATTTATCTATTCAAAAGTGCCTTAACACTTTCCATGCGGCAGGCGGCTGCAGACGACATTCCAAAATTTCACAAAATGTTTAAAAAATGTCAAAATTATTGAATTTCATTACCATATTTGGAACCACCATGAGAAATGCATTGACATAAGTACAAACATGCCTAGTATTGGTTCCGTAATACTTCAGATAGACCTTGCCATTCAGGAAAGTTTTCTGAAAAATCTGTTTTGAATATGGTAAAACTAATAGCCGCGTGGAAAGTGCCTTAACACTTGCAAAATAGGAAAAATGTGGGGATTCCCCGGTGGAATCCCCAATGGAATTTACCGAATTCTCGACGACTTTACCGAACTCACGAAACTCATTTCGTATCTATCGTATCGGGATCGGGGAATATTATTAATATAAAGGACTAGCAAAGAACAAACAGAGACTCTGAATGAAGTGACCGAAATTAGGAACCACTGTGACCGAAATTAGGCGCCCTGACCAAAAATCGGGTACGTCACCGAGGCCATTGTTTTCACTCACGTTGCGAAACCAACGGAACTAAACAATAACTTTTTGGTATATTGTGAGGATGATTATGTTGATATTATTGACGAAAAGTTTCAAATAATTATTGATTTGATTATAAAAAAGAATGAATCGCGGCTTAAGTGACCGAAAACTGGCGACTTCACCCTACTCTTAAATATTTCTCAGGGAAAAAAAGATATAGGCTACATAAATCCAATCATAATTGCCAGTATTTCTATTTTAGTGTGGGATAAACCAGAGACTATATAACTATGGGACAAGTATCTCGAAGGCAAAGTCCCTCGTTTACTATGCTTAAATTCACGGACGGTTTTAGAGGGGGCGCACTATCACGGTCGTAGCAAAACAGACGACCTAAGACGTGGTGGATTTTATCGGCTCAAAACATGATTTGTGGCACAGAAATAGTACATCAATAGTAAAATCAGTAGCAATGCAACAGGTCACACAACGTTCAGTCGAGCGACCGTATAAACAGTATACAAGATGCCATTTATTGTGTTCGAAATTTCAACGTTTTTACCATTCTTTCCAAAATAAGGAGTATAATCACATTACAAACACATTTTGTGCGAGAGTAACATATAAATATGGTTTAAAATGTCCAAAATGGCACGATAAAAATCCGTTCGTTATAAATAAAAGAATCAATGGTTAAATAATAAAACTGACACAATTACACTCGTCGATCTCTGTGGCGTGCATACGTTGGCCATATCGTTTGCAATCGGCAATCACGGGTTCGAATCTCCGTGTGTTCGTTGTTGTTTTCTATTTTTTTGTTTTTTAAAAAAACAAATTAAACTTGATTGTGGATGTATGTAACATCATTTTTATGTCAATTTTTATAATTTATAAAGGCCGCCAATGCTTTAATAGTTTTTTTCTATTCTTTTTTTAATCTATTTTTCTATCTATCATTTATCTCTGGATTTATTTAACTTTATAATCTAAACAAATTAAAATGCGTAAAACAATATATTATTGCTCGATAAATAAGTGATTGAAGTTGAGTTCACTTTGATAATGATAGCAACACTTGTTGCCCAACCATTTCTCCTTTGCACACTTTGTTTAAAATACATTCAGAGATGTCATTTTTATAGCTTGATAGCTAGGCTATTATACAACTGTAAGCTATTTGGATACACAAAAGCAAACACATTTCCAAAACAGGCCGGCCATAGACAATCGTACAACATGAGAAAGGAGACCGTTTATACCAATGTTTAATCTACCATGATTACCATTTTTTTTAAATCTGTACAACCGATGAATTTCTAGAAAATCTTTGGTACAACTTCATTTCAAGAAAGTTAGTTCTTGTACCAAAGCTTACCAAATTTAGCTAGCTTTAATAAACGAATTGGGAGACGCAATATTCATGTCGAAATATATTATGTGGAAAGGCAATCAGACAACTATTGATAGACGCGATCAAGTCTTGTACCTTTGAAGGGTGATTACGGGCACGTCCGTATGAGTAAAGTGGATTCCCTCTATAATGAACCAACATTTTAATTTCAGTGCCAAAGATCTTGAAAAAGGTTACAGGGGACATTCTCGCTTCGACGATGCTCCTATGCGTAGGTCAACTGAAAGCCCGGTCCGATGGTAGACTCCGAATCTCCAGAATCTTAGGAGATATGTACACATTTTCTCATAATACTTTATGCTGCACGGTGTCTCATTTAGGCCCACAGGCCGGGCGGGCTAGAGCGGGGGCTAGAGAAGTGCTCAGAACCGGTGCTGCGCCCAAAAGTAGTATCTTTCGCAAAACTACTATTTTTTGGGCGAAAAATACCACCAAAACTAGTAGTTTTGCGAAAGATACTACTTTTGGTTGCGCAAAACTAGTATCTTTCTCAAAACTACTATTTTTGGATGACTTGGGTTGCGCAAAACTAGTATTATTTGGCGGCCGTTCATTAATACTAGTCTTGGTCGGGAAAATGTCGTGCACTTCGTGTTAGGCATACAGGTTGTTTGTACACGAGCGTGTATATTTAAAAACATTGGCCGCTAATTATATAAACAAAGCAGGGAAATAACTGTGTTTCTCGGACTTCTTTATCTTTATTCGTCATTAAGAAGATGAAAATGTTCCCAAATTCTGGGAGATTTTTGTTGTTTGTATTTATTTTCTAGCTATTTATTATTTATACCTCACTCAATTTAAAAAAAATTAAACACCGGATTCTACTGTCGCTCTGTTACGGTCGTATAGTCGGCCCCCGGATTCCACGTCACTCTGTTGCAAGTAAGTGTAGGGCCTATATTCGCCACAACATGTGGGCACTACCACATAGTTTTATTGACTGTACATCATGCCTTTCGTCGGTATACAACTCGGACTTTTTACTGTCTGATAAGTCCACCCCCTCCCTATGGCCCTGTTTAAAGCTGGCTATGCCACTGATTCGCGCATGTTGGATGTGCCGGCCTGCCGCGCGCCAGTGGTCCGCATTGCGGCGCGTTATTGGTCACTCTCGATCATAGTTCGGCGTGGCCCCTCGCTACACGGCTCGATCCTCATGGCGGCATTATTATCACATCAAACCACTTCTGGATGTTATCATCAATCAATGCATTGTCGGCTGCTTTAGTCAAAATTAAATATTATATACCAAGGGGATATACAACTGTCACTGGATATACCCACTTTGCCTATCTGTGATATACCATTGAACCGTCAACGCCTGAATCTTTTCCGTGAACTTTTCCTGATTGGGCTTTTCCACCCCAAACTGGCCGGAGCCCGGGGGGGGGGGGGGTTAGATCTACGGTTGATTAGCGCATTACAAGAAGTTGTGTCACTTGCCATGCAGCACATACTCATTAGGCATTTGTCCAACATTTTAGTGGACAAATCCAAAGCGATCGGACGCATGCGTAGAAAAAAATGTCGTCCCCTTGACTCTCCAGAGGGCCTTTTCGATATTCAGACGATGGCGGACATAGGTTCGTGTGACGAATATTCTAGGTGAAATTCGATGTTGGAACGCTCGGCCTGTAGGGAACGATGATATTTCTGACTTCAACAGCGCCAGGGCATCGTTCGGGGACCGTTTGATTATCACTCAGGTCGTGTCAGTATGAAATTAGGTAAAACACTCCGACATAACATTGAAATCAACGGAGATTCAAAGATTACGGCCGTTCGTGTCCACTATGGTCTGGTACTTTTCATTTTCGACGTCACAAATGACGTATATTCATTGATATGATTATTCATTGTATATTCATGTCCGTCTATGCTTTCGGCGATTCGAACAATAGAGTGTCAGGCGCCTGATGGTAATCAGATCAGTTGGGAAGGACGCTGGATCGCGACGATCACATCGTGTGAGGTCATGAATAGTCATGAATGTCGGCCACTAAATAGCACGCCCTCAAGCCGAACGCGCTCCCGTTCCGGAGCAGACTGGTAGGAGAGTCTCAATATCCTGGGGGTGGGAGGTCATAGGTTTGTACATGACAAATAGGGGGTCATGAAATTAAATCATTGTAATAGGGGGTCAAAGTAATATTTTAGTTAAAATATTGACACCTTTTGCGCGCATTTGTTCTACGTGTATGTTTTAACATACGTGATTTTAAAAGAAAATTTGGGCTTGGCCACCCTAATTTTAGTTACAATACTGAACATTTGTGCACGCTTTGCTCTACATGTTTCAATATGGTAAAACCTAATTTTGGTTGCTTCCTCACCAGCTTTTTCCCAATAAATGCAAATAGGCCTTTAAGTCTTATAAATACAGATTGGTGTGTGTTGGGAGTGGGGGAAGGAGAGGACAGTGGCGTAGCTTGGGGGGGCAGGTAGTTGCCCGACAACGACAAATAAAATCACAACTTTGCACCACCTTCATCCCAGCTGCCTGCATGGTCTCTTCGGAGATTCTCAAACTTTCAGCAGACAAGAAGTTTACTTCAGATGACACCTTGGCTTGTAAATACTTTCTTTAATATCAAAGTGTCTAGAAGAAGCCCACGGTAAATCCAAAATCACCCACGAGCATTTTAAAACACTAAGACTAATTACCAGGGATCATTGGTTTATTTCAACGTTTATTAACTTCTTAGTATGGACAAACACATACTAAAATACAATTATGTAATCATAATAATAACATAAATCAAATTGAATATGGGGCTCATCGTAATTGTTCCACATAAAAGTATACGAATACCATTTTTATGGTATCAATAGGTACATGATTTCAGCAAGGGTCGTTCTGAGTACTTAGTATAATACTAACGACATCGTATAAACACGTAAAGTAAAGGCATAACGAGAACATATCATGCATTTTGAATGAACTCGTCAGAACCGAAAATTTAATTTTCAAAGGAAGTACGTTCAATGATTATCATTGGTCATTGTACTTTATACATATTCAAACAATTCAAACCTGCCATGGAATTGGATCTTTCCTTTCCTTTCTCTTGTCACCGACCCTTTGTGCAGAAAATAATAATTTAAAACCTACAAGTGTGGGATTTTAAGACAATTTACTATTTTGCCTAATCCTAAAATGTTACAAAATCATGGATATTGCATTTTAAATGAAACTCTTCTTTCCATTTTACAAATTTTCGAACAATGTACACTCGTCGAAAGAAGTTCCTTGCCACTCATTGAAGTTCAAATATTGAAGTTCAAATATTTCACATAAATATTTAATATAAATTAAACAATTGCATGTCAAAATAAGCAGACAGTAATTCTCTATCATGTCTGAATGAAATTAAGATGTACGCATTCATGCATGGCTGAGCACATTCATTAAGCAATGGTAAGGTTCATATTGTGTTCAATCATTCACATTAACATTTGAATGGAGGGATTATCCAATTTTTTTGCAATCTTCTTCCACAGACCTTGCCATTGTCAAGTGAATGGGATCTGCCATGCATGAGTGATCATGTCTAAATTCCATGTTAAGCTGTTAGAGGATTACTTTCTGCTTATTTTGATATACAATTATATATATTCTATTAAATATTAATTTGAAATATTTGGACTTTACTAAGTGGCAAGGAACTTCTTTGGACGAGTGTATTAATTAACAACCTACAATTTGTTTAACTGTAAAAATAATTGAAATATTCAACAAACAATTATTATGCTTAAAGGGATACACAGTGGTGTTGAAGAATTTATTTTTTATATAATTTACTTCAGAATTGAGATGAACATAAGGGCCGTATTCTCGTACTAAACACGGTTTTAGCTTAAAACCGCGTTTAACTAAACGCGTGTCTAACTTAAACGTGAGTTTATCCTTTAAACGACGTGTTTAACAAAACACGATTTTAAACTCTGCAAATATCGTTCCCAGAGTAGTCCTGCGTTGATTGTATACAAGTATTTATTACATTGTGGCCCTAATGGGTTACAATAGATCGACCGAATGCATTAAATACACGGTACCTGTACCTGTAAAGACTACACGAGCCGCACTCAGCTTGCACCGGGCACGGTTGAGTGATCATTCAAGGCATACAGTTGGTGCGCGAGTCTAGTTAAACGCGCATTAAACTACCCCCATACCCATGTTTAAAGTTAGACACATTTCGGCGAGTTAGACGCGTGTTTAAGTAAAACAAATGTACGAGAATCGCGTTAGTTAAACGCTGTGTCTAAAGTCAAAGTTAGACGCGTGTTTAGCTTAAAACCGTGTTTAACTACGTACGAGAATACGGGCCTTAATGGTCATCTTTGCTGTTACCACTCACGAAATCACGAAAGCAGCCTTATGCCAATATATTTATATTGTGACTTTTTATAGCTGGGGAGCACACATAGCTTTGAAACACATGTGACCTTCTACCCAAAATCAAGATCAAAGGTCAATTAACAACCTACGTTAGCAAGGATGTCAACTTAGGTTGTAATTCTATCGACTTCAAAGAACATACTCCTCAACTATAAAAGTGTAAAATTCTTGCCTAGCCGTACCAGAATATTTGAATCGACGTTTTGTTGTATAAAAGGGCTGAATTGTCTGAATTACAAGTATTTTATTACCTGTATGAACTTAAAAGTTCATACAGGTAATACAATTGTAAACATGTATCAATCCTATTTTTTGTCAAAATTGAGGGCGCAACATCCAATCCAACACATCACTGCGTACCCCTTTAAGTAGAACTATATATGTAATTTTTAACTGTAAACTATTTTCAATGTTTAACATAATAACATGACACATTGATAATGGAATCTGAAATTCATACGTAAAATAATAAAAATATGACACGATCTGCTTTTTATCTAAATTTTTTTCTTCTTTCCATTTTACGAATTTTCGAACAATCTACAATTTGTTTAACTGTAAAAATAATTGAAATATTCAACATATAACTATTATGCTTAAAGGGATACACAGTAGTGTTGAAGAATTTACCTTTTTATATAATTTACTTCAGAATTTAGATGAACATTAATAGTGATAAATTGAGGGAGCAACATCCAACACATCACTGCGTGCCCTTTTAAGTAAAACTATGTAAGTTTTAACTGTAAACTATTTTCAATGTTTAACATAACACATTGACAATGGCTATCTGAAATTCATACGTAAAAACATACAAATATGACACGATCAGGTATACTGCTTTTATCTTAAAAAATAAAAGAAACAGTCTCTTTTTTCTGAAACCGTTAACTATTATTAGCTGCCTTTTAAAAGTAAATCCAATTTAAAAAAAAGTAATCCCTTAAAGGTAGATGATCCGATCACATTTTCGTAACACAGAATTATTTCAAACATACGGAGATTTTCATATCATATGAAAACTCGTATTTTTCTCATCATCATACTGATATTTGACGGCCTAAATCGGTATAATTACGGAGAAATCGATGAAATAACGTCGAATTACCGCGAATGGTGGTAACCACCGATATAGTTTGTGTACTACTCAATGGGTGCAGTTCACAGCATCTTGTGCGTCTAAAATAAGAACCATTAGAGCTATGCAACTCAAACTTTGGAACACGACTTTTTTAAGGATGACCTCTCATGTAGAATAGAAAACTTCAAGTTGAAAATCGGAACATCTACCTTTAAGTTAAAATTCGTAAATGTTCATAAATTTCAGATAGTTGTAAAAATAATAAAATAATAATTAAAATAAAACATAATGTACATATATAGACATGATTAATTTTTCATTTTATTTGCAACATTTAACTCCTACGTTGTATTACTATTGGCAGGGTTTGAACAATTCTGTGTATGGTGAAATCAATGAGGACGTAATCTTTTATTTGCTATTTGAGACTCATCTCCGGACGGATACGTCATGTGCTATTTATCTTCTCAAGTGAAAAATGTTTTAAAGAATGAACGAAAATGATGATCAGCTTTCTTCATTACATCATTTTAAAATTGGTGGCAATAATAGAATATGCATAATTTTCAATTAAAACATCACTTGTTAAAACGAGGTCACATCATACGGATTTATGTCTATAAGTAGGACAGAATGTATTGCATTGCAAAACTGAAATCTGTCTTTAAAACAATCGTAACAGCAATCATCAGTTTATGATGCTGTGTTCTAATCTTAAATAATTGCAAGAATATCAATGACATATCTGCGTGAATATAATAATAATATGATTATAAAAGAACGATTTTCATAATCAACTATGTTTATTTTTTTTCAGTCTTAAATTACTCAAAGATAATATCCCTCGCAATACAAGATATTACACCGTTACACATGAAGATTGACAGAGCCATGTGTCCAAAACCAAAACAAAGTCCATTTTTCATTTTAGCATTTGGTACTTCTACACGCAGCTTCGATGTAGCAATAGGTAGACAAACCCCAAGTGCAAAAAATTAAAGTTGCAATTTGTCTCAATCTTTTGGGGTGAAGCGTTTTTTAAATTGTTAACCGATCTTCGGAACAATATCTTAAATTAAAGTTGAGAAATTAATCCATAATTCATTTATTTTAATATGTATATTTACAAATTAAAGTTTTCGAGTAATGAGCGTATTTATTACCTGGTAAGTCAGTTGTTTTTAAGGACTGTTATAGACTGCGCCAATAAAGTAACTAAACACCTACAAATGGTCAGATTTATCGGAACCTGAAATAGTATGCAACAAAAATAAATAATTAATTCGATTTACAGTTATCTTCTGCGCATTTTGACACCTCTTTTGTTGCGCTACGATGTTGTTTGGCGGATTTATGGGCACTTGAGTGGCTTTAGGTCGAATTCAAAAGTTGCAAAAGCTCCTATTCACCCCAATTCCAGAAGGGAACTCACATAAGCATCACATACAGACAAAATCAAGACAAAAGACACCAATTTGTTCTGTTTACTTAACCATGACAATTAATGATTGCTTAATTATTGACTTATGCCTCCCATCTCTGACCCTTGTTTTGTTATTGACAATTAATGCTGATGTTCATCGCAATCGATTTATCCAACACGCAATAAGCAAAGCATTTATAAAAGGCGGGCAAAAATAATGCTGATCTTATTTGTCACAGTACAACGCTCTTGCTTGAACTTTTGAAATTCGACCTTAAGCCAATGAAGTGCCCATAAATCCGCCAAACAACATCATAGTGCAACAAAAGTGGTGTCAAAATGCGCAGAAGATAACTGTGAATTGAATTAATTAATTATTTGTTTGCATACTATTTCAGGTTCCGATAAATCTGACCATTTGTAAGTGTTTAGATACTTTATTGGTGCAGTTTACATCTCGGTATTCAAATTACGATACATACAGTAAGTGATAAACATTATGCAGTGTTCCAATCTTAAATAATTGCAAGAATGTTGTTAGATATCTGTAGGTAAATATAACAGTGATAATAATTATCAAATGTTTTGTTATGGAAAAGGTGTTCTTTATTATTAATTATGTCAGGCTTTTTAACGGTACAACGTACAATAAAACTGTGTATTGAATATTGTTCAACCAAAGTACCCGGATGCGACCAATATTCTAAAAAACATTGTTTAATTGGCTGATCTAGTCTCATATTGTTTACGAATATTGTTCTCTGCAGTAGGGTCGTATGCATCTTTAGCATTTATTCAGCTTGCATCGAGACTATTTTTTGATGTTAGCATGTTTATATTATGAACATGTATACGTATATTATCGGCTCAATGATGAAGTAGACGCCCGGGAGATTTGCTTCTCTAAAAGATAATTTTTGTCACTATCGCCCGATACTGGAACATCCGCATCACTATCGCCCGATACTGGAAAATTGAATCTGGGACCCCTAAGTACACCTTTTCCATGTCATATTATATTCTTAAATACAGAATCCCTATTCGAAATGTGTGGTCAACACGATAAATATATTATATTGAATAAATAACGATTTTTCATATTAATCTACGATGCAGCATTCATAACCCGAATAATCAAAACCATATTAATAACACATTAACATGTGACAGTTAATAATCATTGTTATCAATTAAATAATTGATGACACATTAACGAATGTGTATCAACATTCAATTATGGCGTCCCAAAACCGGCGCAAAGACATCAAGCTAAAAAACCCACCACAACAGTAACCTACTGTTATTTTTCAGTAATTTTCACAAATTTCAAACAATTTAAAAAAAAAAATCCAATTCGAAAAAAATGGGTCGGTCGGGCCTGTAGGTGGTTTTTTCGTGGCCTAATCATAATTATAAAATAATATCTGTCATGTAATGAAAAGTTTAAATCTGCAATGTACATGATGATAAATGTATAGGTCATGTAGCCATTGTGACTACTCATTAAAACAAAACACAAAGTTTATTGCAATGCGATTGTAGAATCTTAAATAACAATATAACATTGACATGATTGAGATATTGTGGTACATTACCAGCGATAATCAAGTATTAATGTACAATGAATAGATAGTAACACTCAAATCTTAAACTGTTCCCCATATTTGAATGAATAAAATATTAATGATTCATGTAAAGGCGGCGAAAAAAGAAAAGAATAACAATTTCTACAGACAATGGCAGAGGACGGATCAAGGCCGGTTGTTTGTTTCCTCCCCAGATCTGTTAGAATGTTGTCATTTTGTCCTCAAATACTTAATGACAGAAGGACGGATCTATGTCAGTTATTTGTTTCCTCCCAAGATCTGTTAGAATGTTGTCATTTTGTCCTCAAATACTTACACCCCCCTAAAATGTCCGAAATGTGGCCGTTGCCGTCGGTATTATATTCATTTTGTACATTATAGCCTCTTGTTTAATTAACATTCGTAACATATAACAATGGGGTCGCTACCATTTTGTTTTATCGCCGTCAGAATTGTTGGAAAGGCACATTACACACCGGTTTTATAGTCATTAGGGATGGCAACAATCTCCGCTGAAGAATTCACATATCATTTTCTACCACCACGATTCTCGGTCTGGTACGGCTGCTAGTGTCTAACTCGCCTGGACGAAGCACGCGGCTACGACCGGTACTGGGCTCTATTGGTTTGGGTAGTCTTCGCAGGGTTTCTACGGATAAAACAGAAATGAATATGAAATACTTGGAAATATTTAACACTTTTGAAAATAATATGAGATCATTCATATCAAGTTAATTGCTTTTAGAATTCCACACAAAAACACCAACAACAAACAAACAAAACAAAGCAATATAAGTTGCCTCTCGCATTTCACACAAGTATAGATTAATATTAGAAGTACATGTATATGGTCGAATCCAACGAAAAGTGTACACGGCTAGATTTTTAGGGTCCAGTTTCAAAATGCTTCGATCTCTTTTTCCTTTTCCCCACTTAAAGTCAACATATCAAGCTTGTATGGAAAAAAAGTGCCATCACTAATCTCTCCAATTGACCACGTGGCGGAATGATGAAGTTAAAGGTACACTTCTCAATGTTACCTACAAATACAAGTACCATATTTTGATTAAGTGATGATTATTCCACCTATTTACATATTGCATTCAAATTTGTGATTGTATTGTATTCAGAAGATGCTAATGCTGATAGAAAGTGGACATATTTGTACAGGTGCTCATCTTTTTTTACATTTTAGATTCACACAGTTAGGTAGCATTTTCAGGCTCTTAATACTTTGAAACATGAGGTTGAGTCACTTTGTATACTTTCACCAAGATGATTTTAATGAACATTTGTTTTCATGTACCTCTAAGAGGGGGAATGACCCTTTTTGGAAAATTTAGAATTTTGAGCATGCGCCAGAAACTTAAGTACATAGACGAATGTGGACATTTTGTATTCGTAGGTAACAGTTAATGTATACGTAGGTTTAAAAGAAGTAAAACTGTAATAAATTAATGTTGTTCTTAATTTATGCTGCATTTTGGGGGTGAAATGATCATGCAGGGTTGTTAACAATATTTGTTTTTAAATAAACATGTTAAAACATGTTTAAATCCTAATATTATGGACATATGCCCCAATAGTTTACTTTAAATAGATACTAGAATATTAATTTAATGTTGAAAAAATATACCATTTCTAACTCTCAGTTGTGATTTTGAATAGGTTTATTAAGAACAAAATATCAGGCAACAATTTTAAGCATTCCTATAAGAGAAAAACATGTTAAGACTTAAAGCACGGTAGCTAATATTGCAATAATCAAAGTATTCGTAGGTAACACATTTGTTCTCAACTTTAACTTCGTTGACTAAGAACGGTTGGATTCTTTGATTTTACATATGTTAAAGAGGCAAAATTGTACTCGACGTAGTTTTTATGCCCTGAATCGCTTGTGAGGGTGAATGTCGTACAGCAAAATAAAAAGGTGTCTTGCTTGACGTTAAAAGTTGATAATATAAGAATGTGCGCTCAGCACTGCTTTTACAAAGCAATCAGAATTGCGTAATATTCAACATTTGAATAAAAAGCAAGATTAACCAAATAAACATTAAAATTATATAAAACTATGTTCCTATTTCTAAGATATAAAAGAAAACATCCTAAACATCAATAAACTCACTAGGCCTATACAGTTAGTATTATTGATCATCTAATTTTGGTTAAGGAATGTTGATTAAAATTAATTTACACATGATAATTACGGCAGAAAATGTTTTATTATGCTAACGTATCTGATCATCTAATTTTGTAAGTGTCTTTCTTGCTTGACTTTCAATTATTAAGAATGTGGGTTTAACTTCTACAAAACAGTCAAAAGTGTGTAATATTTAACATCTGATACAAGGCAAGATGATGACAACATACATATCGTACTGGGTTAAAATTTCGTAAAGGTATAGTTAAACAATCAATTAACTCGCTAGTATAGTATTCTTACTCATCTCATTTGGTAAAAAGCATGTTCATCATTAAAACTAAACATAATGAAATATTAAGCATATAGAAACATTTTAAGTAAGATACCTCTGATCATTCAGCCTTGTAATCTCTACTTAACAAGTTTAGTGGATCTTGTTGTATTCTTTGTGTAGTTAGTTCTTCATCTCTCTCTTGTCACGAGAATGAATATCTAGTAGAACAGAATTACTCTTTGTTTATTATAGGACATTTTAGAATGTTAAGAATGAACGTTCAGTTTCCGTGTGAATCCAAAGTATTGGATCGAATCAACTATTGAACATTTCCTCGAGCCATCATTAATTAGAAAGCAAGTGGTTTTCTTTTAGCAAACGGTTTAATTTGCCTGTAATTCATAATCTTGAATGTCAGGTTATTTGTTTTAAGCAATAAAACAACCGGTTGTCTTCCTCAATTTGTTCTAAATGAAGGAGGCAAGTGAGTCTTCTAGCAGTTATCATTTTGAATAGCTGTTTTAAACACGAAAGCCAGATCGCTTTTTAATTCATTTAATATATACTTTGAAATAATTTCATATCAGACCTTATATTATATATATAAGTTTAATACGAGCCGAACATGTTCAAAGTCTAGAATATTCAAATGTCGTGCATTTCAGTCCACAGCGCGCGGAATAAAGCACATACAACTTACATCAAGACATCCAGTTGTCAGATTAGAATTAAGATATAATTTCCTAGTTTGGAATTTGTATCATTCTAAAAGTCGTACATAGTAAGTTTTTATCGAGTTTCAACCGGAGGCAGATTCCGTTTGACATAGAATCACCAATATGAAATATTTTGTCAGATGTAGACAAAATAGGAATTTTATGTTTACAAATTCAATGTTGTTTGATTTAAAAACACTAATCTAATAGGTTTTGCCACGACAGAGATATTGTCAGGCATGTGCCTTTCATTGTGATTTTCTTTTAAATCAACCACTGCTTAGTTCAATTACACTAATTAATGAATGTCGGAAGCATTATTCATGAACAATTCTTGATTTGAGACTGAAATCAGTTAGGCCTACCCTTGATTACCTCCCACCTTTAAAAAAAAGGGAAAATGTTTTACTAAATTTCTTGTTCACTTAAAATACGTTTCGGTGACATTACACAACCTGCCCGAGCAAAAATGAAGCAAGTTATTTTATATTTATGACACATGAATTCCATTTTCAAATACAACTACAATCATGGCCAATATTATGTACCTCAGTAGTCACTTCTCTGCAATTCCAGAGGAAGTTGGTTAACTACGTATACATCATATCGACAAGCTGGTTTAAAACAATATTACGCACCAAACGATATTATTCCCGTCTTATACATTCCTGCTAAATATTTACATAATATAAGGTGCGAATGAAAGCGAAAAACAATACAGGAATTGTACCATGCTCATAACTAATATATAGGTTACCTACGAATACAAAATGGAATATGAGAAAATTGATTATGAAGCCTAAATTTCATGGATATTATGACTAAATGTACCCATTTTAAGACGATCAACGTGTAATCTATGGATATAAATAACATTCATTCACTCTAACTCCAACAAAAAATATGTTCTAGGCAAAACCAGTGTGATTACACCATGCATTTTATTTAAATTAACACCTCCTATTTTCATTTAATAAGGGAATATTATTTTTTTCCCTCCAAATATAAATATAATAATATATCCAGTCAGATTGTTTGATTGCGCACTGCTTGTATGTAGAATAAAATCATTTAGGGCCAATATGCACCGTGTATATTATTGAATGTTGCCTACATATACATGTTACCTCCGAATACAACATGAAGTCAATGCACGAGAAGCTGTTCCTGATTATTTATATAAACATTAATCACCCCCATTGCGATTTAAATCAACTGTCAGAGGATGTCTTTGCGTGAATAACATAAACAACTACACTAATAGGAGTAACAAGATTGAGACATAGGGTGGCTATATTCAATCAACTTTTAAGACAACAACAAATTATTGATGCACTTGTACGCAAACTACATAATTTTGTGAAAAGTTACTTACAAAAGCTGAAAGATTGATGCAAAACTTCTCTGTGGCTTGCCGAACGCAGCACACATTTCTACTTTATTCCAGTCGATACACGTATGTAACAACAGAGGGAATAACCACGGTATCGTTATTTGTATTTGAAGGTAAAAGTGCATATTTCAAATTTGCCTACGAATACAGCCTTTTATTGCTGATATTTCAAAAAATATTGCCTTCAAAATGATAAAACTTGGCACACATGTACATTGTATCACACTTCGCTTATTCTATAGATATCATTCACTAATCTGTGTTTATATTAAAACGGCAGTGTTTTAAATAGGTATTCGGAGGTAATGCATTTTTTTTACCAAACCGATCGTTTCCGCTTTTAAAATTTCTAACAGCTTTATCAAAAAATCGACTTGAATATGGACACTGCATTTAAGTATTTAACATATTTAGGTATCCTTACAGCACAAATTACACTACCTCAGGCGAATTCTTCCCCGAAAGTGAGATTTAACAAAACATGTATTGGTAGGTAACGTCAAAACTTACCACAGCCAAAAAAATCACAACAATTCAGGGGATTGATCAAAAGTAACAAAAATTGCAAGAGGCATTCTTGAGATATCCACCAATCAAACAGGTAAAATTATTTCCGCTTAAGCTCGTTTTCATCTAAACGGTTATATGTCTAAAATAAAACCTTAACAACTATTTTGTAAAAAGGGTGAAAAATAGCAGGTTTATTGCTCGCATACGCCCAATTGTGCATAGAAGTTAGTCATATTATATATGGCGCGAAGCGTCTCATCGAGGCGGATACGTATAACACAAAAATAAAATAGTCAAGATATAAATTATTTTATTATAGGCCTGAACATCACGTGTACACTTTTCGTTGGATTCGACCATATACATGTACATGTATATGGATTGAAGTCACACACAGTCAAAAGAAAGCACAAAAAGTAGGCATATTTTTTCACCAAACTTGTTTGGGATTCAGGAAATGTACCAACATATTTTCTTTTCTGTTTTTCCATGGCTATTTCCACCGATATCTCAAAGTGTATTTTACCGACAACTGCACCCAAAAGCCATGAGACTTGGATTCTTTTTTTCAGTTCAATGATAGGCTAAAAAAAGTCTCAACTTTTTAAAGCATTTTGAAACATTACAGATTGAATTTTTTTTAGAATGAAACCAGCAGAACCCAGCAACTGTCTAGCAACTTTGACACATCGTGCGACATAGCTAAGCTAGAAATATAAACTAAAATTATTGTTTTTCAAAACTTGTAAGTTGTAGTTGATGGCTGTCACGATTCCTTCAATTGCATTTGATCAACCTATGTATATGAGAACACCATTCATCGTAAGCATGGTAAACCTCCGATCTATACCAGCTGTGTTCACCAGCATATAATGTCGCAAGAATATTTTTATGCCAACAACACATCCATCCGTCATGTTTTTCTGCAGCAGGCGCGGCATGATGACGGTGACCCACAGGATGACATCCAGCAACAAGTGTACAAAACAAGGCATGGAAAACACTATTCACACTTCATAGACTAGTCAATGATACATCTTCTATAATTTGAAAATATTTGCTCATAAAGTCAGTCTATCATAGAGTATTCCATCAACATTTGTGGTTTCTTTACTTAGTCCTCGTTCCCCCCCCCCCCCCAAATTAACGAAATGTTAATATTTCTTTATAAAGGATTGGTCAAAAACTTGCAATTGTACCAATGACGTCGAAATGAAACCAATAATTGTTCATATGATGGAAAACGAGTTATATTATTTGTCCATTACATTAATCAATCTGGCTAAATGTGATATGGTATTTAAAGTGTTTTAAATTGGAACAAATGATAGCCCAATTCCTACCTTGAAATTCTGAAAGCCATCGTAGCGTCGGGTTAGTTCCACCAATCATTACGTGTGGCGAACTCTGAAGGTAAAAGCAAAGAAAATTACATTACAACATCTGATCATCAACACAAAATCATCTTATTAAGGCAAAAAAAGAAGAAGTTTGTTTCCAGTAGCAAGCTTGAAAGGTCATATGCAAAATGCGGTTTATTTAAAGTTTTTTGTGCTCAAATTCACAGTGGAGATTCACTTGAAATGGTTTTATTTAGTCAAATATGTGCATTTTTGTTACACTAATGCTCGCTAAAATGTGATTTTCGCCGCGGATTGTTACTTTCGTGTTTGTCGTAGGTGGCCAAACGCCATTTTGAAACATGTTGGACACAATTTCGACAAAAGATGGCGCCCTAATAATTATTTTTTTCGTTTTTTCTATAAAACAAATTAAATGGGCAGGAATCAAGTATCTCAGTGAAATCGCATGGAAACAAACCTCTTCTTTTTTTGTTGTTGGCCTAATAGGTCAATAAATGCGTATGTGTTGTTTCGAGATAAATTGGGAAAAAATCAATTCACGCGCGCTGATGTTGATGTGTGAATAATGGCACGTACCCGTATAAGGGGAAGTGCTATTTTGAGCATATCAACATTTGCGCAAGTGCATTGATTTGTCTTATTTTGCGCGACACAAAACATACGCATGTATTGACATAATTCATACTCGACAATACAAATCAAAATGTACAATTTTGTACATAATTTTATTAATCTCTTTAATAACGAATAAAACATGTTAATATAAAACATTTGATATCACCCGCAGTAAAAATCGACGACCCCGTCCTGCGTGAACAACGAATCAAAATAAAGAGCGTGGTGCGCGCATTTACGGCGAATCGCCACGCGGAGTGCAACTAGACTCCCAGGATATATAATTAGACATTGTCAATGCACTCCGCGTATTTTAGTTTGCTTTGTGATTGGTGGTTCGTAACTAATGTTACTCTATAATTTGCCACCTTTCAAATACATAACAATGATAACCCAGCGCTTTTCAATATCTTCATCTGAATAACCATATATTTGTCTATTTGTCTAGTTTCGTTGATGTTACCAGTTCAATTTGCCAAATTGATTTAGAAATCAAATCCTCTTGTTGTCTCTTAGAATCCATTTTGAATCCTTGTTGTTGTTTATACACACACGATATGGTTCTTATGAACAATTTACCTAGTTACTACGAGTATGCAGTTATTTTGCTGCGCTCTCAACTTAACGTGCGATTACGTCACTTCGAACTTTTGACATGTATAAAGTAGTGTCATCGTCCGGCAATTGAACTCCGGAACCCGATTCGCAACGATTAGCCGTGCAACATCGCCTAATTTGTTATCCAAACCGATCTTCTTCATCCTGTATGTATTATATCAGGTAAATCTATACTTAATTTCACCAGCTTGTAGGGTTACGGTTCTCTTTAGTTTTGTATTGTCAGGTGACTTTAATTGTCACAATTGGCGGCTCGACTTTATCCTGTTGGTGGGCCGCGCTAAAGCCAAGTGCAGCTTTGGGTTAATACACGTCACCTGACGTAACAAGAACGGGAAAGGTCAACGAATTTATCGTGTTAATTCTTACAACTGTATTCGTAATTAACGTCAACATTTGACATTTATTGCAATTTTGAAATCGGTTTACTTTTACAGTGCAATATTCAACACGTGCAGTATTGAATTCGTCGAGAACCGCGAGCTTTGCATTGCTACAATTCTTACCAAGTCAAGTGTTCTTAAAATAACGATGTTCTTCGTAAAGTTGGACCGTTTCGCAGATAAAACACGAACATTTTGTTTACCCGTACATGCAATTTAATACCGTTGATATAATTTTGAACTTTTGAAATAGCAATTCAATTACAACATTAGT
Organism: Ophiura sarsii; assembly: GCA_035610835.1. Classification (NCBI taxonomy): domain Eukaryota; kingdom Metazoa; phylum Echinodermata; class Ophiuroidea; order Amphilepidida; family Ophiuridae; genus Ophiura; species Ophiura sarsii. The sequence continues at coordinate 57,928,852 of CM069443.1, read as the reverse complement.
ATGTACAGACGTCCATTTAATAGGCATCCACCCAAACACCTGGTTACAGTAGGCTATACATTTACAACACTCTTCGTGTTTTAATGAGATTAATTTCCGTCTAAGGTTCGTTCAGGTTCGTTCACACTTGGCGATATTTTCTGTGCGATGCGGTGCGGCAGCCTTACTTCCGCCACAGTGTACGGCAATTCATCGCAGGTCACGTCGCATCATCGCAGTTCACGTCACCGCGTGCCATGGCATCCAGCGCCGTGTGGCAAAATAAACTCCTCACAAAAAGTATCGAGACACTTAAAAATGATCCAATAAATAACGACCCGAAAGGGTATGCATTAATCGAAGCAAATAACCAAGTGTATAATTTTGTTCTGCGTATTTTGACACCTCGATTGTTGAGATACGATGTTGCAGAGCGGAGTTATTGTCATTTCAATGATCGTGGGTCCAGTTTCAAAAGTGACATGACAATAACTCCGCTCCGCAAAATCGTATCTCATCAATCGAGGTGTCAAAATACGCAGAACAAAATTATACACTTGATTATTTGCTTCGATTAATGCATTCCCTTTCGGGTCGTTATTTATTGGATCATGTTTTAAGTGTCTCGATACTTTTTGTGAGGAGTTTAGGAAAACGTCAGCGTTAACGCATTGCGCCGCAGCCTGTCGCAATTATATATATAGCAGTTGAATGCTTTTTATCTCCAGTGCGATATAAACGCAACGCAACGCAACGCACGGTAGGCCTAAATCTCAACGGGGTGAATATCCCCTCCCCGACTTAAAATTCGCCACTTTCTCTTGAGTAGTTGGAGCCCATAGATTGATTGAACGTGCGTAGTGTTTTATTTTACAATTGTGCACAATCATTAGCACATTTGCACAAGCATTAGTACAATGTGCACAATCATTAGCACAATTGTGCACAGTCATTAGCACAATCATTAACACGATTGTGCCCAATCATTAACACCTAAGATTGTATGCAGCACATTTTGCACATCACTTATTTTAAGACTTTTTTTGTGATGATATGATTTAGAAACATTTGGAATCTGAGTAAAGCCAAAACTGGCCAGCCAGTTCAAGAGGAAATTTCACTAGGTATGAACTACATATTCCGAGGTAACTAATGCAATGTAATACAATACAAGTATACCGGGTCTGAAATGGGCCGATTCACAAAGGCTGATGAGGGCAGATCGAGTAACACATTAATTCTCAAGTCAACTTCAGAAATTAAAGTATGAATAGTTATCATTCGTACTATTTGTCACTTAAATGTCCTGCAATTCGTTATAAAAGCTCGAAGTTGCGATAATTTCGAAACAACAGTATTTTGTAGTACGATTCTTATAGCTATTATGATGTTACGATGCCCCGCGTGGCACATACCACGAAACTCTCGACCAAACAGGTGAAGCTCTCGGGCGACGTACCGGGAGTAATTGGGTACAGGAGACTGGTAATATAGTTTGCATCTGGCCTGGGTCTACGCTTTCAAACTCCTGCCAATCGGTTCTCTTGTTAAACCAATGGACTCCACGGTCTGATTCCACTGCTGGAGATGCAAAACACGATACCAAATAATTATTGATACACAAATTCCCAAGATTGTTATTTCTTGTTTTGATGACACAATTTTTTGAACCGCGTAAATGGTGTTACTGACATTAGCCACATATTGTTTCGCCGTTTTGTTACAAGAACAATGTCATGAATTTTGATTCATACTTATGCGTTTTCTATGGATGCGGTTTCTACGTTAACTATCCAAATCCAATTATCCAACACTATAACGATTCCGAGGCTTATGACAGTGTACTTCAGAGGCTCAATAAATTGCTAAAACAATTACGAATGAAAAAATTCGTTAAAAAATGCTTCGTAGTAAACTAATTGAGATGTAGCATGGTCAATGGATGTACAGTAGTAACACCCTGAGACAATTCAGCCTATAGATTCATGTGACGTATTACAACTTAGGCGGCTTACAGTTTAAAATCAAAGTGGTGTCTATAACTTCCCCTAAACAAGCTGAGATTGTTATTATTATATCTTGGAATATATCATATCCATTATCCACATGTATTATGATAATATACACGCGAAAAGAATCCCCTCGCCTCTGTAAGTCATACTCCCACCCATCTTGTTACAGCTGCTCTAGCCCGTACCATACCGCGCCAGGAATTCGGCACTGCGGCGAGAGCCGATTGCATTTTAACAGCCTGTACGGAGACGTTCAATTGGTTATTACTATGGGGTCCTAGCACTGCCAGGGCGCTTACGTCGATTGAGTGTTTTGAAAGTGTTTCAACGAAATTGACAGACGAATACAATTATTTCAAAATAGAATCCCAAAATTCCGCTATACAATTACAACAGAATGATGCAGAAACAATTGTTTCAAACTTCAGAAACGACGAAGACCACTTTACACCAGGCGTCGTTTACTCCTAATCGTTTCATGTAGAAGAAACAAAATCTCAATTGTTAGAAAGGCTAATTAACGCGACGAATTTTTGTCGAAAATTAAGTCAAGAAAATGCGTTTGTCAAATTGCAGTATGAAGGATCTACACATTAAATAAACTGCTCAAAAAAGTTCAGAAATGTATTTAAACGACGCGAGTTTAAGCTAAACACGCGTTAAACTTTGACTTTAAACATATTTAACTAAACGCGATTCTCGAAAATTTGTTTAACTTAAACACGCACGCGTCTAACTCGCTGAAAGTGTCTAACTTTCTATGGGTAGCCTATGGGGGTAGTTTAACGCACGTTTAACTAAAACTCGTGCACCAACTGTACGCCTTGAATGATTACTCAACCGTGCAGTCTTAAAAATACACATGGCCATGTGTTTTGAACTCGCCACCCTTACCGTTGCATGTCCAAATTTTTACATTTTACACCATCTGAGATTCGAATTAGCATATCGCAATAACTGCTTGTTCTACCCCATAAAAAGTATATATATATTTTCTGAACGGTAATCTCACAAGGAATCCAAATATGCTATTGGAATTTAGATAGGATCTAATATGATAATAGGCAACATGTTGTGATTAAGAATGTTCCATATTTTTTCATATTTTGATTTAAGCTCGATAGTATTTTGATACCTATCCCAATCATAATGTTACCGTGCACATTAGTTCTTCATGCAATTACCCATCAGAACATACTGGTTGTTAATTGTAACTTGGTGAAATGTACTATATCAAGACGTAAATGAGCACAAACGTTTAAATTTCATAACTATTAGAGTTTACAAGTATATTTTTTGAGTAAGCACCATATCCTGATTTAAAGGTCATTTTTGAATTCCCCTATTTGAGAGCTTTTCAAAAATGTATAATTTTGCTATCATCGGTCGAATACTTTTTTTGTTGTTATACTCATGTATGTAAAACCGATGAATTAGGGCAAGTTCACTGTGTAGCGAATAGGTGAAAAGCCAAGGACAATGCAATCGATTCATGATTACAAGTGTTACATAATAGTTGTCACGTTTGTTGAAACAGAATCTTATAGAATATAAAATAATCTATAAAATGAGAGCAAAATCATGTTCGTACCATACAGAAATGAGGAGTTATTGTAAATTGAACGAAGAATTGGGAACATTTTCTATATTCTCCATAGAGATTGTACACAGCGCCACCGCCAACGCCACCACCCCTGACTTTTACAATATAATCAACCATATCTCAGCCAAACAGTTATGGAAATACCTGATTTATTCACACAATGTAGCTAGATAAATATATAGGCCCGTATTCTCGTACGTAGTTAAACATGGTTTTAAAGGCACTGTCCTATGGCTGTGGAAAGGTCACCCCATCCCCTGTTTTATTGTAAGACATGCAGGGAGCACAAAAGAACATACCAGTCGTAAGCGGCGCCCTTCAATGCCCTGCAGTAGGCGTCCCACAAGCACCACACTGGGTACTATGTATGCCTAGCTGCTGTAAAGCCTGTACAAGTATAGCAACTGAGTATGTGGGTGGAGCCAATTATTTACCTCTTGCTATGACCACAGATAGTCAATCTGTGCTATGACCCATTGTCTATGCTGTTACTGTTATAGCAAGGAGTACTATAATAACTCCTTGGCCATAGGCATTACATGTAGTGTTGATGGGGTGTGCAACTTCAGGAAACACTTTTTGATTTGAAACTTATATCATGAATATAAAGATTGGGATTTCTAGCTCTCTCATCTCCCACCACCTTTCATGTTTAAAATACAAATCTCAGATTTATACATCAGATTTGTGTGTACAATTTACATAAGAATTGAGCTAGCTAAAATACTGTTATTATAGTACTAAATCATGATTAAATTAATTTGGATTTGGATTGAAGATAAACTTGATATATCAGCCCCTGCCCTACTACAAGTTTATGCATATCGATCATGAGTTTACACTTCTAGCTATCCAGCAACATAAAAATACAATTATGATCGTCATGTGTTCATATTGTCCCCAATTATAGTCCAT